>NW_004624826.1:4439132-4455030 GCF_000247695.1 Heterocephalus glaber | reverse complement strand
GAAGGAAGAGGAGAGGGAGGGAGGGGAGAGGGAGGAAGGAAGAGAGGGATGGGGAGGGGAGAGGGAGGGGCACGGGAGTGGGGGGGGAGGTGGGGGTCGGCAGCATCTTGACAGTTCCTGCCCACCTTGGGCCCTCCCTCTCACGCCACTTGCTTGGCATGGCCCTTTCAATCCTGTCACTGTCAGGGCTCTTGATGCCTGTCTGATCAGCAGTCAGTGCCTGGCTCTTCAGTGTTGTCAGGCTCCTGTCTGCCTTTTGGGCCAAATCTATTGCTGGTACAGTCTCTGTGTCTATCCCAATAGTTACCTGCCTGCTTTTGGAATCTCTGCTTTTCTTGGGCCAGTCATCCTTTAAGGCTGCTGAGCTTTAGTCAGATGTTTGCCCCCAGGCCCTTGTTCTCATGGATCCTCCACCTTGTAATTGATTCCCTGTCTGGGGTTCACCCTAGTTGGAGAGACGAACACAGAGGGAGACACAGCTGGAAGACAGTGCCGGCCCCCATCCTAGGAGCAAAATCACCACCCTTTTCCTGAGAGCCAGAGCCACTCTGTCTTCCATGGTCCCTCCAAGTCTGGCCTGGCAGCTTCTCACAAGTAGGTTTTCAAAAGAAGATCCACTTGTGGGTGATCTTTAGAGAAAAGTACTTGTGACTTAAAAGGACATCTAAACTGTAGTTCTAGCTGTCTAGTGAGGAAGCCCAAACACAGTTCAGACCAGAGCATTGAAGATTTTGCTAAGCAGGTGGAATCTAGAATCCAGGGAGGGTACAGGGAAAGGGGAGATTGATTCAGCAAGCACTGAAGGCCATTTCATTCAAAGTGAGCCTGTAGGAAAGAGTGAGTACAAAAGAAGTTGAAGAACATAATTTACTGCCCTTATCTTCTTGGTACCATTAGAAAGGCCCTAATATCAAGAGCAGATCCTGAGATATGAAAGAGGATAATTAATGGGGAGCAGTCAGAGCCAAGGGGAGTCACAGTCAGCCTGCCTGACAAAGCTACACAAACTCTTGACCTTTTGTCCTGTCTTGCCAGGTGTGAAACTGGGAAGCCCAAGCAGAGTGGGTGGCTGCTCTCATCAGTATTCCTGGTATCCAGGAACAGCTGCCTCCCATAGCCTAGTCTGCTGCAAAGCTCCTTGGGGAGCTGTCTCCAGTCTTGGGATGAGGGCACGGCTTCAGCTCTTAAAGGAGTTCCTGAGAGGGAAGGCGGGGTGGGAGCCAGGAGACTGGAGTGGGCTTCTGCACCCTGGGTGGGCCTCCTTCACTGGCCAGTGCCTGAGCTTCTGGGCTCCTCAGACTTCTCTGAGAGAGGGTGTCCTTTGAGAATCAGAATACCTGAGTATTCTGAGTACCTGTGGATGTGTTCCATCACAAGAGAAAGGACTTTCAGAGATGGAACTGTTGCATAAGTAGACCGCATGTCAGACCCAAAGGAAAGTTGACTGAGAAGAGCCACATGTGGACTTGGGGGTAAAGGGCCCCTGTCTCCCACAGGAACTACTGAGCCCTCAAAGATGAATAGAAGGGGAGAAGTAGCATTTGTCTGCATCGTAAAGCTCCTGTGGAAAGCCTTCCTGTTGACTTTCAACCTTAGGACTTGTGCATAGTTACTTTTTTTCTAAAGCAGCAAATTCTCTGTAGCCAAGTCATTGAATAGTTGAGTGGGCTGGCACTTGAGGCAGAGTCACTTGGAAGCAGCCAACCTGGGGATTGTGAGCACCCAGAACCCAGGATGGTTTCTTCTCCACTTACTCTGCATTTTATGTTAGTGACTTTAGGCTCCAGATTAAGGACTCACAGGCCAGTGGTCCACACAACTTCCTCCTGGAAGAACCTTCCACAGGTGCACAAGTTCCCACTAGAACAGGGCTACTTCCGGTCCAGAATGCAGGAACAGTCAAGGCTTCCTTCTGAGAGGGAAATCCCTATTAGGGTGCTGAGAGGTCCCTGTCAAGTTACCATCAGCGACTAGTGCTTCCTATAACTATGACTTTCTACAAAAAGGAAATCATTTGGAATGTTTTCATGCCATCCTCAAAAATCAAGGAAACTGAAAAATATTCTGTTAGAAACACTGGCGGTTAAACTGAAGCAGAATAACCAGAGAGAAAGAAGTAGGTGGGATAGTTGGGCTGTCTTCAAGAGCTGAGAGTATCCAGAATTCAAAAGCAAGATGAATTTATAGAGTAATGTTGAACACCTGACCTGTTACAATTCTACATGCAGTTGTTTCCAGTCTCAAATTCTGCTGCCTCTCTGATACCATCCCACGTGACACAGCACAGAGCTGAGATAAATCTCCCTGGCCTGCAGCTCCCTGGTGAAATTAACTTCCATACTAGATCACGGTCTCAGTTCTGGGCCATATCATCCAACTGTACATGGTTCTGATTTGCTTTTATGTGTGATTTAAAGGAATCTGTATTTCTTATGTGCATAGGATCAAGCTTATTAATTGTGTTATGCAAATTATTCTATATTTTTGATAATTTTTACCTACTTGATCTATCAATTATTGAGCAGGTCTGTTGGAATCTCGCTCTATATTAGTGTGTTTATAATTTTCCTCGCAGTTCTTTCAGTGTTTGCTTTACGCATTTTGAGACTGAGCCTGTTTAACCTCTTGAGTTTTCAGTTTGCTCTTCATTTTTGACACGTAGGGATTTATTTTGCAAACTAAAAATGTACATTCAAGAATAAATTTGTTAGTAGGGATTCTTCCAATGTATTTTGCTTATTATTGTTTGCTTACTAGATTTGTCTGTTCCTTGCTTATAAACAGAAGTAGTGGCTACTTTTAGTGGCTACTCTTTCTGATTTGAGAGAATGTCTTTCAAAGAAAGTTGCCTGTCCAGCCAAAGCTCTTTGATTAAAAGAAAAGAAGAACTGAGGTTTCTTTGCGCTCTGCTGCCAGGGGTTAAGAGAACTGCCAGGACCCTGTGAGGTTTTGAGGGCCAAGGCCAAGGCCAGGAAGTGCAGGAAGTGACCCACTGTGCTTGTGGGCACAGCCAGGGTACTGCTGCCTCAGCAGACTTGGTCCCTCTGAGGTGCCCTGCAGGGTTCCCTGAATGAGTAGGCCTTTGTTATCTACCTGTGCAGCCCCTTGACTTTTCCCCAACAAGCCAGAAGTTTCTTCCAGGAGGAAGCTGCATCCCTAAGGTGCCTCAAGGCCCTCCTGAAGCACAGCCCTCTGCAGTGCCCCCATCTGAGAATCACAGTAGCTGGCTCCAAGTTTTCCTGCACCTGTTCCCCGGCCTTACCCCCAGGGCTCCCTTTGCACTGTCCTTTGGCTTTGGCGGGCAGTAGCTTGTCTGCTTCCTTCTCATCCAGATGGCTCTGAAAAACACCAGCAGAAGGTGGGGAGGTGGCAGGTGGAACCAGGAAGTAAAGTGTCTGGCATTTAGAGGGTACCCAGGGACCCCCAAGAAGGCAGGCGTACCTTGGTCACCTGGGCGTGGGGGTGGGGGTGGGGCATGGGGGTTCCCTATGTTGAGCCGTTCGGGGGTACAGAGATCTCAGAGTGGTCAGGTCACATGAACCCAGAATCTGCAGCAAAGGACTCCGCTAGAATTGCAGCAGTGATGGAAACGCTTCCATGTGCGTTACTTCTGCGGCCCCTCACACCCACTCTTAGAGCTGACATTGTTCCCTGTGGAACAAGTCGGAGAACAAAGGCTTGGGAGCTGAGCTGATTTGGCAGATTTGCACAGCTAGGAAGTGGCCACCTCACCATGTAGTTCCAGATTCATTGCTCCCTTGAAGAGGCTGATGGGTACTGGGAAAAAGAGAAAGTGATAGAACCTCAGAAGCCGAGGGCTTGGAGATCCCAGTCCAACTCCTTTATTTATTGCAGGTGAGAAACATGTAAATGGAATGGGCTGAGTTCCTCTAAAAAGCTAAGAGACCTGTAGAGGGTTGAGTTTATTTTAAAATCTCTTGTTTTTAAGTAACATTTTATTCAACAAATTTAATTTTTATGAATGCATTTCTATGAGAAACTCACTGTGTAGTGGAATACAGTCAACAGGAATGACAGTTCCCAGCCGAATCCTTCATTTCCATTTACAGTGGACCCCTGACTTACAAACTTGATCAGTTCCCAGGGGCTGGTTGTAATTCAAGTTGGTTGTAAGTCAACACAGCTGAGATCTGGATATTTACCTGGGTATATGGTATTGATAACAAGAGGCAGATGAATCTTTCATTAACCTAATCAAGTTGTTTGTATGTCAGGCCCGTGATAACTTGAGAGTCCATTGTAGTTCCCATTGGGAATCTGAGTTGCACACACCCACCTTCCCAACTGTTGGGTAAATTCTTTCCTTATCCAGATATTCATCACCTACTAGGCACAAGATAAATAGGGGATGCTAGGTATTCACACAAATTATAACCACTTAAAGTTCATTTAAATTTGTATTCCATTTCATGCATTATGAAACTAAGGCTGTTGAAAAAAAAAAAACATATAACTTGCCCACACTTATGGTGCTAGCATCAGAACTTAACACCAGGTTCAAAGATTCCCAAATCTGTGCTTCTGACACAGATGTATACAGAAGAAACTTCATCATGCATACAGATATTTCATCTAAAAAAGAAAAATGTGCCTTAGATTCTAAGCAGGAATTGAGAAAAGCTATCAACAGGAAATGATTGGAACTTCTCAAACAAAGCTGCGGTAGACATTTAACCAAACTGCAGCTGTATGATAGATACTTTGAGATTTTATCTGTAAGCCAAAAACTCTAAAATACATTATCAGAGAATTGGATTCTTTGAGTCACCAGCCCTCGGGGCCCCTCACAGCTAGAGAACCACTGTTACCATTCAACTTAGAAGGTAGCTCAACAGATGGGTCATAACACAGAGGAGAAGAGCGTGAGATTCAGAAGCCACTGGCCACCAAAACTTCATTCTCCTTGACTTCTCCTTGATGGGAGACAACATATGAAAAAAAGTGGACTCGAGAACCTTAGTACATAGGTTCAAATCTTGTCGCCACTACTTAATAGCTGAGTGACTTCAGGCAGATTAACCTGTCTACCTCTGCTTACCCACCTCTAAGAAAGGGTAATACTTGTCCTACTTCATAAAGTTCTTAAGATTAAATGAGTCAACATTTATAAAGTGCTTAAAATAGCCTGGAGCACTGCAGGCACAACGTTTATGTTAAATTCCTTAAAAATGGATGAATGAACAAATAACAGAATGGACAAATATTTATTGAATATCTGGAATGTGCCAGAAACTGTGCTAGAAAATTAATCATAGTATGAAAAAAAGTGTGATTGTGTTAAGCCCTTTTGTACAGCAGAGCCCGCCAGGTGGTGTTTGTTTGGTAAGCACCCCGGTGCTCAGTACTGTGCCGAGTCCACTGTGAGCTTCCTGATCAGGGAGGCAAGGAAACCAAATAGACCCTTAAGACCTTGACAACACCGTACGTTGCCTTTTTATCCAGCCTGCTCCAGGTAGAATTGTGCCAGTGGCTGGAAGCGTCCTTAGTGGTTCACCCTTGGTCATCCTTCAGTCTCTGTTCCCAGAGAAGGCCTGGCCTGAGCTGTCTGCAAGCAAGAGCAGACCTCACTGTGCCTCTGGCTGACTGATCCCCATGTATGGTAGGAGTTATTATTATCTTGGCACCAAGCCTGCTTTCCGTCTCTGAAACCACAGCATGTTAGTTCTAGGTATTGGCCACACCCATCACCAGGCTTTCAAGTCCTGGTCTTGACCCGATTACTCTTCCCTATGTCCGTTGCTGCTCTGCTGAGCTGAGGTTTGTTCTCTGAGCATCTCTTCTAGGCTGCAGTTCTTTCTGCTGTCTCGTCCTAGACCTGGTCTCTCCTGCACTCCAACCAAGCAAGAGCCAAACCCAGGACTCAAATCCATGGGGTTGGGTTCTGATCTTAGCATCCTAGGATCCCGATGGTTGTGTGTGTGTGTGTGTGTGTGTGTGTGCGCGCGCGCGCTGGGTGGAATGGAATTCTAGGGTTAGACCTACAAGAAGAGAGAGACAGAAGGTCATTATCACAAAGTGGTAAACTGAGCCCAAGCACTGGATTCTGAGTTTGGGACAGGACCTAACACTGCCAAAATAAATGATCCCCGGGTAATTCCTACAGCCAGAATGAAGCGGACACTAATGCTCAGGAAGTAGTTGTTGACTTTGGGGGGAAGTTACTGGGAGTTGAACCCAGGGAGCAGTGAACTACATCCTCAGCCCTTGTTTTGAATGTTTTATTTTGGGACAGGTTCTTGATAAATTGCTGAGTTGCCCAGGCTGGGCTTGAATTTGCAATCTGCCTGCTTCAGCTTCCTAAGTAGCTGGGATTGTAGTCAAATGCCACTGTGCCCAGCTCGGTTTCTACCTTTGTTGAGAGGTTGACCGAGATGTCTCCTAAGACTCATTATCCATGTGTCCACGTTACCATCCTACCAGCCTTCTGGGTTCTGAGTCTGAGCATCAGCTGCATGTGCATCCCTGACCCACTGTGTACTCTCAACTCTCATCCTCCCTTTTCTGAGTCATCTGGGTCCCTTTATAGGTATCCCCGGGCCCCCCACAAAATTGCATATCTTTGCTTGGCATGGTTGAGCTCTGACCTTGGATTGCTTGCAGCTCGGGTACAGGTTACAGAATTTTCTCCTTCCGCTTGTAACCAAGAACAGTTTTCCATCCCTTCTCATTCCCCAAAGGACTACATTGTCCTAAGTAGCCCGTGAACAGCTCTTTAGTAATTATTTTATTGAACATGTTTTAAGCCTCATCTTTATACCAACCTCTGTTTTAGCACTGGGCACAACGAAAATCAATGTAAGTTTAATTCAGAGGTAGAATAAAATGACTCAGTATCCTAAATAAACATAATACTTATGGTCCCAGGTGCCATAAAACCCTGAATGAAAAATAGAATTTGGTCCTTGGACCATTCAAAAAGAATTTGCAAAAAATGCTGGTATCAGTAAACTGGGACATGTGTCCATTGCACTAAAGCCCTAAGGCATCCCTCTGAATTGTCCCCAGGGAAGATTCTGCACTATCCTGTGTGCAGGTTGGGGACCCTAACAAAGTGCTTTCATTCACAGCATTTTCTTTGCTTCCCAAAGTAGCTATGAGAAGGTGGCAGAGGAAGTGTCATCTTTCTTCTGGACATGAAGAAATTAAGGCTCAGAGAAGTGATGTGCCTTGTCTAGAGCCAGAAGGAACAGATGAAAGATTTCTAAAGTCTCTTCTGACTTACTCTCTATTATTTGTGCACTCTACCATCCTACTAGCCTTCAGGTTCTGAATTTGAGCACCAGCTTAGTTTGCAGCCAACCACCGAAAAGTCATCTTTCATTTGGGAAACTTGCATGGATGGGCTCCATTTGGTGCCAAAAATGTGTCTGGCTTGAGCCTGTCCTTGATCATGTACAGATCCAAGACTGGATGTTTTGCTGACTCTCTCTATGATAATGCATTGTGGTGTTAGAGTCATAAAGCAGCAAGAAGGGAATTGCGAAAACATCTGACTCATCCCTTCCCCTCCTCCTCCCAACCCAGATCCAGGCGAGTGTTCTGTGCCCTGCAGACCCTTCCTTGCTCCTGTTGCCCACAAGAAGCCTTCTTTCCTGTGGAAACTACAGGCAAAGCACCAGTCCTTGATGGGTCTCTGCAAGCTGCCCTGGAAGGCAGGATGCCAGACGCACACTGGGAAGGCTGGGCTCAGGCACAGGAGTGAGACCGGTGAAGGCGTCCTGTCTGGGTACCGTGTTTAGGGGGTACCTCTGGCTTGAAAAGATGGTCTTGATGGGAGCAGCTTTAATGGCAGAGATGCTGCCCCCCTGCAGCTCTGGCTTCCTGAGTCTCTCCCCGGGACCTTCCCAGTGGCACATCCTTCACCATGAGAGTGGACTCAACTCAATTTGAGCCCATTTCCTGGCCCCCCCACCTGTCTTCATGACTTAGTTTGAGACTCAAGGAACTGATGTGCACCTTGAACATGAAAAGTCAAAGTCTAATAAATGGTGAGTTCTCCCAAGCCCCACTCCACCTCTGAAAGAAAAGAAAACTTCATTTCATGGACGGGGCCAAGCGAAAGGGGCTCCCTTTTTATGGAAAGATGAATGTGTGCATAGAGAAGCCTCTGGGAGCAGGACCGTGATGAAGAGAGAAGAGGTTCCTCCCAGGAAGAAAGGCAGGTCTCACCTGCCTGAGGTCTCTGGACCTTTGATGTGTCCCACCCCCAGCCCACTGCAGCTGAAGATTTTCCCCTGAAGAAAGTTAGTTTACACCTCGTTGCTGAAGCAGATAGCTGAGGTGTGAGAGATAAACAGCCACCCACTCCCTGCCTGTCAGGAGCCAGCGCACTGGACAGAGCAGTGAATGGGGACCTCTCTCTGCTCCCCTCTCCACCCACCCCATTACTCTCTGATTCTTTCTGCTCCATCATGAGGAGAGCCCCACTCCTCCTCCCATCCCTGCCTGCCACCGTTGGAGGGAGACAGATCAGAATTGAGCTAATCCTTTAAAAACGGTGTCATGTTCCTGTGCTTCCCTAGCATAGAAGCAGTTTAAGGGCTCCTGTGATTCTGGGTTTAAATCTGTCTCTCTCATTTCCTACAAATTTATTGCCATCTGTTGACTGCGTCCCTGTGACATCCACGTCATCATCATTCATAAGGAGGCTTGGACCCATTCCTGCCCCCTCCCTCCCAACTCTTTCCCATCCAAATGCCTGAGCATGGATCTGTGAAAATGCGTGCGTGCAAACATGTGCACACACACACACAGTGACCCTGTCAAGCAAGTTTGAATTTAAGGTTTGCCTCCCATATAACTCAGAGTGGGCATGCACCAGTCCCTTCATCCCTTTCTTGGGTGCCTTTTGCCAGTGGTTTGACCTCTCTCGTCATTAGCTACTCCTTAATAAAACCACCCTCCTTTTCTCATATTTATCAGAGGGAGTTAGCAGGTTGTGCCTCGGCTGTCTTCAACCCCCAAGGGCACCCATTCCCTCCACGTTCTGCAACCCCTGATCCACACACTGAGGCTCATAGGGTTTGGGCAAGAACTCGAGATGATGCTAGGTGTGGTGACACACGCCTGTCACCGCATCACTCTGGGAGGCTGAGGCAGGAGGATCGCAAGTGTAAGCCCAGGTTGGGCAACTTAGCAACTTTGTGAAACCCTAATAAAAAAGGGTGCTGAGTATGTGGCTTAGTGTGAAGGCCATGGGTTCAGTGCTCAGTACTGCAGAAAAAAAAACTAGCAAAATGCACTGTGCCAGGCACAGGGCTTGGCATGTGGATAAGGGATTGGTGGAGTTTTCGTATATGCTGGGTCCTGCTTAACCTCTTGATCTTCCTCAGATCTGTCCTCTCCGTCCACTCCCTTAGTGTCAGCCTTACCATGGCCTCCTGGCCTCCCTGCCACCCAACCCTAGTTCTGCCCTCTACCACCAGCTGAGTGGGCATCTTGGTATATAAATCTGATCATTACACATGCGTGCACACACCCCACCAAAAGCCTCCTAAGGGTCCCCATTCCCTTTAAGATAAAATTCAAACCCTTTAGCAGGTCATGCCAAGACTCTGGTGACCTAACCTCTCCTGGTTAGGAACCAGGGGCATCCGTAACCTGCCTTGTCTTCCTGTCCCTCCCTGGCACCTGGTCTTGAACCACACGGCATGACAGGCAGTTCCTAGCCATGTGGCCTCCAGGCCTCTGCTCGCTGTTCCCCAGCTGGGCTCTCCCTCACTTCTGCTAGAAGATACCTATGCAACACGAGGAAGCTTCCTGGCATCTACCTCCAGTTTGTGTTCCCCAGAACTCTTAGGTCCTTTAATCTTCACGACAACCCTATTTTAGGTACAGTTACCACTGTGGCTCCTCATAGGTGAGGAAACTGAGATAGAGAGGCTTGCCCAAGATCTCACAGCTTTTAAAGGCTGGGACTTGAACCCAAGCATTCTGTTCCCAGATTCTTCACCTGTAACTGCTGGCCTCCATAGCCTCTTCTGCTGTCAGCAGAACCCCACTGTCCCCCCCACTGAGCTCCTGACCTGAGAAACCTCGTGCTGTTAATGTTTGGAGCCTGGAGGTTTCCCGCTGCTGGCCTGGGGCAGGAGCACAGTTCTTAGTGAGACCCTTCAGGCTGTCTCTCTTCCTAGGCTGGTGGTGGTCAGGAAAATATAAGATTAACCCACTGTTTGCAGCCCATTGCCCACGCATCGTCCCATAAATAGTGGGCCTCGAGTGTCTTCTGCGTGCTGCAGCTGAGGGGTGAGGCGCCTGTGAGAGAGATGACCAGGCTCCATTTCGGGGAAATTATCATTTGATTGAAGAGATAAAATATTCCACACATACCTAAAGTAATGACAGCGATTCTTCAAATCACAAGCAAAACCAATTTCTTCATTTTCTGGTCAATCCTCGTGTATAAAGAGTCTCCCACTTCTAGCCAGACACCAAGCCCCTTGGAGGGGAGGACCAGGCACCCATCACGCACGACACTAAGTGCTGGTGCTGGTGCAGCACTGAGCCTCCCTGCAGGCTGATGCTTCTGCTGCTGCCCCATGTGCACCTCAGCAATGCGGTCTTCCCATGGTTTGGTGGCAGAGATCACCCAAAAGATATGGGCGTCTGGGAAGGTCCAGGTGGGAACTAGATTTCTAGAGACAGAGTCTCAAGCTGCAGTAGACCTGAGTTCAGGACAGCAGACCCTCCTTTAACTGCAGTCTAACCCCTGCCCTGACAATTGTTTCCCATTGCCCAGGGTCCCCTTCTGACCCACCTGGGTATCCACTTCCATGAGGCAGCTGTCCTCTTCCGTGCAGACATACCCCAGGGCAGGGCAGGGCAGGGCAGGGCAGGGCAGGTGTAGTCTGCCTGGCATACACAACTCTGCCCTGTCCCTGTGTATGCAGACTACAGTGCAAGCTGTCAGGACCTGTGCAGCCGAGATGACCAGATGGCTGCCACTTATTTGTCATTTACCCTTTGCCCTGAGCCACCTTCATGTGCTCCTCCATCCCTCCAAGCTGGAACATACTTCCCTCCTGTAAAAGGAGGATAAACATGCCAGTTCTGCGGAGTGTTTGTGAAGATCCTGTATTTATCCCTTTAACAAATACTCGTTATAGGGCCAGCTCCCAGCACAGGCGAAAAATTCAATTACAGTAGCCTTAAAATCTGTCTTAAACAAAAGACTTTCAAAGCTCTGCAAATACAAAGGGAGGGATATTCTTCTCTCTTCTCTTAGTTAATGATTTGTATGGCTAGGATGTGTGAGGAAAGGAATACTTGATAAATATCTTGCTCTAGAGTCAAACTCACAGCGATTTTCACATTCCCAAACCTCCTGTGTGCTTCGCATGGGCACTTGTCCCGTCAGCCATTTGTCTCACTGTGGTGTGATGCATGTTGACTTGTTTATTTCTCCCACTAGAGACTGTGGGGACAGATCAGATTTTTGTACCTTACTCATCATTGTCCTCAATGTTGTGGCAGCGAGACCTTCTAAATCTTCCTCCTGCTCACTGGCCCAGCTGTCTGTGTCAGGGAGCATTCGCGATGCATTAAAGGGACACATTGAAACACTTAATGCCCCTCTGATGAAGCTAGTTTTGCTGACAGAGGCTTTGTTGGCTGAGGCCGTATCGCAGGTGAGCTAGTCTGGTTAGTTGTGAACCCTGAGCAAGTTGCTGGGTTTCTCTGAGCTGTAGTCCCTCCATCTGAAAAGTGGACACATTATAGTGATACCTGTCTTGAAAGATTAGGAGTGAACAGAATTATGGAAGCCGCTGTATAAACATCAGGGCTGTTCCTCTCCATAGCATGGACAGTGATGAACCAGTGAGCAGGATGGATAAAAACCATGCCTCCCACCCCCAAGCCTTCTTTGTTTGGTTGTTTTTTTGTTTTGGGGGGTTTTTTGGTACCAGGGCTCGAACTTAGGACCTGGAGCTTTCGAGGCAGGCAGTGGAACCACTGAGCTAATTTCCAGCCCCCCTCCCAAGGCTTCTTTGTTGTGTTTTATCATTAAGCATTTTCATTGAGAACCTCAGCAGACCACAGTTTGCTAGTAATCAGCCACTTATCCTAATACTAGCCATAAGGGAAACTGAGGCACATCATGACAACCTATCCAGCATCAGCCACTTAGCAAAAGACAGGCCTCCTGCAGAACAGTCTCCTCATCTACCCGGCGTGCCTCTGTCCCCCCTCTGGCTCAGTCCGGCAGTCAAGTTTCAGTTTTATTAGTGGCCATGGCTGTTGAGTCCTAAGATGCAAGCTTCTACCTAGTTTCTTAGAATTATCATTAATTTCTAGCCCCTAACAGTGTCTGGAGTTTGATCGTGTGTTCATTCGTGCTCTCCAGTCCATATTGGTGGGCTCACTGTTTCCCAATATATTGCACCCCTTTTTCCATGACAGTGGCAGTGCTTAGACACCAGGGTTGGCAGCATGTGGGTTGTGTGAACATGCCAGGCATGCAGAGACCATGAGCAATGTGACTTCTCTGGGAGTGTCCCAGCCACTTTTACGGAGTTCCCTTCGAACATAGGAGAGACCAGCACTGCCAGAGGGAGTCAGAAGCATATGTGCTCTGAACTCTGTTTTCTGCTTACTTTTTCAGTCTTCTAAAGAAGTCTACAGAAACCTGCTTCCACCCTCCCCCTCATCCTACATGGCCATTGTCACATCCCACCTTCATTTGGGTGGCTGCCACCTGGCTTCACATCCGGGAGAGCTTAGCCTCTTACCTCCACTCCAAGAGCAGAACAGCCCAACTCATAAGGAAGCAACAAAACAGGAGGCCTTCAGAAAGCTCATCAGCTCTCTGCTTGGAAGACTGTACTATGCTACTCTTGACCACAGGAGGAGCAGCCTTGGGGATTGAGCTGTCTGCTGAGGGCTGCCCGCAGCCACCTCTGCCAGCTGCATCCCAGTTAAGGTTGGTAGCAAACCTAACCCAGGCAAACGTGGTCCCGGTGCTCAAATGCTGCTCCCCACTCCAGGAAGCCTTCATTACCCCACCCCAGGCTGAGTTACAAGCTCCCTCTCTGTTCTCTCTGACAGCTGCTCTTTATATCACTACAGCCATTTGATAGAAGTTTAATTACTGGTTTGAGTGTCTCCACAAAACTACAAATGTCAAGTGCAGAGAGACATCTCTTTCTCAACTCTATATCCCCTAAAGCCAGTGCAGTTCACAGCACATTTTTTCAGGGCTTGTTGAATGAATAGTCTGACTGCAGGCTGGGTGTGGCTCAGGGATAGAGCATATGCCAGGCATGCTCAAGGTCCCAGTTTCAATTCCCCAGTACCAAAAAAACCACATATGAAGTTATAGCAGTTTGGTTTGGGCTCTAAGATTCTGCTACTTATATGGACAATGTCAAGAAGAGGGGAAGTACATGGATTTGGGGTTTGTTTTGCCTACAGATTTTCTGCATTGTAGGGCCCCTGTCACTGTCCCTGATGTTGGCCAGTCTCCCACTGAATAAGGCCCTCAGCTTAGCCTTCTAACATTGCTGCTCTCCCTTTAGGGACCTCCGTTCTGTTAGCTGCAAAATGAGAGCAGAGACTAGTGGGAAACGTTTCTGGTGCCCTGCCGCTCTGTGCCTCTGGAGCTCAGAGTACACTCCACAAGCTCCAGGATATTCTTCACATTAATGTTCAGAAAACTGTAAAGGTTTGGTCAGGGAAAGAGACGACTCAAGGAATGTGACAGCTGTCTTGAATTATTTGAGGGGCTGTTGTGGAGAAGACGAAAAGGATTAGATTCTTCTGAAAGACCCCAAGGACCATAAACAAGACCAGTTATTAATTCATTCAATAAATATTTTTTGAGTGGCTGCCATATGTGAGGCACTATTTTAGGCAGTCATGAGGAAAGCTGCCCCCAATCCCTGGCCTTATAGAGTTTATGTTCTAGTGAACAGTGATTATCCACAAATCAAATAAATGCAGTGGATAGGAGGTTCTCAGACCCACAAAATGAGCTGCCTGTGAGCTTTTGAGTTCTTTTATGTTCAAGGATATATTTAGTACTTAGAATCCATTTCCAGTGACTGGTTAAACTAAATGACCTTGTTGGTTCCTTTTAGCCCTACAATCCCATGAGTCTGAAGCTAGTTAACAGGAATGAGCTGTCTGTTCTAACACCCCAAGCCCAAACCATGACCTCTACTTTGTGGCAACATCTCATCTGGGGAGCTGGCGTGAGCTGTTTTTATGAAAAGCGCCAAGAAACAGTGCTCCAACAGGTCAGGGGAATTGACTTTCCTTGAGCTCACTGATAATGCAGCTGAGGAAAGCGAGGTCACCGGGGATGGGAAACATGGTTGAAGGAGCAACAAAAATTAGTCAGAAGAAAGCAGAGGGCAGGAGAGTGGAGACAGAGCCTCGGAGGAGAACAGTGATGAGCAGGCAGACCAAGAGGGCACCTGCAGCTGGAGACCCAGGGATGGGGCCTCACCCTCTCAGGCCCTGCTGACTTCAGCCTCTTCTCGAGGGAGGGGTCTGGCCTTGGTGTACCGGGTTCCATTGCCAAGGCATACTCCTTGACCAGCTCAGGGACATCCCGCCTGAGAGAAAACGGAGATGAGAGGAATAAAAGGGGACAGACCCGAAGTCCTGCACACTCTAACCTGAAACGTACTTAGGACCAGCTGCCCCCAGGGGGCCCAGGCGCTGCTTCTGCTGTAGCCGTGATCCCCCCACCCCCGCCCCGCTCCTGCATGTGAGGTGCACAGGCAAAGTCTGCAGGTATGGAGCAGATGCACCTGAAGCAGAATTGCGGTCCCCGATGCCTGATACCCATTTTGTAGGGCTGTCTGTGCTTTTCAGGGTTTTCTCACACAGTGATTACATCATGGTGCAGTAGCAAGGACATAGTCCTCCTGGGACGCCAAAGGCCTGGGATTCTGGCATTTCATTTGATTGCCAGCATTCTCTGAGATAGATCAAGTAGGAATTATTCCCTCTCACCTGCAGATGAGGAGACTGAGTCACAGGGAGCTCATTTGTCAACAGTTACAGAGCTGTAACTAGTATTAGGGCCAAGATATTATGACAGTGAAAAAGTACTGGTTTATAGTTTTGAGTTGTGGATTCACTGCTGTCCAGCTGCGTGACTTAAAATGCATCTGTTTTCTGATACTTAGTTTTATTACCTATAAAATAGATTGAACCAGAAAAAGAAAATGTGATGGATAGCTGGCATCTTCGTTTCCATTAGTGCTTTCCATGCCATGGCAGACGGGTATTTGAGCACTGCCCGGCATCTCATTGAGCCAGTAACAGCCCTAGAGACCCCAGCGTGGTGCTACTGGAGCAACAGCCCCTGCTGAAAATCAGTTATCTTGTAACATAAAATCACTTGCCATTTCTCAGCTGGCTCTCCAAGTTCTTTTCCAGCCTAACATTCTGGGCATAGGAAACCAATCTCCTCTCTTTTGGTCCTAAGCTCTCTCCGCAGTTCATGCTGGAACCTGTCCTTTTCTAATATCAGTGGAAAAAGTAACAGATAAGAGAATGAGAAGGTCTGGGTTGAGGCCCCGTTTTTCTTCCCTCATGAGTTCGTTTCCTTGTGTTTAGAGGTAGTTATGAGAAGTAAGGGAATAAAACAAGCCATCACATTTCCAAACCAAGAAGTACAATACAAGTACATTCGCTTGGCAGACCTCCCTGGGTGCTCCTCTGTGAGCTAAGACACAGGAACCTGAGCTCCCCACCAGGGATTGAGGTCTTCTGCCTCTCTGGGAGCTGAGCAGGAGCCTGGACTACTGACCGTCAGAGCACACTGTGTTGACTGGCTGTTTGTTTCTGCACATGCCAGGCAAGCATTCTACCACTGAGCTACCATCCCTGCCCCACCCTGTAATTTTTGACATGGTCTTGCTGTGTT
>NW_004624826.1:4406578-4438970 GCF_000247695.1 Heterocephalus glaber | reverse complement strand
GTCACGTAACATCACCTTCCATGAGCCCATTGCTTTCTTCTTTTGGCAGATCTTCCTGTCCCCATTTATTTATCTGCTCTTTGGCCTCTTTACTCTTTGCTATTATTTATTGATAAAGTGATGCTACATTGACACAGAGAGAGAGAAACACATTGATTGATAGAGAAGGGTCCCAATTCATCATAATAGTAGGAGCAAGAGCTGACAGATGAGGCATCAGAGATGGCTGTCCTGTTACCCACATCACTGATCTGCTCCTGTGAGCCAGCACACAGCTAGAAGTCAGCTTCCGTGACCCTCACACCTGTCCCTGCAGGCTCAGACTTTCCATTACTCAGGCTCTGTGAAGATTAACGTGTCATCTTTAAAGCACTTGGCGCTTCTTGGGAAAAGCCATGCTGTGAATTCAGGCATTGCTAAAAGATTGAACTCTTATTAAGTCTCCGACACCCTCCGTGCATCAGAATTCTCACAGCCGTGTCTGTTACATCCTCGTGTCCTCTGCAGATGCCCAGCTGGTCCCATAGACAAGCAAATTACTGGCAGGGTTTGGTTAAGACACTGTACTTAGCACACCTGGAGTACTGGTGAGTGACAAGTCCCCTAGAAAAAGGCCTTTTGAAAAGAAGCTTGCCAGGTTTTTGCATTCTTTCAGCTCCAACTTGTGCATGCAAGATCCTCTGGGGTTTTCCGAGGTCTTGGGAGACTAGATCTCTTCTTAATATATCACAAACCAACTTTAGAAAATAGGCTTTGTCTCTCCCAATTTTTAAATACTTTGGATTATTAATCTTTGCACCATCTGTGCAGAACACACACAGACTGTGACTGCTTAGAGAGAGGAAACTCATCTGGAACTTTTTTTCCCCCAAGCCCTGCCCACTTGACCAAGTCATGACATTAAGTTAGGCGCCCTGTGCCTGAGCCTGTGTTGAGTGGGGGAGGGAATCCAGGACTGCTGAGATCTGGTGGAAACTATTCCAGTTGGGGTTTCTCTCTGGCTTGGTTCTTTTTGCGTCCCTTTTCCCTCCTAGCTGCAAAAAGTGACTGAACAGCACCATGTGTCTGTTCTGCATTTGCGTCTTCAAGGAGATGGTCTGTGGGCTGTGTAAAAAAAACAATCAGGAAGCACTGGGGTAAGGCAGTGTAAATCTTCAACAGGATGGTGACCCCCGCAAGTCCACCTCCCCACTTCAGATACTGGAGTTGGTAGGCCATTCCCAGTGAACCCCATGGCCAGAGAGTTGTTTCCAGAGTGCTGGACTTTGAAAACAGAAGATTGTGTTTTTTCAAATGTCACTACTCTTACACTTCAGCCCTATTTTGTGTATCCCTGCCCCTCAGCTTCAATTTTCATTTTTCTTCTGAGTCAAATATAAATCTTGCCCACATGGTGTCTAAAGAAAATGCCTCCTGAAGTAGGTTCTAGCTGGCAGCCATCTGGAGGGAAGTAAGCCCTCATAAATGGACTGCACTTTTTCAGGGGACTTGTTGGAACCTCAAAATTGGCCTAATTAATGTGTTTGCATCATACTATACCTGTTTTCATTGAAGACTTAATTAGCGTCTTTAAAAATAATTCTTCAGGTGAGAGATGTTAATGACTTCTCATCCTGCCCTGCTGAGCAGACCAAGAGAGCTTGATAGTTTTAGGCCAAAGAAAAGGAGGTAGTACTTTACGACTTTACGCTGTAGGTAGTAAATGTGTAAATCGTTACTCTGAGAAACAGTATGGCCTGAAATTATAAATAGATTCCAGGAATGAACTTTTAGAGAGAGTCATGGATGACAGAGATAAACCGGGTTATTAAAGGGAAGCCAGGGGACATTTCCTGGATTTTTGTAGTTAATAATACAGATGGGTCTCCCACATGCTCCTTTTACTCTCATGATGTCCCCTGCGGGGACAGAATAGAAAGTGGTGACTGCTGGTCTGACCTACTGAGCCATTTTCACATTCTCATGCTCGGTTCTTTATAAGCCAGCTTAGTTATAGTCAAAACCTTTGGGGTTTTTTTAGGTTCTAGTTTCTTAAACAGGAACTTCTTCAGGGCTGTAAAATGATTTGGAAACGCTATAGAATATTCTGCCTCAGCCATAACCTGAACTCCAGTCCTGCCTCTGTCACTTATTGTTCATCCAGGCATGGTTTCTCATGTGCAAGGTGAGAGTGTTGAATTAAATGCCCCCATGTTTCCAGTGGTGCCAGTGAATCAAGGTTCTATGCACACTCATTCAGGGAGCTCCAAGAGTAAAAAAATGGGCATGAGGAGGACTGCTTGGTCTCACTTTCCCAGAAGGAAAAGTAGGGCATTGTCCCCTTGTGACCTTGTAGGGATGGTGCGAGGAGACCTGTATGAGCCTGGGAAAGTGCCCGCAAAGACTTTTCCTCTTGGCCTGGGGAGGAATCTAGTGGAGAAAGGAGCCATGTGGGAGTCAAGCAAATCCACATTCAGACATGGCTCAGTTGCCAGCTGATTCTGTCGGCCATTAGAAAAATGAGGGTTGTGATGAGGGTGAAATGCAGCTAGTTCCCCTTATGGATAAGTGCTCAATAAGTGAGAATGCTGAGGAAGGAGCAGAGTTGCAGTGCAGGACTGTTAAATGGCAAGGTGCTGGTGAGCAACCCTCTGAAAAGAAGAAGCTGCCATAGCTGAAGGAAGCAATGGGGAAAGGTCACTGGCTGTACCCTGAAGCCCATGTTGGACAAAGACCTTGTGTAATCAGATGGGCACCAGATTCATGTTGGAAGACTCACCTCTAAAATTCTGATTCCATGTCCCAGGTTATAGCTAGGTTTTTTTTCTCAAGGCTGCTCGGCTATACAGATTAATATAGTTTAAAGAGTCCATATATTATAATAAGTCATCGGTAATAGACATTTGTGGAGTCTGAGGAAGACCAAATGATAAGAAACAAAGATATCTTCTAGTTTGGGTTATCTTGCTGTCACCTGCTGGTGGCATACATCTTGGGAAAATGTGACAAGTGTCCTGTCTTCTCCTGAGAGTGTAAGGAGGACTACAGGGGTCATGTTGAGCTTCAGGTACTGCCACACCACTGTGGATCAGGGCACACAGCTTCGCAAAGGTCAGCTCTTATTCCCACTGAGGAGGCTGAGGAAAGAACTCTGGAGTCCGGCCTCTAGCAGAAATCTCATTCTCAGAGAGAGAAGGAGATGCCTGCAATCCTCTTCCCCTGTCAGGACACCAATACCTTCTCTCCTTCATGGACACTCCACTTCCCCCAACAAGTTCTCCATATTGCTGATACCTGGAGCCTGGCTGCAGAGTTTGTTTCCATATTGCAGAAGGCATAAACAGGACAGTCACACCCCTCCACACTGCTCCCACCGCTCCCATCATGGCCATCTTGGGAAACCAGCAGCTACTAGGATGCAGTCCCATCATGAGCTGGTGTTGTAAATGGAGTCACTGCTTATCTAATAGCAAGTTGGAGTAGGAAGTAGCAAAGCTGACCTTCCAGGTTCACATTGTTGATGTGCTATGTTTTTACTAGTGGTTCTTTTGCAAAAAACAACTAGAGGCAAGTGGCTTTTGAACTTTGAGACTTCATCCAAATGTGAACTTAGTCTAAGTAGGTGGAAAGTTTTGGCAAGAAAAGAGAATGGTTGAGGTTCATCTATGGGAGGGATGGAGGGACCCTGTTGGTGCTGGGCCACGTGGTGCTAGCAGGACAATGACCCATGGAGACATTCTGTGATATGGTAGCTGACCCTCACCTGCAACTTATTGCACATGCATCCTATTTTATGCCCTTCACAAACACTTCATTTAATCCTTAACAGTTACCCTGCAGAGAGAGGTAAGGAGTAATAGTAACCCCATTCACAGATGGGAAAACTGCAACATAAAAATTCAGTGACTTGGAATTTGCAGCACCAGGTCTTGAACTTGGGCAATGTCCATCAAGTCCAGTGCATCATAGTCTTTACACCCTGAGCAGGAGGGAGAAGGGCAGTTTGAAACCACCTCCAAATAACAGAGAAAAGAAAATCCAAAGCACCTTTCAGTTATTTATGTGAATGGCGTAACTCCCACGTTACCCAATAGTAATGATAGGGTATCACTGAACATGTCATATTCGTTTTATAAGTCTTGTTTTATGATGATGGCTAATGTATGCAGTCTCCATAGCCTTTTGCATTTACTGTAGAGATAGCTGGTGACAGATTTTTTAAATTGGAGAAAACTGCTTTGGTGAGCTTTTATGCCCTTCCTGACTTTTGGCCTCAGATTGAAGCACAAATTTTTATCCACAGAAGTCAACAACTTTCACTTGAGTGGGAAAAATGCAGATATGCTACTGTCTTGTAGTTTAGATAGAGGTCATCATCTTCTTCCTCTTCCTGTCTTCCCCTCCTCTTCCTCCTCTTTTTCTTCCTCCTCCTCCTCCTTCCTCTCTCTCTCTCTCTCTCTATCTCTCTCTCTCTCTGGTACAGGGGATTGAACCCAAGGCAGTCACACTGAACTACATCCCAGCCCTTTTTCACTGTTTATTCAGAGACAGTTGGTAATTTTTTATTCAGACACTAAGTTGCTAAATTGCCTGGGCTGGTCTTGAACTTGTAATTCTGCCTTAGCCTCCCAGAGTGCTGAAATTATAGGTGTGTCTTTGTTATTTTCTCATTGCTGGGACAATATATCCTACACCTATAAGTTAAAGGAGGAAAGGCTTATTTTAGCTCTCAGTTTGTAGAGGTTTCAGTTCACAGGGCTGGCTCCAAGGTAGGGCGGCGTGGCAGAGAGGCATGCTAGAGGAGAAACAGTCTGTGGCATGGCAGGCAGGAGGCAGTGTGACTTTTTTCATTCTCTTTTTATTCCATCCAGGCTACAAGCCTATTGGTTGGTGCCACCCACACCCAGGATGGGTCTTCTGTCATGCAGTAAATTCATCACCCACCTAGAACTATGCTAAACCAGTCAGTGGACTAATCCAGTACCTCACACCCATGATCCGGTTACTCCCGAAAGCCCCACCTATGAGCACATGAGGCTTTGTGGGGGACATCTAGAAGCAAGTGATAACAAGGCATGAGCCGTCATGCCCAGCATAGACCTACATTCTACTGAGCATCTACCATATGAAGGCAGATTTTTTTTTTCAGTCATGTCTGCCTCCCTCTAGAGAAGCCTGCTTCAGGATCTTCAGCTCAAGCCCTGCAGTCAGCACATAGCATAACCTGGCTTTGTCTTTCAGAAGCTACAACAAGACCTTGGAGGTTAGGAAATTCTTCAGTGGCTCCCTCCTCTGAGGGCCACCTAAGTCAAGCCACCTCTGCTCTTGATTCAATTCTTTTTTTTTTTTTTTTAGATGAGTCTTGCTGTGTTCCCTGCTAGGCCTCAAACTTACAATCCTTCTGCCTCCCTTGAGTCAATGGAATAGGCAAGGCTTGGTGTGGGATTTCCCAGCATGGTGTTCCCAACACAGGGTTATTAGCTTTCCATGGGCAAATTCCCAGACTCCATCACAGCTCTTTGAGCAAGGAAAACTGATCTTGCTGGTGTTTGGTGTCAGCAAAGTCACTTTGTCCTGAGGGTTCCTTTACCCCTTGGTGGGAGGTCTTTTCCTGTCTCTGACATCCCCAGCCCCAACATGGACTGGGGTGGTTCTCATCGCTGGAGCACTCTTGCCTGGCCCACTGGCATGGGGCTTAGCTGTTCTCTGGGCTTCTTGTATTGCTTTCTACTGTCTTGTTTAATTTTGAGGGCTTTATAAAGTGCTTAAAGCAGGCATGGTGGTGCATGGGTGCCTGTAATTTCAGCTCTTTGGGAGACTCAAGCAGAAGGATCCAGCCCAGCTTGGGCAATTTAGCAATTTAAAGAGACCTTGACACAAAATAAAAATGGGTTGGGGGGTGTACCCAGTACAAAGGCCCAGGTTCAAACCTCAGTATCAGAAAAAGGAAAAAAATGCACCTGAGGAGGCTCAGGGGAAGAGCTGGCGGGCCAAGTTATCCTGCCTAGCCCCACAGCATTTGGTCATCTTGTTATCTAGCAAGGCTAATAGTGACAGCATTTTTGTCCCATCTGATGCATCTCAGTTTTTGTCAGTGTCCTCCTGTGCCGATGCCAGTACGATCTAGGGGAAAATACAGGTCTAGGAATTCAGGAACTGAGGCACAGCTCTATTTCTGCCACTGTGTTACCTGAGAAAAGACACACAAGCTGTTTGTGCCTCCATTTCTTCAACTGATTCATGAGGTTAATAATGCCCATGTGACATTAATTCAGGGTTTCTCAACCAGGGCACTGTTGACACCTTGGCCTGGATAAGTTCTGGGCTGTGTCGGCTGTCCTCGTCAGATGGTTGGCAGTATCCCTGGCCTGCACCTACTAAATGTAAATAGCACCTCCCAGTTGTGACAACCAAAAGTATCCCCAGGTGTACCCAAGTGTCCCTGGGGGAGAAATTCCCTCAGGTAGACCACATCAACACATACGGTTATCAAGACGTGTTAAATAACTGTGCAGGAGCACAGGGCATCATGCTGCTTTTCATCCTCCTCCTGTAGCGTGCTGCTCTACGCAACTCAAGGAAGTGTGCATCTCTGTTGACTAGAGTCAGTACCTACTATCTGTCAAGTGAAGAGTCAGAGATGAGTAGCCCTGCCTGTTATCAGGGGTGATGAATTCTCATGGGAGGAAGAGTTAAGCACAGAAATGACAAGAATGCAAAGTGTATATGCCTGAGACTGGGGAGCAGTTTCAGGGACCAGAGAGGAGAAGCTTCACTTTGAGTGTTTTAGTCACTTTCTCATCACTGGGACACAATACCCAACTCACAACTTCAATGAGAAGAGGTTTATTTTGGCTCTCATTTTTTAGAGGACTCAGACCATAGCTGACAGAAAGGCCATGGTGCAGTGGAAGGGTCTGGTGGGGGAAAGGTACTCAGGTCATGGCAGCCAGGAAGCAGAGACGGAAGGAGCTAGGGACAGGAATACACCCTTCCTAGTCAGGCCCCTGTGCCCCATCTCCAACCAGGCCCCACCTCCTAATAGCCCATCAGCCATGAGTCATTAGTAAACGAATCCACTGGTGCATACAGCATCCCCATGAGGCAGTCACCTTTCAAAAGCACCACCGCGAATACATGCGGCTTCTAGGGGACATTTAGCTCTAAACCACAAGGTGATGAAGGCTCAGTAGGGTTTCAGCAGACAGAGATGAGACAGCCCAGCCTAGAGGCAGTGGAGACGGGGTCGTGTGGTCCAGGTAGCTGAGCACATAGGCCTGGATGAGCAGCCAGCAGGATGTCAGACCGTGGCCAGTTTCTGAAGGCTCCAAATGCCAGGTCCGCACATTAGACCTTAGCCAGCACTGGGTGAGCTTGCTGGGATCTGAGCCGTGGAGTGAGGTGGTCAGTGCTGCAGTTAAGGAGGTGGGTGGGCATGTCAGAAGTGGATCAGAGTGAGGAACAGCCAGGTCCAAAATGAGGGGGATTGAGTGAGGTGATAGAGGACAGGACAAGAGGAAGGGCACAACCTGTGGAGAGGAAGCTACAAGAGAAGTAGCAGAGCGCGTGAGGGGTGAAGGAAGGAGAGGAGGCAAAAGGGAGTCAAATTTGGAATCCTGAGCTCCAAGCAAAGTTTCTAAACTGGCCGTGGTGCCACACACCTGCAATCCCAGCAGTCAGGAGACTGAGCAGGCGGATTGCCATGAGTTCAAAGTCAGCCTGGACTACTCAGCGAGACCCTGTCTCCAAAACAAAAACAAAAAGAGTTTCCATTAATAGGACAGGAGAAGACAAAGAGCCAGGAACCTTGACCATTGGAGGAGGGCCACAGAAGAGCTTTCTCATATCAAGAGTTTTCTGGATTTGCCCACATCCGTGCCACTTCCTGTGGGAAGGACACAAGGCTTTGCTCAGGGCTGGGGCTTTCCCATGGAGCTGGGCTTCTCAATTCCATTTGTCTTTATTTTCAGTCTACTTATGTGACCTTCAAAAATGGCAATCAGTGAAAATCAAAAAAACAAAGCAGCTCACTGTGGGTCTTGTGTCCCTGTGAGAAGCACCTTTTTTATAAGCAGAATTAAAGTTGGGATTTAACTAAGTTAACAGCAGGAACAGAATCACATGTGGGGCTTATGCCTTGTGCTGCTGCTTCCTAATATCCTAGCAGCAACCCTGGGGTGTTCTCCATCTTGGGCCGCAGGACACAGTGGGGACAACTGTGCCTCCTGCACTGCTCCCTGGCGCAGGGAGCAGGACCCCATGTTAGTGTCCAGGCAGAAGGCGTCCATCCTTCCCAGGACACCTCAGTCACATTCCCATTTTGTCCCCTCAGTACATGACCTGAATTTGGTCTGTTTATCCTCTCTGAACCTTGCTTCACCACTCTCTGCCCTCTTTATTATGTCACTCCCACACGCCATGCAAAGCTCATACCGAGATCTTTAAATGCGTCTAAGTGGGGCCACAGTGATGGCTCCCAGGACAGCCACCTGTCTTCTGCCATATGTACATTTTTAGTCATTAAGATTTGTCTGCTGACCAGGGAGGGACAATGTGTACATCCGTGGATCCACCATAGGGAGGAAGATCGTCCTGCCTCGGCCGCTCTTGCTCACACACCCCATGCCACGTTCTCTCAGTGGGGAGGAGGGCCTGAGAGCAGGCCCCCCTCAGCCCCAGCCCTGGGTGTGAGCAGCAGGGTCCAGCTTCAGAAACTTCCCTGTTCTCCACTTGGGAACCAGAGTGCCTGGCTACCATGTGGGTAGTTTTCACAACCCATTAGGCATTTTCATCTCCATTGGCCCATTCAGTCGTCACAGTGGAAACCGGCACAGGTGTCAGCCTCCTACATGTAGAGGAGAGAGGCATGGAGGGGTGGGACTCAGCGGCAGTGCAAGGAGGGTGCCCAAGTGCTGTCCACTGCTGCCTGATGCTTCTGTCTTTGCTTCCTTTCCTTCACTTACCAGAAGCTTCATGCGCCCTGTGTTGCTGCTCATCACAGCCTGCATGTGGTGGGGAATAAAGGAGGAATAAAATAAATGAGTACAATAAATGAATCAGGAGAGAATGAATGAAATTAGGAAAAAATAAAGGAGATGAAATGCTAAGAAGGAAAATCTAGTTCCTGTTGATAAGTCTAACTGGAGTGTCAAAATTGTTTTTTTAAACTTAGTTCTCCTATTTTTCACCTCCTACATTTCTTTGAGTTCCTGCATCCTGGGCTTTTATAGCTTATGGATTTTCCCATGCTCCTATAATAAAGTTTATACTACCAAGGCCAATCTCACAGGTGGCTTTTATCAAGTAGGAAAACGCCTTGCTGCTGGCTGTGTATTTTGTACTGGTTATTTCTAAAATAACCATTGCCGCAGGCCCAGTCAGTCTGTGTGGCTCCATTCACCACCTGATAGCCAGGACTGTCAAAGGGGCACTGCCCACAGCCTTTGGTTCACCCCAGCAGGTGCTCAGTTGCTCTCTGACCTTGCTAGTTATTTTACTGGCTTCTTCGCACTCCTATTGCCCCCAAATTTGCAAACTACACATCTTTCTCTTTCCATCACCAAGGTGTCCTTTGCCAAGATTGTTCAAACTGGCTATACATTTTTGGTGACAATAAATTCCATTTCTACTAGTACTATGAATAATAATAACCACTTACTGAGCACCTAAGATGTGTCTAACATTTCGAACAGAGCTGTGAGCTCACAGTAGGCCCTCTGGTGACAGATGGGCTGCAGAGTCTCAAGGGTAGGGGCCCGGGAGCATCAGATCCTGAGTCCCCTGGGAAGTAGTGGGACTCCCATGTGTGGGCCTGGAAAGGGGTGGTGGTGACCCAGCCTCAGGTGAAGTCCTGCTCCCAGGGCCAAGTTCCCCACTGGATTGGTGACGACTAGGGTGGAGGCTGTCAGTGGGATCCTTTCTCTCTGTCTGGAGCAGGGTTGAAATTGAAAATGGATTGTCAGTGACTGCAGCTGCAAGAAGCTGGGGAAGGAGATGGGAAATGAAAGAGAGCCCTTGCTTGTCTATCATTTTATTTAACCTGCACAGCCCGGTAAGGTAGAGGGATTGTCTGCTGTACAGGTACAGGGATTGCTGTACAGATGAGGATAATGGCATCCACAAAGATTATGCCACACGTCACCCAACAAGAAAGAGGAAGATCTAAGCTTGAGCTCACAATCTTTTGTTTCTTCCAGCACACCAGGATTAGATTTCTGGGATGCCTTCCAGCTCACTCTCTGAGTCTAGAGTCCAACCAAGACTCCTTGTTGACATGAGAGGATGTCATGAAACTTCATGTAGGGGGGGCATTAGGGTGCACATATGAGCTCTGGGAGTGGCCCACATAAGTTTATTTTCAGCTCCAATACTTAGATCTCATGTCGCTGTGGACAGGACATATAACCTGTCTCTGCCTCCGTTGCCTCATCTGTGAGATGGAGATACACACCTGTAATCCCAGCACTCTGGAAGGTGGAGGCAGGAAGAGTTCGATTTGAGGCCAGTCTGAGCAGCTTAGCAGTTTAGCAAGACCCTGTCTCAAAAAGTAAGGAAAAAACAGCTGGGGATTTAGCTCAGTGTGAAGGCCCTTGGGTTCAATCCCAAGTGTGAGACAAAAATGCTGCTAATGACGCTACCCACGTTAGGGCCTGCTGATGTAAGAGTGGAACATTCCATGGTCCTGCAAGCTCATCTTCTCTTCTTGCTTCATTTTAGCCTCACCTGCCACCTCCCCATTCCCTGAGCATCCCAGGCAATGCTCCTACCTTCAGGCCTTTGCCCAGCATGCTGTCTCCTCAGATATCCACACGGCCAGTAGTGCAGGGTATTAGAGGCAGCCTCGTACTGCAGCAGAAGAAACTGAGCCAGAGCATGTATTGAAGGAAAGGCAGTGAGTCAGAGGCCTGCCTCCCTGTGGGTCCAGCATCCATAGTGCAACTGAATTGAGCGCCACCACTCAAAGTGGGGGTCACTCCAGCACATGCACACCCCAATGTGGGCCTTACCAAGTTAGACATGGAAAAGTACCATGTTCCTGAGCAGTCAGTGCAGATGCCTCCTCTTCCTGCTACCAGGCAGGTCTTAGTTGTCCATAGAAGCCACATTTGCTTAAACAATATAGAAAACTGAAAGGCAGAGAAAGTGAGCCCAGATTAGGAAGAGACATTTCACAGAGGTGACCTTAAGAATATAGGCTCTGGAGGCCAGGGATTTAGCTCAGTGGTTTCGCCACCTGCTGTGCAAGCACAAGGACCTGAATTCAATCCCCAGTACCAAAAAAAAAAAAATAGAATATAGGCTCTGGCTGACTCATTTGGTGTCCTGAGTCCCTTCCCCTACATTGAGTTAACCAGGACAGCCAGGTTGGGGCTGGATGCCTCTGACTCCCTTCCTTCCCCAGCCTTCCATAATCCAACTCCCAGGGTTTCAAGTGGCCTTTTCTCCTTTCGCCCTCCTTCCGCTGCTGCTCATCAAGAAGCCAGTTCAGTTCTGTCATATCCTTGAGTAACTCCATTGCTGACATCAGGACTATGGGGCTGGCCCTGCCTTCTAGGGCTCGCATCCCAGATGGGTAAACCAAGGTCTGTTCACTTAGTTCTAGAGAGCACACACCCACCCATGCTGCCTGGGTTTGAACTTGGCTCTGCTGGCCATCAGTTCTGTGATTCAGGCAAGTTGCACAACATCTGGCCTCCATTTTCTTGCTTAGTGAAATGGGGCTAATGTGCCCACTGTTGTGAATTAAAATATGTTGAGTCCCTAGAACAGCACCTGGCATGTAGTGAGTGCTACATAAAGTTTGTATTTATCATCATGCTCCATCTTACTGTTTAGTGTTGTTCTGCAGTAACTACAGTAATGTGCCAGGAGCCCCAAAAGGGAGACTTAATGTCACCTAGGAGCCCTGGGAAGAATTCTTGGAAGAGGTGACAATGAACCAAGTCTTGAGGATGAGTAGGCATTTTCCAAGCAAAGAAAGTAGAGGAAATGCTCCAAGAAAGGGGTGTGAAAACCACGAGCACATCACAGAGGCATAAGACAAGCTGGTGTGTTCTAGAAACCGCAGGAGGCAGGCGCTGCTGTTCGTAAGTTTCCAGCTGGGCACAGATAGTAAGAGGTCAGATCACAGCAGGCTTTTATCCTTACCAGCTCAGCTACCATCTCTTTAGTCCAGATCCTGCTCCTCTGCTCACTTAGGAGTAGGCCCAGGCATGGACTGCAGGAACCAGTGCCCTTTCCCATGGACCCAAGATGGCCAGTCACAACTCCTCTGGGATTTTTGCTGGAGAGTGGGCAGGAGAATCTCGTGTGCCCTTCCTTGGGACACGTTTCGGGAAGGGGTGGTTCTGGGCCACAGAAAACCCTTCCTCACCCATGGAGGAGTCCCCAGTCCTGGCCCCTGAGATCCCAGGAATTGCCCTCTGGTCTTCCCATCCAGACACACCTGTGGTCCTTCCTTCTTGGCTTTGTTCTTTCTCAGTGTCCTGCCAACAAGTCCTTTTAAAAAAAATCTGAAGGTTCTTCAGGTTGGTTTGTGACATTTGCAAATGAGAAAAGTGTGACTAATAGGCTAAGGAGCTTGGATTTCCTCCTCTAAGCAGCAAGGAGCTAGCGAAGAATGTTTACTGGGGTCAGTTTTCCATTTTGGAGAGATCACCCTGACAGCTGTGTGGCCGATGAATTAGAGAAAGGTCAGAGATGGGGCCACCAGTTAGCAGCTGCTGCCCACTGTCCAGGAAAGGAGAGAAGAGGCCTGGGCTGGGCTGACGGAACCAGAACAGAAGCGAGGTGCTCTGAGAAACATGGAGGCAGGTGGAGCAGAGACCATCAGCTCTGTGTCACCTGCAAGGCCCAGGGCAGGTGATCCGTAGATGGGAGGCCTGGCTTGGCCTAAAGGTCAAGACCCAGAAGCAGCAGCTGGAAGAGGTAGCTAGAGGCATCTATTGTCCACATGTAGCCAAAGCCTTTCTGCCAAATCACACTGTCACCTTGCCACGTTGAGGTTCAGCACCCACCACTCCACTGTCTCTGCCTCTGAAGAATTTCTTGTAAGTACATTTTTGCCTAGTTCCCCTTCCTTCCTTAGGGTAGCCCCTGGCTAAAAGTAGGTCCTCCCTCTGCCTTTTCATACTTCCCCGTGGGGCTCTCAGCCTGAGCACATTTCTCTTCTGCAAAAGAGACCACCAGTCACTGCAAAGTTCCCACTGCACAGCCTCCTGAAAATGACTTAGGCCAGAGATTCCAGGAAGGAGGAGCGAAAGCCAGGACTACCCTGAGAAGGGGGAAACAACACTTTAAAAGCACATTTTGTGTGCCAGAATCTTAACATTCATTAGTTCATTTAGTTCTTGATCCCTTCCAGCCCTGTTGTACAGGTAGGAAAGCCAAGTCTCAGAGAGATCAAATGACCTCCCTAACACCATGTAGCTTCGGAGGGAGTAGATGAGGATTTGGACCCGAGTCTGCCCCTTTTGCCTTTGGATAAATGCTTTAATTTTAACCATTTGTGAGTGGGTTGCAGCAAATTCTTGTTGAGAGGTCTGTTGATATCTAAGATGTAAGTTGGCTTAGATAGTGTTGAGTGGTAAACCTTACAAATGTGTGGAAATATCAAGCAGAGGGTGTGTTCTTTGGCATATTCACCACCTGATTAAAGGACGGCTGTGTGTGGTGGAGTGGACCTATTGACTCTGGCTTATGATTTTCCCCAACCTGAGAGCAGCTTCTCTCCATGGCTGTCAGAAACCCTGCTCACCTGGGGCATTTTTCTTTAGCCCTTGCTTTAGGCAGATCTGTGCTCTGTGCCCTCCAGTTCCCTCAGACCACTTTCATCCCCTCCTCCCAGGGAGTCCATCCTGGTCCAGGCTGAGCCAAGGGGAAAAGTCTGTCTCTGGACTCATCTCCCACTTCCCAAACAATGCTTCAGCAAATCCACTTCACAGATCTGGAAATTAAGCCATGATTCAGCAAAGCAGTCAGAGACACAAAGATGTGAGGAAGAGATGTTCCAAATGTTTATGAATGTAGGCCACAAGTACCCACCCAGTAGGTACCTGGGTGGCTGGCGCTGTCTTCAGGGCTGAGCTCTGGGAGGCTGCCATGTCAGCCATGTGTGTCCAACATTGAGCTGTGCTGTGGGAGGGCCCAGCACGGAGAACCTGCAGCCGATAACCTTGGTCAATCACTGATGACCCTGGGGAAGTTGCTTGCCACTGTCTCAAGCTCCTCAACTATAAAATGAGCATAACAATCGCACCTACCTCATAGACTTTTATGAGAATTAAGTTAACACATGTAAACTGCTTAGGACAACTAAGCATTAGTATGTCGTGCTAATTATAAGCATTATTAGTTCATGGTGCTTACTGCTGTTAGCAAAGATCATTATCTTTCTTGAACCCTCTTGTGGGCCCTGTGATTTAGGGGCCTATCTTAGTCACTTTCCTGTCACTAGGACAAAATACCTGACACCCACAACTTAGAAGAGGCTTATTTTGGCTCACAGTTAACAGTCCATGGCTGGCTGGCTCCAATGCAGAATGGTACAGCAGAGGGGGGCGGCAGAAGAAAAACCACTCTGGTCATGGTGGCCAGGAAGCAGAGAGAAGAAAGGAGCTGAGGAGGGAGTTACACCTCACTGGGCCACATCCCCAGTGACCCACCTCTAACCAGGCCCCACCTCCTAAGAGAAAGTCAGCTATGATCCAATCCATAAACCAGTCACCTCCCCAAACCCCGACTCCAAGCACATGAGGCTTTGGGGGGACGTTCCTGATCCAAACCGTAATGGCCCCTGCTCTGGCCCATTTCCTATGACCCTTTTCATAGAGCAGTGATGGCAAACCTTTTAGAGCTTTTGAACAGACCACTGCACCACGAGTGCCACAGGTTCGCCACCACTGCCACAGAGGATGGGGTTCTACAGTGCTTGTGCCCCTCTTTCTAGACCATTCTTTAGTGTAGCCAGGATGCTGGAATTCCCTGCTCACATAGCTTTGAGCTTCCAGGACCCGTGTGGACCTTCTCCCTGAGCTGCCTGCCTCCTGAGGGCGGTCTCTACTGCTCCTGGGCCCTCTGAGGCCCAAGGCTGAATGGAGGTGAGGGGTGGCCTTTGTGGCCCAGCGTGAGCGTGCAGCCCCTCATGGACTGTGGTGTCACATGCTCATTTCTGCACAGCCCTTCAGGGGCCTTAATGGTCTCCATTCCCACGTGTGTGCTGCCCCTTGCGTCCAGCCCAACACCCATCTCTGGGACTCAGAATGTTGAATCTGAATCTGGCCTTCCAGGTAGGAAGGTACGGTTGTCAAGGTAGGACGATATCTCGGATTTCATTTAATATATTAGGCTAAATTTGTGACTTTTAAATACATAGTCATTTGATAGGTGGACTTTTTCTATTCTTGCCACACAGCCTGGGAACTTTAGGGGTGGGGCTGATGATGATAATCTTGGCCATGAAAAGTGTGATCCAAAAAAGGTAATTCTGAAAGCAGGCGTGGTGGCACATGTGTAATCCCAACACTTTAGGAGGCTGAGGCAGGAGGATTGCAAGTTTGAGCCCAGCCTCAAAAAGAGCAAGACCCTGTCTCAAAAAAAAAAAAAAAATGGTTTTAATAATAAAAGAGCTGGGGATGTAGACCCTGTCTCAACAATATTAATAACAAAAAAAAGCAAGTCACTGAGCTGATACCCCAGGGACCTGCACCCAGAGGTCCAGAAGTGGCTATGTTGCTGTTCCCACTTGGGTCCTCACTTCCTCCCCTCTCACTTTGGCCACAGAGATGGAGGGGGTGCATTGGAGACAGGTGTAGAGGGCAGCCTGCGGTGTGTTTGTTTCTGGAGTCGGCCCACCCCTCCTGCCTAGAGCTTTGCCCTCGTCTGTTGCGAGTCTGTGGTGTGGATGTGCCGTTCACCAGCTGCTGGGCAGCAGCTCTTAGCTCCCTGGGCTTCTGTCCATCCATCTCACTAGATCCTGCTGCAGCCCTGTGTGTTCACTCCCTTCGGTTTCCCTAGCAGTGGCCCTCAAGCACCCCCAGGAGGACTCCCACGAGTCCTGTGGTCTGTGACTCCAGCCTTCACCCCAGACCTTCTCCCCAGCCACGGTCAGTCCACACAGTTCACACCGACACAGACACTGTTGTGCAAATGATCTGCAGCTTCAGCGTGCCTGAAACAGTGTGTGCAGCACATTGCATGCATTTGTGCCCCACAAGTGTCCCTGCAGCCGCTGGGCACCCTGCAGTGTGGGCCAGGCACAGCCAGCCAGCAACCTGGGGAAAGAAATGCTCCAGAGTTCAGCAGTAGTGTAGCTGAGCTGAAAGTCCCTACTCCACCGCTAACTTGCTGTGTGTCTTTGGAGCAGTTATTTAACTTCTCTGATTTGTGGGTGCTGCATGTGTAAAATGAGAAGAATAATGCTGACCTTGTGGCTGTGTGAGGATTTAAAGAAATGGCATAGGTACAGCTCCTAGGACAGCACTGGGCACAGATGGATTCTCACTAAATGAAACCATAGACCTTATTTGTGCTCCCTAGTGGCACACACAGTACCTAAAAAGCCATACTGGTTTTTGTCTTCTTCTTTTTTTTTTGGTACCAGGGATCGAACTCATGTCCTTGCACTTGCGCAGCAGGCATCGAAACCACTGAGCTAAATCCCCGGCAAGTTTTTGTCTTCTTAAAGCCAGGTCTGGCAGCTCAGGTTACAGTGCAGCCACCAGCTGACTTTGTTGACCTGCTGCCTTCTCCCTCACCCTTGGCTTTCCTCCTTTGGCCAGGAAAAAAGTTGCTCCGTGCGCCCTGGGAATCTCACTCATGTCCCAAGTGTTGCCTTGGCAAAGCCTGGCGGAGTCCCATGCGGCCCCTCATGACATGCGTCCTTTATTCTCTCAGCCAAGTGGGTGCTGATGTGCTTTAATCTCCTGTATGAATATTCATTCCTGTCTGTCCAAGAGAGAGAGGTGTAATAGACATGGAAATGCAGGAAATGTAAAGGCTCATCCGTGGCAGGGGAGGAGAACAGCCTCTTTGGCCTGGGCAGCTGGGAGAAGCATTAAAGTGAGGTCCAGCTTCCCACTTTCTCTCTCTAGGATAAGTGAGCATTGTCCTGCTGGTCTGATGGATTCTCCCACCAGGCAGACAGAGCCCAGCCCATGCCTCAGATTGGCTGTCTGTACCTCTTGGTGCAATTGTGGACAGATGGAGCTTGTTTTTCTCCCTTGTCATCTCCTTTGGATTCTTTCATTTCAAAGGAAGGTAAATATCAAGTACTTGTGTGTTTTGCTGTTTGTAGCAGATGCATGGAAGCATCGAAGGCAGCTAGGTGTGTTGAAGTCACTCAAACCCAACGGGCCCTCAGAATGATTTCCCTGGAAAGCCATCAGAAAGGTTTTCAAGTTAGACTCGAGACAGTTGTCAATGTGTGTCTTTTGTTGAGTACAGAGGTGAATGATAATGCTGAGAAGCTCTTAGGGACTCTCCGTCCTCCACGGCCTTGGGTCCTTGAAGGAGCCTTTGGGAGGTGGCTCTGTGGGGTCAGAATGTACACGTGTGAATGCCCTGAGAATGGCCAGGTGGAGTGACCTTGGACCAGGCCCTGCCCCTCTGTCCCTATGTCTACAAAATGGTATTGTGGGCCGGGGATTTAGCTCAGTGGTTCTGGCGCCTGCTTTGCAAGTTCCAGGACCTGAGTTCGATCCCCAGTACCAAAAAAAAATCAAAATGGTATTGTGAGGTGGCCATGGTGACACACACCTGTAATCCCAGGACTTCCTTCTTGAGACAGAAAGATCATGAGAGTTCAAGGCCAGCCTAGGCTGCATAGTGAGTTTGAGGCCAGCCTGGATTACATAGCAAGACTCCATTAGAGAAAAACAAAAACAAACAAGTGAACAGAAAAACATGTCATTGTGGCTTGTTGTGAAGAGCTGATGATCAATAGAGTAGCCTGGGATGGGACACTGAGCTGTCACAGAGACACGAGGGCCTGTGTGTCACATGTGATTCTTGTCCCAACTTTGTTACCAAATGTCTCACTTAAGGTGAATCATGTAACTCTATGGGCCTCAGTGTTCTTACCTATAAAATGAACTGGATTAGATGAAAAGCTGGAAAACATTCTTGATAAAGGGCCAGATAATATGTATTTTAGGTTGTGTGACCCATAGAATCCCTGTCACAACTACTCAGCACTGCCCCTATAGCACAAAAACAGAGACAGTACGTAAACAAGTAGGTGTAGTTTTGTGCGAATAAAACTTTATTTATAAAAACAAGCAGTAGGCCATAATTTGCCAACCCTTGGATTAGGTGACAAAGTTCTTTCTAACAGTAAATCAATATGTTTTATCTTGTAAAGGCATAGCACCTATTAGAATGATCCTAGTGCCTTTCCTTCTGTCTGCCTTCTGTTTCTCCCTCACCATAGATGGAGCTGCTGTTCTCCTATGGAGTCCCTGAGGACCACCTCGGCTCTGCCTCTTTCCCTCTGACCTTTGCCTGACCTGATCTCCCTGGGTCCAAAAGCCCTTCCTCAGCTGCCCAGCCCAGTGGAGAGCACAGTACCACCCAGCAATCCAGCCATACTCCTGCCTGTCAGACCCCACTGCATCCAACCCTGCGCTTTTCCCAGATCCAGAAGTTCTGCCTGGTCAGCCTTTATGCCCCAGTTCATCCAAGAAGAAGGTTTAGGTTACATGATAACCTTTAGGTATTTGAAGTCACTCTTTTCCCAACCAGTGAGACCTGCAGTGCCTCCCACCTGCCTATGTACAAGACAACTAACTGCCTTCTGGACAGAAATCCATGCTGACGGAAGCATGCTTCCATAGAAAAGCAAGTACCAATTTGGACTGGAACACAAGGGAGGCCCTGAGAGCTGTGCTTCTCAGATGGGAGTAAATGGATACTTTTTTTTTCATTTTTTAAAAATAACTTTATTATCAAACACAGACATACAAAAATTAAAACCATCCAAAGAAGAACAATGCAAGGGGAAAAAAACTACAATAATATTCAAATACAGTAGAACTCAACCAAAACAAAACTGAAAAACACTTAAACATTTTTCCATATAACTTTAAAAAGCATCTCAAGCACCAACAAGACAGCAGAGGATGTGATTTGTTTCAGAAAGATTCCCAAAACCAACATTGAACAAATAGTGGTCTGGAAAAAAACTCCAGTTAGCTAGCAGACTCCACATAAGCCAAGCTTCTCCCTAATTTAAATTTCGATACAGTCATATGACACGCGATGGAAACACAATCCAAATTAGGCAATTTCATCCATGTGTATCCTAATTTACACTTTCAGTTTCTCACACTAGAGAAACTATTTGGTATTTACACGTGTGTCCTATTTATTTCACTTAGGATAGCCTCGATATGCATCCATTTAGCTATAAATGTCTCTAGTTTCTCATTCTTTATGGCTGAGTAGTACTCCATTTTATAAAAAAACATCTTCTTTATCCAGCCTCCAGTTAATGGGCACTTGGGCTGTTTCCAAGCTTTCGCTATTATCAACTATGCCGCTATAAACATGGGTGCATGTATATTGCTGTGGTCTGATTCTTTTAATTCTTGGGAAGATACCCAGCAGGGGGGATAGCTGTGTCGAATGGGACCTCTAAGTCTAATTCTTTGAGGTATGGGAGTAAATGAATACTTACTGTTATTGCCATATTGGAGAAGCAGCAGCTTGTGCTGATGAGGAAACATGATACAGGGGGTGCTAAGACTGTGACGGCTGACTGAATGAAGCAAGGAGCATGTGCTGTGAGTCTGTTGATCTGCTGTTGTATTTATGGAGCACCAGCAGCGAACTGCATGCTCCACAAGATGCAAGATTCAAAATTTAAGAAAAAACAAGACATGAATCCAACCCACGGGGTTAGGAAAGCAGGAGAGATCATGGGAAGGCAGATGTCCAGGTCAGAGCCAAGGGACATGGCGGCCCCTCAGCCAAGGCAGATGTCACACTGCTGCCCCTAGAAACAAAAGGTCATGAGAGCTAGAAGAGACCTCGGCATCTTCTTTCTCACACAGATAGTCACTGGAGCCCGAGGAGTGCTGGAGGGCTTGATCCCAACCAGCATTTTCCCTGCCGGGGAGAGTGGCTGTTTCAGATGGAGGTAGTTTCCTGTAGGGCACTCCTGACTGTGAAGAATACACTGGAAGATGAAACACGTGGGCCTTGGGTGAGGAAGAGATTATCTCCTTCCCAAAGGAACTCCAGGGGGCAGTAAAAGTTCTATTTCCAGGATAAGCTCCTCGAGAGCCGGAGCTCACACTTGGTTCTGACTTCTTTGTTGGGGGTTGTTTAGTTTTAAACTGTGACTTAGCCAGTCTCCTGATGGGAATTTACCCCCTCACCAAATGGACCTTCTTTATAGAGGGGAAACTCTTCTGTCCCTGGTTAAGCACTTCTTGGTGCAGAGAAACCCAGCTCAGAACAGACCAAGCCTGGCTTCTGTGGGAAGCACATGCTCCTCCCCATTGCAGACAGACAGCAGTACAGGGGAACAAACAGCTGGATCCAAGGGACTACCTCTCGTCTGGGCCTGGGGAGCAGAGGCAGGGTCCCAGCCCCAATTCAGACTGGAGAAGATGAGGAGCCCAGAAGCAAACAGGATTTGGTACAATTCCAGTTGGCCATTGGAGCAAATGCCACCTGGATGGTATCTCCACCAGCCCCACTGGGAACCACAGTGTGCATGGAGGCCACAGGAGGCAACTAGGCCTTGGGCCAAGAGGCCCGGCTCTCGGTCTTTACAGACTGAGTGCCCAGGTCTGGTGGATGGGCAGAGATGCTGGGAGCCTGTGTGTCATCCATACCTATGCAGGCAGGGTCACCAGTGCATGGGAAGACAAAGCAGTGTGGCAAGGTAGTAGCAGTGTTTTACATCATTCCAGGGCTTTACAGTCTTCAGAGCGTTTTCACACCTTTGGCCTTGTTTTCTCTTTAGAGTTTCTCTCCAACTCATGTTATTCCCATTTTATGCCCAAGGGAGTTGAAACTCAGATCAAAGGATTTGATCAAGAGGGAAAGAGTGAAGCTGGGTGCAGAGTACAGCTGACTTCTGGCATATTTCACCACTGTCCCTGCCAGCTTTAATGTCATTTTCTCTGGAAGCCCTGTCCTGCGTCCTCAGTCCCTCCAGATCCACCACCCCCAGCACTTACTATGGAGCCCTGGACTCTTCCTCTTCTTTGTCTCCCAGCCCTTTGCTAGATCATAAGCCACAGCAAGGCAGGGACCATGACTTATTCATCCTAGACACTACCACATGCCTGACACATAGAAAATGCAAAATAAATGCCCCGAGCCCATTCAGTGTGGCTCACAGGGTCCACAGGCTCTGTACTGCCTCTGTGTCCACTGCCTCCTTGACCTCATTTCTACCCAGCTTCCCCAAGCTGACCTCAGATGCACAAGACATTTTCCACCTCATTGCCTTTGCTCATGCTGTCCCTTATGCCTGCATCACCTTCTCTCCAGGTTTCCCTGTGAATGTGCTTCTTTCCCTCATTTCATCCATTGTTTGCTGAAAATGATAATATGACAACCTTCAGGAGCCATCCCTGCGCGTCTGTCTTAGAGAGCATCCCCTTATTTCTCATTACTTTTATTCATTTGATGTCTGTTTCTGCCACCAGCAGATGAGCTCCTTGAGAGCAAGAACTCCATTTTGTTCACTGCTGTGACCCCAGCGCTTAGAGCAGACTCTGGCACTCAGCAGACATTTGCGGGGTGAATGGACAAGCCATACTGTTTCGTGTGAAGGCACCAGACGCTGCTTCCTTTCCAACCTTGAAAGGACAGTTGTGTCACACACTCCTCTTGAATTTCTCATTTCTCATTCTTCTCCTTGCCCTGCCAAACTTTGAGAGTCACCACCTCTGTGCCATCAAATAGAGAATGCCGAGAATGTCTTCTATAAGACCAGTCTGTGTCCTAGGAATCAGGAACCCCTGGGAGACACATGAATCAGACACAACTAAACTCTGCTAAAATGTTTGGCAGGATAGCAATGGTGTCTCAGTTTTTGGAGGACAAAAAAAGTCTAAGCTATACCGTTGTCTGTTTTAAAATAGGGAATCAGCATTGTTGGGCCCCACCCTGGACAGGCTCCGTGTGATCTTGTTTTGTGTCCTCTGAGGTCTCTAGTACGGGCAGAGATGAGAAAAGGTCACCTCCTCCTCACCCCCACCCTCTGTTATAATCTAGGGCAGACCACAGTTTTTCCAAGTCCTGCTGGAAATCTCCTGACTGGAAACCTTCCCAGACACACAGTTTTCTTGCTTGAAATGCATTTCTTTTCTTCTTAAAAATTAGTACAGGAGAATTTGTCTCTGTTGTACACCCCAGTCCTTGTGGGAGGTATCTAAATACTAGTCTTTTTCAAAAGGTGACAGATCTGTATCAGAGTTCATCAAAATCAACTCTGAAAATGCCACCTATTTTAGGAATGAACAAATGAATGAAACTACCAATGGACTTCAACCCATGTTTTGCAGTTTCAATAGCCATGTCCTAAGGCACCCTCTCTTTCTGAGTCTCAGTTTCCCAACCTCCAAATGGACATTAGAGTTTACTCTGCACAAATTTGTTTCAAGAATTCAATTAGAAAATGCGTATGGGAGTGCCTCTAATGTCCAGTAGAAGTGTGTATTTATCATGTTCTAGCCCCTCTTATTATTTAAATTTAAAATGTTCCCCAAAAGTCTGATGTGTTCAGAGGTGGGGCTTTTGGAAAGTGATTGGATCATGAGGGCACCACTTCATTAGTGGGTCCATCCACTGATGAATTCATAGCTGAATGTGCTGTTAGGAGGTAGGGCTTGGTTCAAGGTGGGTCACTGGGGGTGTGGCTTTGGAGGGTGTATCTCCTTCCAGGTACCTCCCTTTTCTTCCTGCTTCCTAGATGCCTTTGGGCAAGCAGCTTTCTTCTGTCACTCTGTTCCACCTTGATGTTTCTGCCTTAGAGCCAGTTGACCATGGACTGAATTCTCCAAAACCATAAGCCAAAATAAGTCTGCCCACCTTTAAGTTGTGGGTGTCAGTATTTTGTCCCAGCAGTGGGAAACTAACACAGATTTGTGTGAGTGCCTGTAGTGTGTAGTGGAAGTGTGTTTATCATCATATATCATATTTCCCAAAGGCACCCAGCATAATGTGCACCCAGAGGGCCTCTAGCTGAATGGTGAAAGGATAAATGGTGACTGACCTATTTGTTGTCTTGTGTCTTGTCACTTAAAGAATCTGCATGCTCAACAAGCACCTTCTGCCTGATGGTCCTAATGGGAAAGCAGTGCTAAGGGTACAGATGGCCACCTCTTTCGGCCCCTGGTGTAACTTGCATTGATTTGTCCCACTTTGGGTCCCAACACTACTCCCACCCTGCATCCTCCTCTACTCCACCCCCTTCCCCGGAAGGACAGAGCTGAGTGAAGGCCTCAGGTTTTCCAGATATGCTCGTCCACTCCCAGGTCCCACCTTTTTATGCCCCTCTATACCAGTTCCTTTGCCAACCAGGGCTGCTCAAGGTGAGGCAGGGGGGTGAGAGAGCAGGAAAAGCCAGCTAGAGTGAGACAAGAGGGTGGCCCCTCTCAGAGGGGTGACCAGCTCTGCTCTGCTCTTCCTGCCAGCTAGAGGACAGGGACATGGCAGGACTCACTCCTGAACTTCTGTGCTGCCTACACATCCCACTCATTTGAGCACCATTTATTTCATTAAAGTCCCCCTAAAATTCAGGTATCTTTGGAGGGTAAATCCTAATGGTCATTCACATCCTGATGAAAATAAATCTAGTTATCTGCTCAATCACTAAGGCTTATAAAACTTCTAAGTGGATTCTCTTATCACACATTTAATACTCATAAGTCTGTGAAGTAGCTCTGGGCCCTGTTTTAACACCTGAGCAACCGAAAGCCAGAGCTGTGAAGTAATCCAAACACAGAGCTACAAAGGAGGAGAAGGGATTTCATAGCCAGCTTTATCACCCTGTACAGCATTCCCACCCATGCCCGCACAGCATTGTCTCCCAGGAAGTCTGTAAGAGCCAGGACCCCATTTGAGGGGGGCACATAAACCCAGGGCCTGCTAACAGAAACCCTGGCTGAGAACAGCAGGTCTGGTCCAGAAGGCCACAGTGAGAGTCAGCCTGCTCAACAGCTGGTCACCTCATACCTTGACCAGGACAGGATGTGCAGGTGTGGGGGCCATTGACTATATTCAGGCTGAACGACCATTGGACAGGGCACAGCTAAACCTGCTTCCCACTGTTTCTGAATTTTTATTTTTTTAATTAGAAAACATTTTTTAAATCTCTCATCCTTCTAAGTTGGTGATTTAACAGTGCACTTTAAGTAGATTTCCCAAGAATCCAGACATTAGAGTCTAATGGCTTGCCAATCGTTCAGAGAGTGACTTGGGGTAAATTACATAACCTTTCTGGGTCTCCATTTCTACATCTGTAAAATGTGGGTAACCCTAGAAATGTACAAAGTAGGATCACAAAGCACAGTAAGTGTTTAAATTTTTTTTTATTTATTACAGTAAAAGATACATGGCCATTAGTCCCCTTGCTTTGCACACTTTGTCCCATCATTATTGCCATTTTCTGAAGCAGCTCTGGAAGTCCTTTTGTGTGTCCTCAGTGCACTGTCATGCCTGCCTCGATGCCCTGAATGCATTCAAAACATTTACTTTTCATGGTCATTTTGACTTTGGGGAAGAGCCAGAGTCACACAGTGCCAGATCCAGTGAATAAGGTGGATGAGGACACACGGTGATGTTTTTATGAGCCACCTTTCCATTAGATGATCCTCAACAGCAATAGTCACTATATTTTTATCTCATCTCATACAGACACTCACAAAGGAGGACTTCCATAACTGCTTCAGAAAGTGACAAGAATGGTGGGATAAATGTGTTCAAAGCAAGAGGGAGGATTTTGAGGGGCATTAATGGCGTCTTTTACTATAATAATTTTTTTAAACATTCACCATAGTTTTTAAATCATCCCGTATATCGCATAGAATTGTTGCCAAGGTGAAATGAAACAACTATATAGAACGCTTAGCTCACGCCAGGCATGGAGGAAGTGCTCGCAGAATCCTGGGTGGTCCAGGGCCTGGCGGCTGTGTTCCCATCCACTTTTGGATGGAGGGCAGGGACTTGGCCAGCACCTACCCCTCAGTGAGACAGCACCAGCATATTGTAGCTGCTCCTCAACTGTGAGGAAAGGAGCACTGCAGTGGGAAATGTGTGTGTTCTCTGGTTATCAGTGGAACCGAGCGTTGTTAACATCGTAGTGGACAGCTTTTCTCCGGAGATGTATCTTAGCCAAATCAGTGCCACAAGAGCCAGGAGGCACACTCCAAGGGGAAGTGCCCTTTCAGGCTCCAGGGGGCTTCCTCCTAGGGTAATTCATTCGACTATTGGCCTGAAAAATCTGATCAGAACATTTTTAACAAATGGCAGGAACTGAGGTAACACTCAGAAGAAAAGGAATAGATTGGGCTTCATGGACCCTGCTTTAGGCTCACACCTTTATGTCTCTTCAACCTTAATCTGTTCCGTGTCTCTCTGTCCAGGGACCAGGGTTGTGAGCACAATTATAATAGAAATATGATAAATGACTAAGAATCCTAGCCCCCACTAAATCTTTTTTAAAGATGGGAATGACTAAGCTGAAAGAGGATTGCAGAGCCAGTGGAGAGATCCACCTCAAGAATTTAGAGGCAGGGATGCCAGAGAGGCCCGGCTGCCTCTGGAGATGAAATTGCAAAATTATAGCCAGAGAGGCCACAGCGCTGAGTAGTGTCTCCCGATGTTAATAAAGTCTTTGAGAGCCTGGATCAGGCAACTTAATTTATATTCTCTTAGACAAAATCACTATGACCTGGATAGAAATTCAGCAAGGGAGTAATAAAGCATGGAAAGTCACAGGTAGCCTTTGAGAAGCCAGGAGCCCTGCTCTATGGCTCATTATATTTTAAATGTTATAGGAAATTAGACATTTACTGAGCCCGGATGATCGTGCCAGCAATTGTGCTGTGAACTCTGATGAGTGGTGTTCATTGCATCCTCTCAGAAGTCCTATATAGAGAAGTCATCCAGTCCAATAACTGCTTGACAATTCTCTGTTACAAAGATATATCCCTTGACCTTGGGAGGTTGATGTTTCTATCACTTCAGGTGGTCACAAAGAAGTGATATTTCCAGTCACCAGTAAATAGAGCAAGAGACATTGTATCTCCAAGACAGACCTTAGGCACTGTACATGAACTGTAGCCCGTGTGCCATTGCTGTGGGCAGCTATTCAGCCCCCAACACCGGTAACTCTAGATGTGTCTGAGGTTTGTAGCATCCTCTCCACCCTCAGTGAGATTGTGTGGATCAAACCTCTTGACCTGATAACTGGGCTCAGAAAGCAGAGGTTGCCCATTAGTTGGTATGCAGACAACAAATGTGAAAACTAATGTAATCTTTCCCTTCCTGTCTCTACACATCAGTCTTGGAAAATGTTCCTAGGTCTAACAACTTCATAAATTTGGGATCTCTTGAATGTAGGAAGAGGCATGCTTGCTTGACCCAGAGGAGGCAGGAAAGAGCAGGGCCAGCCTGGGCCAGTATTTCTGAGATGGTCAGGAGAGCCCTGTCTACAGTGGCCCATCGGCTTGTCTTCTGCACACACAGGCCTTACACCTTCCTCTCTCCAGGTTCACTCATCAACAGTGGTCATTCGCGTTGGCCATTTTATTTGTCACCACTCCTGTGTCCTTCATGTTTGCCCAGTAGAAACTTTTGAGATTCCTCTGTGATGCCTCCACACATTTATGAGATACAGATCCTTCCAACACCTGATTATATTGTGCCAGAATATGCTCACATATATAACTTTTTAACTCCTTGCCTGTCCCGGGATGATTTCCTCATTATACCTTCTACCTTCCACCCCAGATGTGTTCAGCCTCCTGAGCTCTGCCAGGTGAGGAGGTGTCAGCACCCGCATCTCTAAACATTTGGGGGCCACTAGTTCTTCTCTCCGAAACTAGGGCCTTCACCTTTCTCTGTGTGGCTCAGTTCAAAGCTCTGTGGCATCTGAAGTCACTGTGGCCCGTCTCGCCACCAACCACATGCATATGTGACATAGTTGCTGCTTCAGTGACCAGCCAGCAAGAATGCAGTGGTGATATCAGCTACTAGCTGGCTCTGGGCAGCATTTCATGAGAGAAAAACCAGCAGTTGCTCACCACTTTCATTGGCCTCAGCCACAGGGGAGAAAAGATAATGAATAATGTCCAAAACATTAGAAGGAAGAGAGCAGTTGTAGTTTCTTACTGCCTGCTCTTCAAAGATACCCAGCCGAGCAGAGTAAGGATCTGAAGTTGGGATTTAATGATACCCAGAGAACAGCAGGGTCAGGGCCGGTGAGAAATCCCTGCTCTTCTTCTTTTGAAGGCAGCCCTTCCTATTCTCCAGTTCCCAGGACTGCAGGCTGGTTTCCCTGGCAACTAGCTGTCTTCCGGAGTCAAAGGTCAGAGTGGGGGGAAGCAGACACACCTGCTGCCATAGTAGGTTTTCAAGGAGGAAGGCCACCTGGTTGGGACTTTGGGAGTAGAAGACAAGAGCACTGAACACTGAAGCAAGACTGGCTATTTCAGGGCAGTCAGAGGCATTGTTTTCCTGCATTTTAATTGAGGAAACTGAGGCATAAAATGCTAAGTGATTGACCCTCGGTCACATCTCTAGTCATAGAATTTTTCTTGTTAACAAAGGAAGTGCTGGGCCAGGGATTTGGCTCAGGGGTTCCACCACCTGCCTTGCAAGTGGAAGGACCTGAGTTCGATCCCCAGTACCAAAAAAAACAAAAACAAAAACAAAGAAATTGCTGCTGGCCAACCCTGGAGAAGCTGTGTACTTAAAGTTGTTTTTTGTTTGTTTGTTTTTTGTTTTTTGTACCGGGGATCGAACTCTGGACCTTGTGCTTGCAAGGCAGGTACCTGAACCACTGAGCTAAATCCCTGGCCCTAAAGTTGTTGTTTTTATTTTGGGGTTTTTTTGTGGGGTTTTCATATGGTACTTGGGGATTGAACTGAGAGCCTCCACACTGAGCTACATCTGAGCCCTTTTTCTTTATTTTTTATTTTGAAACAGGGTCTTGCTAGGTTGCCCAGGCTAGGCTTGAACTTACGATCCTCCTGTTTCAGCCTCCCAGAGTGCCAGGATTGCAGGTGTGCATCCCCACGTCCTGCGAAGTTGTTTCCTTAGAGAAGAGATGGTTGTATAGTGATCGATGTGTGGACTATGGGCTGACCAGCTGTGAGCTGCCTCTGCCACTGGAGCCAGACCCTGTGCTCCCCAGTGATCAGCCTATCCCCCAGAGTGGTTCCTACATAGCAGTAGAGACTCCAGGACCTGGTGGAAAGCTGAATCCAAATGTCTGTTCTTCCCACCAACCAGAGCAACCCGTGATGGAAATTTGCTGAGTGCAGCAGAGGCTCTGGGGACGACTGGCAATTGGAGTTTCTCAGAGACAGACAATATGTTGGTGCCAGATGTCATTTTAAGCTAAAAACCTATGGTTATGTTGCTTAGATGATCTTCTTTATTTACTCTAACCCATAATCCAGAAGCCCTCCTAGATTGAATGTGGGTCACTGAGCATTCCTGGGAGAACCATAGCTCAATATTTTTAGGTGTTGCTGTTTCCAGCTGGGGGATTGCATTTCTGCCTTCAGTTTCCTGCACTTAGTTTCTGATTATCTCTATACTGATTCTGTCACTGGTCCTCAGGAGCCGCACCTACTTCTGCCTCCCAATGGAGCATCACCCCCAAATCGTTTCTGATTTGCTCCTCTACTCCAGCCCCAGAGACCTCCTGAGAGGGTCTATGCATTCCGCACTGCCTCTGTCCCTTAGGCAGTTCCCCACCATTATTTTTGCCCATCTTCTTGGCAGGACTAAGGAGCAGGGGTCCTGGAGAGGCCTGGGGTCCCAGTGGGCAGCCAGGAGTGTGCAGAGGCAAGGGAGTGAGCTCCTCTCCAGGATGATGCCTGGCAGTTGGAGTTGGAGGTGCTGGCTCCAGGCTCCAATTGAGAACAGCACTGGTGCCCCTCCTCCCGGCAGTCCTGAGCCCTCTCCCTGGAGGGCTTTGGACAGCCTGGGCCCCACAATTGGGTAGCCATGGAGAATACACACACCCCAAGTGCATGTGTGCCTCAGGACAGCTCCAGGCAGACCATGCATTCTGGTTGCTGGCTCTTTGTCAGCTGTCCTGCCACCTGTCCTCATTCTTGGCCCACCAGTGTGCTGACAGGCTACCTCTCCACCTTCTTTTTACTCATCAGACTGCTCTCTGTCCCTGTAGTCTCCATGCACATGACACCTGGGTACTTTGCTGCTGCCCAAGTCCTCCTGGGACTGGCACCCCTCCCTACCCTAGCTGCTCTGGCCACTCGCCCACCACTGGAGAGGCCACTGCATGGAGTTTGTGATGCCAAAAGGAAGGGAAGCCACCTATGCGCAGGCCCAGGGCCAGCCCTTTGGGAACAGGGATGCAGCACCCAAGGACAGGCCTCATGGACAGCCTTCTTCTGCAGGACCTTCCCTCCAGGGCCGCATGGACAGGCAGAGCGAACTGTGCCACTGACAGGTAGTAGTGTCCTGTGTGTTGCAGAGGCCTGGCAGCTCAGCCATCTGCTGACTTGGTCACCTGGACAAGCTGCCCCAGCTCCCTGAGCGTATTTTCTTACAGTGATACTTCTCAACTTAACTGTGAGGTTATGTCCAGACAAAGCCATTGTAAATTGAAAACATCATTAAGTCCAAAATGCATTTAACATACCCAACCTACCAAACCTCACAGTCTGGCTACATGATCCACTGTAACATAAGTACTAGCTGTTTACCCACTACAATCATGACAGGGTCTTCCTGTGTGTCACTAGCCCAAGATTAAAATCCAAAATTCAAATGCATATTGCCTTTGCACCATTATAGAGTTAAGAAATCATAAGTTGAAACTTTGTAAGTCAGGGTCTATCTGTTCATAAAATGGGTCTAACACTATCTACTTGCAGAAGAACTACTCTGAGGGATGAATGAAGAAGTGTATGTAATGCTCTCCAGGCCGGGGATTTAGCTTGATGGTTCCGGTGCCTGCCTGACAGGTGCAAGGTTCCGAGTTTGATCCCCAGTACCAAAAAAAAAAAAAAAAAAAAAATTCTCTCTGCCCTGTGGCATGAGATACAAGGTACAATCAAAAAATGTGATGAATGTTTACATTTTTTTTTAAGTTCTTATAGTAAAAAAATGTGTTGCCGTTAATCCCTCTCAAAACACTCCCTCTCATTTTAAATGTATTTATCCCATCATTCTTGGCAATGTCTTTTACTGTAATAAGGTTTTTTAATATAAACATTTACCACGAGCTTTGATTAGCCCTTGCAGGGGCAGAAACCTCTGAAGCTAGCACTGTGACTCAGCCTTACAGGGCCGCCGACCACCCTCTTGCTCTTCTCGGGGCTCCCCCCAGGACATGCGATCACCCTACTCAATGGGGGCAGGGACACAAGCCCAAATCTCACTGAGGAAAATCCAGACACCTCCTGTCTCTGCTTCCGTAGAGCACTGTCCATCTTCAAGAAGAGTGCAGACTGTTGGAAGCCAAGGAAAATCTGCCCTGACAGAACACGACAGCAGGAATTCTCAGACTCGTCTCAGTGCACGGCAGCATGGCCAAGGGCAGTGCTGAGGCCACCTTGATTGGAAAGTGTCCACTGCAGCCCCTGCGAGAGGGCTGGGGTCAGCACTGACGCACACCTCCCAGCGGACAGCCCGCCAAGGTGGAGAGACTGACTCACACAGGGAGCACAGGGCACAGCTTCCCGGCGGCCTTCCCCACCTGTCCCCTCCTCTGGACTGCACCCTCTTTCTCCACTGGGGCCCACTTGGCTGCCATCCTCCCCACCTCCCCTGCTCCTGCCCCCCACTTTCCACCAGTCTTCTCTTGGCTGTGGACTTGGGCACATGTGTTGAGGTCAGCCCTCCATCCCATCTCCTGCATCCCTCCACTTCCTGCCTCCCTGGCTCCCTAAGACATGAACTCAGAACCCCCCCCACATGTGCACACACAACATGCTCACCCGCACACCCTGATCCCCGCCCCCCCAAGCCTGTGTCCCCTTGCAGTGGTTGCTGCCGGGTCTCTGCATTCTCTCCACAGCAGCCCTGTCCTGGATCATCCCAGCCAGTCAGGACATATTAATTCAAATCTTTCCTCAAAAATCAATTTCTGCCTTACCTCGGGTGACCAATCTACATCTGCTAATTTTGTTGCCTTCTTTAAAAACATAATAGAGCGCTTCCCATGTGACTGGCTTGTCTGCCACTCACAGGCTCCTGAGAAGCCTCTGCTTGATCCAGTCTCTTTTATTCTGCCAAGAATTGCTCTGACACACTTCTCTCGGGAGTTTGTCCTCTATTAATTTGGCACAGGCTCAGTCTCTTCGACTCTTTAATGTGAGAAGGGATAGAAGAAGGGCACTGCATAAGAAAAGAAGGCTTTTGAATGGGAATCTATGTATTCTGGGTCACATAAGGCTAGGAGAAAAGGAAGTAAAAGGAGACAATTGCCCTGTCAGCCCCTGGAGTCTTGATGGGAGCCACAGGAAGGACAGGGACTTGGAACAGTTGCTTGGAAATCTACTAAGGTCATCCGCAGATAACCCTGGAGTTCACAATCACCTTTTACAACCAGAATTATGCCACAACTTGGACATATCATCCTAGCCCCTTTCTGCCCAGTAACTGTTCTGGGCCATGTATGGATGGGTGGATGGACAGATATATATTTAGATATATAGATATATTTATTGAAGAAACCTACAAAAAAGAAAATTAATAGGTGCTTATTTACATATTACAAAGAGACTTTTATGTTCTCAGATACTTCTCTGCAAAGCTTTAAGGTGTCACCTGTGTGCACTTAATTGTGTTTTTTTAAATTAATTTTATTGGTGCATTTTAGGTATACAATATGATGACATTCATCATTGGAAATTTGCACCTTTATGTAATCTCTCTTGGATCTTATTCTTTCCCCATTCCCCTGCCCTCCCTTCAACCCCTCCATCCCTCTCTACTTACAAAGACTTTGTTTCCATTTTCTCCTATTCTGGTATTAATTCCATTCCATTCTTTCCTTTCGCCTACCCTTCCCACTTCCTCTTCCCCTTTGCCCCTTTTCTTCCTATTTCACATTATATATTATACCTTTTAGTCCTTATTTATACTTTCAGTTTCTCACACTACAGAAACTATTCGGTATTTAGACATGTGTATCCTATTTATTGCACTTAAGAGTATAGCCTCAATGTCCATCCATTTAGCTATAAATGTC
>NW_004624826.1:4385471-4402013 GCF_000247695.1 Heterocephalus glaber | reverse complement strand
CTCAGCTTTATTTTTTATCTGAGTCCTCTCTAGATTTATTAATCATTTCTTGCAGTATGGGCACAATCTCTGCTGTTATGTGAGAAATTATTTCTGATTTCATTTTTTCCAGATCCTCTTTTGTTGCCAGTTCAGGGAGTCCAGGTGGTTGAGTATCAGATGTTCCATCTCCTTTCCCTTTGGGGTTGCTTTAGGTGATCTGGAAGTCTAGTTTTGAGACTTGTTTACTTTTCTTCTCATTTCAACAGGGTGGGCGGGATGTGTGCTGCTGGCGCCTGCATGATTCACCTCCTCGGTGCTTGGGGCAGTGACAGGGCAGCCTGGAAGTTTCACCTGCTCTGCACTTGGGACAGCTCTGCTCCTTGGTGCTGTGGGCAGTAGTAAAGCAGCCCAGAAGCCATTTAGTTGTGTTTTTATATATCCTTAACTCTTACTGGATTTGTAAGCAGGATGCAAAGAGTATAGATTTGGGACTCAGATAGACCAACTTTAATTCCAGAGTGATCTCTTAGTAAAAAGTTACAATGTCACAGATCCAGTGTGCTTGTCTGTATAATACAGATGATGATCATCTCCACTTAAGCAGTGCAATTATTGATTAAACAAAGTTATATATTCTTTCATTGCTCAAGAATGTATGTCAGAATGACATTTCTGAGAGCATATTATTCTCATCATATCCCAAAAAAATAACTGGTCAGATGTCATCAAATTTAAGAAAGTATGTTTGGGTTGATTGGGCTGAAACTAAAATCTGTGATGCATTGCAAATTTTATTCTGGGGAGTCCATGCCCTGGGGTTCTGAGGGTCAGGATCAGGGGTGCAAAGATGGCTTGAAGCTAAGGAGCATGGAGAAATGGTGTACTAGAGCCTGCAGCATGAATAACAAGAACAGGCTTAACCCTGTCATGGTGGATCATGCCTATAATCCCAGCTACTTGGGAGACTGAGGCATGAGGATACCAAGTTCAAGTCTAGCTTAGGAGACACAGCAAGACCCTGTCTCAAAGAAGGGGAGGGTGGGGAAAGTAGCTCAGTGTGCCTGAATTCAATCCCCAGTACCACCAAAGAAGTCGGGGAGCATGGCCAGGTTTATATAAATTTGAGGTTTGAAGACCAGTAGGCAGAGACTGAAAATGGAATTAATGATAAATATCTCCAGGACAGAAGAGCAAGATGAAGCTAACAGGGTGGGAGGAGGGTGAGGTATTGAGAGCATTGATGTATAGAGGGACCCCTATAAACAAGCCCCTGTTGGACAAGGTCAGGTAGAAACACCAGGCAGGGCTGGGGGTACAGCCCAGGGTGGCTCCACCATCCTAGGGACATTTTTCCACAACTTTTTATTCCCCACATAAACATTTGCCTCCACTAGCACAGATAATTAGCATTGATGTTAGCTCATTAGCTAATTATTTCTGGCTCATGTTTACCCAGTATATTAGAAGCAGTTTGGACAGATCTTCTTGAAAGCCAAGTGCTGGAAAATTCTTCAGAAAAATAGATTCTGATAAATGAAGTGCCTACTCTTTTTGTTTTGTAGACAAATGGTTCAACCATGTAGATGACAGAGTTTCTAGGTTCTCCTGCTGTCTTGTCTCAGTGAGAAGTAGGGCACGTGTGGTAGGTAACAGAACAGAATGTGGACATGGGTTCAAGCCCTTGTTCCATTACTTATAAGCTGTTGGACCTTGAGAAAATCACTTAGCTTTTCTGAACTTTGGTTTTTTTGACTATAAGGTGGAAGGCCTAATATCTACTTTGTACGATTTTCATGAAGATTAAATGGGGAGTATTTTGTGAAATGCACCAAGTCTGTATCTGGTTCTGGTTCCTTTCTCATTCATTCAGGCACCAAATACTGGTAGGACTTCTCCATGGCAGTGGGAGGTAGAGCCCACAAAAATGTATGCTTTTATACCAGCTCAGCAAGACAGCCAGTGGGGAATTGTCAAGGCCACCATCCTCCAGCCTCACAAACAGCCCAATTTTGTGCCCAAGTAATAGAAGAACCACTTCTTCTACCCTTTCTGCCCACCCTGGGCCTCACCTAGGCCATTTGCTGATGCTGCTTCCTCCTCTGCTCATCACGCATCCAGGAGTCTGCTGAGGAGCCAGTGGACCTGTGTTGCCTTTCTTCACCTCCCTAGTCCTCATTCCATGCCTTAAAGTGGCTATAATGCTAGTACCACCCTATCTGGGTCATTGTGAGAGATAATCAGTTAAAGCAGGTGAAGTGCATGAACAATATGGGCCTGGACTAAGCCCGCAGTAAATGTTCGCTGTCATTGTCACCACTGTCTTGCCTTCCCAGGCCCTTTTGCTGATGCCCCATGATATCCTACATTTTTTGATGTATTCTGCTTTTCCTCCCAATAATATAGATACTTCCTCAGGGCAGGGATGCTCTCTCATGAGTGTTAGTGTCCCCTCCAGCCAGGACAATGCCAAGCACATGGTTAGTGGTCCAAAAAATCATCAGGCTGTGTCAGACAAGCCCTGACTCTGAAGTGGCTTTTCTTTATCACTGATTATGGTTGGGACTGCATCCCCTTGCACAGGTTAGTTGTACCCACAGAAAGGTGGAATTAGCTGGGCATGGTGGTGCACATCTGTAATCCTAGTGCTCCAGCTACAACCTTTTTGGAACTAGAAATTGCATCCATGGAAGACAATTTTTCCATGATTTCAGGAGAGGGGAAGTCTCAGGATGAGTCAAGTGTATTGCATTTATCATGTACTTTATTTCTATTATTATTACATTGTAGTGTATTATGAAATAATTATACAACTCACCATAATGCAGAATCAGTGGAAGCCCTAGGCTTGTTTTTCTGCAGCAAGATGATTCCATCTGGGGGTGATGGGAGACTGAAGTGTGTGTCCAGTCTACTCCATAATCTCATTTTTGGTTGCTATCACTGCAGAAAACCCTGCTTCACAAAGATAGGATGTTGGAAATGGAAACAAACTTTTCAATACTTTTGTGGAAATCTCAGAATATTCTCCCTTGACTTTAATCCAGAACATGTGGAGGTCTGAAGTTATCACAAACATACTTTTAAGGCCACCATTATTTGAGATCCTTTTCTAGCACAGACAAAGTCAATTCACCTGACTTATTCACAAGTGTTTGTGGATCTCCTCTTCGCTGTTCAGAGGTCTTTTGTGGTTGGGAAGTAATGCTTAAACTGTTTTGAAAGCTGAGGCAGGTGATTGTGTCCAAGCTGGGAGAAAGAAGTGCCTGTCTCAATCTCTTTCAAAATTTCTGCTAATGTTTGAAATATGTAAAAATAAAAAAGCCAATATTCATTTGTTGCCCCCATAATTCGTTTGGCCTTAAATGCAGCCACTTTATCTATCAACATGAACACAGCTGTCATTCTCTCCTGAAGTGACAGATTTAGTTCTTAGTGCAGGTTGAATAAGTCACATGAGTAAGTTTTGTGACATATTCTGTGTCATTGAAACGTGTTGCCAGTGGTGACTATTTTACCAAAAGAAATCTCTGGAGCAACTCTCATAACTCGAAAACTCTGCCAGTGACCTACTTTTAGAAAGCCATCTTACTTCTGCATGTAAGATGTGTGTGTTCTGCATGCATCTCCTCAAAGAGCTTTACGAACAAACATGAGTTAAGGGCATGTATGGACTTTAATGTGGTTGGTACTTTTAATTACATCCTCCAAAATGTTAAGTTCAGGTGACATTTTTCAGCCAACCACTGTTTCTCTATGGATGATACAGTGCATAGATTCACACTTAAAAGGGACCTTTATTCCCCTGCCCTCCCTTCAAACCCTCCACCCCTCCCCCTGTTTACAAAGATTTTATTTCTATTTTTTTCTTAGGGTGAAAAAATAAGAACCAAGATATATGATGTAAAGGTACAAATTTCCAATGATGAATGTCATTATATTGTATACCTAAAATGTACCAATAAAATTAATTTAAAAAATAAAAATAAAAGGGACCTCTAGTTATGGCAGCTATTTTTTCCATGCATGTACTGACAAAAAATGACCAATTCCATTTTCCTGATATGTAATCATTAGAAACCATCTATAGTGTTGGTTGGCAACAAAAGTGAACGTGCTTTCATGCACATCCTCCTGAAAAACAGATCCCATGAAAACAAGTATTGTCACCTTATCGTCAGCACTGATACTCATCAACCTGGATTGCATACCACAGTGACTCATTAATACCTTTTAACAGTTGTGCCTCAATATCTTCTGCTGTTTCATCAATGTGTCTAGTTATAGTGCTACCCAGAAGAGGAACACATGCTACCTTTTGAACTGCAACCACCCCTAAAAGTTCTCAACAAACATCCTTAGCAGCAGGCAGGATCAACTCTTCACCAGTAATAAAGGGCTTCTTAGCTTTAGCAGTATGGTTAGTCACTAAGAATGATGATCTCAGTGAAGACACATTTGATGAAGTGATGCCCTTCAATAATTGCTTCTGTTCTTGTTTTTACCTTTTTCTTCTGAAAAACTCTGAAGGCTTATCTTTTAATGCAGGGTGCTTGGTCTCAATAAAGCAAAGCAGCTTTGAAGGTTTTGTGGCTTCATTAGATAGCCAGTTCACACATATTATACAAAGCAGGCTTGGATAATGTGAATCACCTGTTGCATTGAACCAGTAGGACTCTTGGTCTTTTCTTTCAAATACAGCTTTCTTTCGGTTGGCATGGTTAAGAGTCCTGCTGTCTCATCGTGGGTCTTTTCTCCTTTCCAAATAAGCTCTCCAGTGACATTTTAAAAACTCATTTTAGCTAGGGTTAACTTGTGGGTTTACCAAAACTGACTGAGACAAGTGTGCAGGGTGGGGAAAGAGTCAGGGAAGGAGTGGTAAATAAAATAATAGACAGGCCACACATGGGCTAAAAGTGTTGGGTTCTGACCTAGAGCCTGCCACCAGATGTAGCTGTGTAACTGAAGTTCATCAACTCACCTGCCACTGTAAAGCTTTCACCAGATGCAGTTTAATTGCCACTGAAAGGGTTTTAATATAAGTCTGCAAGCACTTCACTTATTCTAATCTCTGTACAGCCAAACTTCTCTGCTGATGTTAATCTGTATTTGCAGCTGCTCTCCGGCACTAGCATCACTGCCCCTATCCCAGTTCAGATTGTCTATCAGGTATTAGATTCTCAAAAGGAATGTACAACCTAGGTCCCTCTCATATGCAATTCACAGTAGGGTCTGCACTTTTGTGAGAAGTTCATACCTCTGCGATCCAATGGGAGGCAGGGGAATGGCTATAAATCCAGATGAAGCTTCGCTGGTTCACCTGCTGTCCACCTCCTGCTGTGTGGTTTGGTTTCTAACAGGCTCTGGCTAGGGACCCCTACTATAGGAGGCTGAAGCCGAAAGATTACAAGTTTGAGCCTAGCCTGGGCAACTGAGCAACTCAGATCCTATCTCAAAATAAAAAATAAAAAGGGCTGGGAATGTAACTCAGTGCAAAGGTTCTAGGTTCAATCCCCAGTACCACCAAAAAAAATAAAATTAATAACCTATGATCTTGTGTGACTCTTCCCACATTGTTTTTGGAAAAACGGCTTCTCCTTGGGCTCATGACCTCTGCTTCCCCTCAACTTGTGCTTTTGCAGCCAGTCCTCATGTTGAATAAGGGGTCAGTCCAATGATGTAGCCTTGCTCTGCCTGGCCAGGGCTGGGCAGGACCATGTGTCAATGAGTGGACACGTGGTCACAGTGGCCCTAGCTTGGGAATGTGGAGTGATTACCCATGGTTGTGTACTCAGGGTCCCTAAAAAGGGTAGGGTTTTCTTTTCCCTCATTTCCATATCAACCTCCTCACCCTACAGCAGAGCACAGGGTCAGAAGATGGACAATGGAAGGAAGAATCACAGGGTTCTGGGAGGGACAGGAGGAGTGTTGTGTAGCTGGCATGTGTATGAAGTCTTTTATTTTAAGAAAGTGGCTTCTAGAAGAGGCACTTATCAGCTTCCTGTTTGGCTCTCTATCCTCCCCTCCCTTTGCTGATAGACTTTGTAATTGCTGCCAGGAGGACAAAGGCCCCAGTGTGGCTTGGGGACAGTGGGGCTGGGTCCTAGGGAGTCCATGCAGCACTGCAGGCCAAGGCAGCAGACACCCAAGGGAAAGCTGCTAGTTGGCCCACTCTGATTGCATTAGCAGAGCCCCCTCTCCCCAGTGAGTCCAAGGGTACTGGTCAAATTTCCAACCCTCTTGGATGCCTGGAAGCAGGGCCACCCCATCCCACGGGGATACAAGCAATGTCTGTCCCTCCATAGAGCCTTCCTACTTCCTTGCCCATTTCTCAGCTCCCAGAGCCGTATGGATGTGAGCTGCATCTGACTCTAAAACCACATCTGCAGCTTTCATGGCTGCTGTGCTCTGAAATTGTAGATTCAGACAGCCCATCCTTGAGTCCTGCTCCTGAACCCAATCTGTCAACCCCTAGAGCCCCTGCCCTCCTACTGACCTCCATCCAGTAATGTCTCCCCACTTCTTCCTCATTGCTGCCTCCCTCTTGTGGATAAACACTCTGTCCACACCTTAGGTACCATCATGTGCCAGACCCTGATGGGGGCAGAGTGAGCATGTTCCAGCCCCCATGATGAGATGAGCAGTAATCCATTTGCAGGCTCACACATATAATTATAAACGGTGATAAATCATATGAATCAAGAGAAGACAGGGACAGCCTTGTTAAGTTAGGACATAAGAGAGTCCTTAGTTCAGTGCGGGGAGATGGAGGTGCACGGGTCAGGGCAGGCATCCCAGAGGAAGTGATAACTTAGAGCAGCCCACCAAGTGAACAGTGGGAAAGAGTACTTCCACACAGCACATGCCCAGGCTCTGAGGCAGAGACAGGCGTGGTGAGGACCTTTCGGGAAGCTGATGAACGTGGGGGACTGGTGTGAGATGAAGCTGGAGGCGGAGTCAGACCAGATTTTGTTGGACCCTAAGGAACAAGCTGGAAGTTTGGGTTCTGCCAGCAATGAGCTGCCCTTCAGGAGGCGTACACTGGTGGGAAGGCCCCAACCCAGCATCACTCACACCCCAGCTACCCAGCATCTGCCTCGAAGCTGGGTGCTGTGGATAAGAGACCCAGCCCTACAGGCAGAACAATCAGGACGCCTGTCACAGAGCATGGGGCGCGGCCACAGCTTGCCGGTAGCTGGATGCCACTCGCTGAGGTCTGGGAATTAAGACTGAAAATTAACATGGCACAGGCTTCTGTGATCCGCACGGCAGGTCTGGAGAGGGCGCTATTATCCCGTCTCACAGCCTCAGTGACAGTCCTGCTGCTGAGTGACAGCCCAGAATAGGGGCTGGATCTGCAGACCTCAGAGCCAGTGCTCTTCCTGCCCGCCCCCAGGGCCCGTTGGGAAGAGAGTGTGAAAAACAGAGCAGGTGGAGGAAAGCGGCATCCGGGTGGGTGCTGCTCTTCTTCCCAGGCCCCCGCAGCCCCCACAGCTTGGCGGACTCCCCACTGAAGGAAGGCTCGCTGAGCTCCGATTCCAGCTTAACACCTGCAGAGCAGAGGGGCTGGAGGCCTCTGTAGTGTGCGGCTCCCCTGCCGATGCTCAGGCTGACTCCACAATGGCCAGAGCAGAGATGACCCACCCGTGGGCAGAGGCGAGTGCCCGGGGTGTTGGGGGCTGGCCCGCAGCTGGCTTCCTGGCGGGGGGGGGGGCTGACTTCTGAGCCCTCGCCGGGCACCCTGGGCTGTCCTCGGGCTGGACCAGCACTCTTCCCATCCCTCCATGTGCTGCGGCCGCTTATAAAGGGCACACGCCCACCAGGAGCAAGTCTTGGGCATCTTTTCGTCTCCTCCCCACATGCTGCTTACATACTTAAAAAAGTCCTCGTTAAAGGAATTAGCCAGTCAACAATCAAAGTAGATGGGCCTGGGGGAAGCAGATAAATAGTGTAACAGAAATTGAAACCTCAGCACAGTCCTGGAGGACTCTTTCCTGGGCTTAAATCTGACACTTTGGAGCTGAGCAAATGGAGATGCGTGGTCGCTTAGCGTCTTTCTGACAAAGTTGCTCGCTTATAACACAGGGCTAACAGCGCCTCCTTGCCCAGGACTCAGGACCAGCTAGCGAGCTAAGGCCAGAAAGCAGGCAGTGTAGGGCCTCAAGGAGAGCTCCCCCAGAAATGGTCCTTCCCTCCAGGAGCTTCAGTGAGGGGCCCGGGGGTCACTGCTGGCCACAGCCCTGCCTCCTCTGAGACTTGCTCCGGCCTGGCACCCTGGGTCTCAGCTCCCTCCTTTCAAAGTGGGGAGGATGAGATGGCAGATGAAACGAGAGCAGGTGTGTGAAGCATTTACATCCACTCTAGCCAGAAGGGCGTCCCCCGCGACCCGCTAGAATGCTTAGGCGTCCTGGAGCTGCAACCTCTCTACCCCTCCGGTTTGGTACCAGCGGTGTGAATTCCGCTGTCCACACACGTGTGTCCTGGAGCCCCACCGCTGCTCACTGCAGACGGGCACGCCCTGTGTGTGCCGGGAAGTCGTCCCCACAGTCCTGTCACTCTGCTGCCAGCACCCTCACAGCTCCTGCCCCCAGCCCAGCTGCTGCACTTACTCCTCACATCCGCTGCCCTGCCCAGTGTGCAGTGAAATGTGGCGCCACGAGAACACACAGTGGAAAGTTAACGAAAACAATGAACTCATTTTAAGATCTGTGCCGCTAGACCCCTCCACCTCCACCTCCACCCTTCGGCTTCCCTGTGTCTGCTCCCTCCTCGGCTCAGCTCCATAAACCTGGCCCTTCCCCACTGCTCCCCTCCCTTTCTCCCAGGGTATTATTTGACAGGAACTGAAAGGCTCCTTCCACTTCCCACCCTCAGTGCCAGTGAGAGAAATCACTGCTCCTAGCAGCTGGCCATGGCTCTGGCAAAGCCCCAACCCTCTGTCACTGTGCCCCCCAGGGGGGCCATGCCTGACCGTAATGTCACCTGTGAAGAGAGCCAGTTCTTCAACACTGCCATCCCTATAACAAAACCACTTTCTCCGTCCTGCCAGATCTGACTTCTAGGAGTTTGTTTTGTTAAACAAATTCCTATCTATGTTCATACTTCTTTCTTCTATTATCTTTATCCAGTTTTAGGATTAGCACAATGTTGAGTTCCTAAAATGAGGGGAGAAGTGTTCCTTTTTTTTCTACTTTAAATGTTTGATATAATTTATCAGTTAAAATGTATATGAGCCTGTTGTTGTCATATAGATAGGTTTTCAAGCTAGGAATAGACTTTCTTTAATAGGTGCTATTCAAATTTTATATTTCCTCCAGAGTTTCATTAATTTGTCTTCCAAGGTACTTCTTAGAAGTTGTCAAATTTATTTCAAAACAGATTTTTGAAATATGCTTTCTATATCCTTTTAAATTCTCTAAAATCTGTGGTAATGTCTCCTAGGTCTTGATATTTGAATTTTAAAAATGTATAATTGATATTGTGTAATAGGAAGAAAGGTCTAAAGGAGCAGGGGAAGTGGGAGGGGTAGGGGAAAGGAAAGAAGGGAAAAGAAAAAGTATGAGAAAAGGAAAAAAATGGAAACAAATAGGGAAGGGTGGAGGGGGTGAAGGGAGGGCAGGGGAAGGGGAAAAAAAATAAGAACCAAGATGCTCATTAAAGGTACAAGACCCCAGTGATGTATGTAAATGTATTTTACACCTAAAATGTACCAAGAAACTTAATGGGGGGGGAAATTTTTTTAAAAAGAGAGAGAGCCAGTGCTTTGGGAATGGGGAGGGAAGGAGAGTGAGCTTAGGGGACCCTGGACAGTAGAGCCGAGGCAGCCTTTGGCTTAGTATCGGAGTAGGGGCTGGCAAGTCAGGTGCTGGTGATTTGGTTTCAGCCTCAGCTCCCTGGTGCAAAACAAAAAAATGATGGGATGGGGAGCCACAGGCTGCCTGCTTTGAGGTCACCATGTGGAGCCTGTAGTAGAAGGCATGGCACATAGTAACCTCCAGTCCGGACCATGGTGGCAGTATTCATGGCCCCTGACTTGAGACTCCTGCCCTCTGTCTACCTCGGTTGTCTCAACCCTGCCACCATAGCTGTTTTGCTCTGTGGCTCCCCTGGCCTTGCTCTTGCTCCAACAAGCAGATCTCTTTGACTTCACTTCATAGTTTCCAGATTTTGGACACTGCTGGACCACTGAGAGCAAGGAGCCCCAGCCCACATTGCGCTGACCCCAGGTACTCAGACCTTGTTGCTCCAGGGGCCCAGATCCAGGGTCTGCCAGCCTCTCTGCTGGACCTCCGCCTTTCTGCATGCCCCTCCTCAGTGCTGGTCCTCAGAAACACGGCACCCCTTCGAGCAGCCTGAGCCCTGCAGGGTGGGCAGATGTGGAAGGGGGGCTCCTGAGGGGTCAGGGAGCCCCCCAGAGCTAAGGTCAGAGGAGCTATGTTTAAATCCAGTGGCCATGGCCGTGGCTGTGTCCTGGTCATGGTCACTTCTCATTGGTTCGTTGATGCTTTAGTGACCTGAAAGGCAGGAGAAGAGCAAATCTGCTGGTACCCACGTGCTAGTGGTGCCTCTACATGCCTGCTCGCAAGCCTGGCCCCAGTCACCTACTCTGTTTCCTTCATTCAGCTAAGAAATATCTAGTGAGTTCCCTGTTCATCCTGGAGCACATTTGACAATCGTCTTCTTAGTTTTCTGGCTTTATTTGTTCATTTGTTTTGAGGATTGGACATAGGGCCTTAATTCTGAGCTACATCCTCAGCCTTTTTTTTTTTTTCTTCTCACTAAGTTGCCCAGATGGGCTGGAGCATACAGTCCTCCTGTGTCAGTCCTGCAGAATGCTGGGATTACAAACATGCAGCACCATGACTGCTGGAAATGCAGGCTTCATGTGGTTCACAGGCTAACTGGCCCCTAGTCATCCCCCTTGCTCACCTGTTTGAGGCCTCCCATGTTCCCTAAAGCAGCTATTTACAACCTACTATATGCACATTTCTCCTGACCCACTCATAACCCTGCGCAGCCATCTTCAGTCTAGACTGAGAACTAGGCAACATGCCTACCCTCCAGAACCTAGTATTTCCGCTGGCATTAGCTGCCCTCATTCAAGGTGACACCCTTGTCATCTAACGGGGGGTGGCACATACCATTTCTAGAAACCTGTATCCACTTCCTCCATAGTTTATTTCTTTCTGCTTTAAATTGCTTTCATCTCCCTGACTTGGAGATGGGGCAAATTTGACTTTATTCAGTTCTTTAAAAGCTATAGTTTTTCTCAGGATGTCCCCAAACCACATGCCTTTAGCTGAAAGTGCCTGAGACACATCATGTTCTTATCATTGTCTCCTTGGCCTTGAAGATTTATTCCCCTGAATGATTTCCAAATCACACGTGAATAAATTGCAACAACTGCTGTCTAGGCCGGCAGAACCAAAGTTATCTTGAGTTCTGGCTGCAGCTTCCAAAGCTAAAAGAACTTTAGGTTCAGATGTCAAGGGATGGCCACAGTGGCCTTCTTCTGCCTAAGGGCTGCTCGGGTCCCCTGCCGACCATCTTCAGTGTTCACTGTCTCCATCAGACGCGAATGCCACCATTAGATTCAGCCCCAGAAAGCCAGTTGTGTCTTTATAAACAGCAGCTACAGAGCAGGTGCTCTACGGGAAAGCAGGTGGTGAGACTGCAGAGCAAGCAATGCCAGACTCACCAACCACGTGGGGCAAATGGGGAGACCCCTCTAGGGCCCCACAAAAGATTCCATACTAAGAATCCCACTTGGATACCACAAAGAGACAGAAGTGAGCCACACCTCCTAATCAATGGCAAAGCACAAAGGGAATAAAATGAAAGAAGGGGTTTGGATGTCCGCAGTGCCAAGGCCTTTCACGGTCACAGGAGCTGAGCTGTGATTTCTAGACTTCCTGGCCCTGGAGCTGGGATCTGCTCAGCAGGCAGGCAAGAGTGGCCTCTCATTCCCCCACCTGACAGAAGCAAATCCAATACATGGGCCAGGGCTCCAAGCTGCAGTTGCTCTCCCCTACAGGTGGTTTAGGGCAGGAGACTCAGTCAGGAGAGTAATGGGGAACCTTCTATGAGTCTCCATTGCCCTTAGTGCTCAGGGAGAACCATTTGTGTGGGGTCCTGATTTCTGGGATGAGCAGCTCATGCCTGGGGAATAGCCATTCGTTCCTTTCTTCAGATACCAGTACTTTTTGCATGTGTGGTCCGGAAAATCTTACTCACTATCAGCGCAAGAATGAAGATCTTGGGTCAAAGAATATAGGAGCCAGCCGTAGCCTTATTCATGAGGCTGTTTATTCTGGTCTCTTGCTTATGTAAATGAGGAAAGGGCTTCATTGGAGAAAGTAGCCCAAAAGTCACCCCAGGACATCTATATCAGTCTATGACCAAGCCAATAACTTCCAGAGCAAGTTCCAGGCTGAGAACACTTCCTCTACAAAATTGTATGCAAAATACATATGTATGTGTCTTCTAGGTCCTCTGTATTATCCACAAAGTCTAACATAATGTTGAGAACAAAATAAGTGTTCAAGAAAACCTACCTTGTACATAAAAAGGAACCTGTGGATATGTGTTTTTCTTGGTGCATGATACAAATGGGTCATTTCTCTCTCTACTTAAGTGTCCCATTGTGTAAATGAAATGTGGCCATCTGCCCTCCTGTTTCCTTGTCAAGATGGAAGAAAAAGAATACTCAGTTCTCACCTACATAAGGGCAAGAAAAGTCTCTGGGAGAACCTCAGGTCCCAGCCAGTCAACATTAATTTCAAATGAGCAATGCATATAACATTAGCTCCCATTGACAAAGCACCTGTTATGTGTCTGGCCTTGTATAGATTGCTTTTCATAGGTTTTCTCATTTATTTTTTAAAACAGCCTACAAGGTAGGTTTTATCATCTTCCACATTCATATGAGAAACTAAAGCCCAGAGAGGCCTCACCATGTGTCCAAGGCCACATGGTCAGCAGGTGGTAGTGTCCCTACCCCACATCCTCTCCACGTCAACTCCGGTCACCCCTCAGCCTGCCCTGTTCTGCCAGACCAGATTGTATTTCCAGTCTCTTCCTCTTGCTCTCTGCCCCAAATGCTTCACAATTGTGCTCTTGCAGCCCTGTGATATAACTCATCACTTTTCTTCTAAAAACAAATTATTTTTTAAATCAGAGCCTATACAGAATAAAGAGAAAGGAGGAAAAAAGACCCATAATCATAGACAACCACTTTTCACATTTTGCTTTCCTTCCCACAAGTGTCTTTGCTAAAATTCTACATGTAACAGCAAAGTTCTAAAATAAAAAGAAAAGTATATATATTCACTCTCCCTCTCTTTTATCTGCCATTAGTCTAGCTTCAGAGGATGGAAGTAGGGGTTATAGTTGGTTGCCATGCTCTGGATCAAGTGTGTGTTGCACCCCAAGACCCCCAACCACACCTGGCCCCTGCATCCTCCCCCTCCCAGATCAGCCATGTCGGATGCTGACTGTCGGAAGGAGGGCACTTGGCACCCAGCCGGGACACCCAGGAATGTCCGTCCCAGTGTGTCTGCACCCAGTCCCTTCCGCTGTCACATCAGAGTCTCCCTGGACTCCGGAAGAGCCTTCCTCACTTGCTACCTCCACTGTGCTCCCGAACTAACCTTGACAGCAAGACCTACCTGCTGTGCCAGAAACTTTGGCCGGGCTCCTTACAGCGGATTGAAGTGCGCACCTGCTCTGGGTTGTTGCAGCTATGGCTGGTGGTGCAGGCAAGCTGTCCTCGTGGTGCACGCGGTGTAGAGGGAGGACAGGCACAGGGCAGGCACGTGCAGCACACTGAATGTGATGCAGGAGATGATGGTGAGCTGCAAACTAAGGGGTAAAGGACAAAGCACTTGAAGACCTGAGGGAAGCAGGACAGAGGTGACAGCAAGTCCAAAAGCCCAGAGGGGAGAGAAAGCTTTTTTTGCTCAAGAACAAGAAAAGTTGATGTTGTTGGGATCCGTAGAGCCGGAGGGGAGGTGGTGGAAGTAAAATGGAGAACAAGTAGAGCAAATAATGCAACATAGCTATTATTAAATGCAGTAGAAAGCCGTCATAGGATTTTCAGAGCAGTGAAGCATGGTCCAATTTATATTCTTTAAACCACATGTCTAATGGGCATGGTGGTACATAGCTACAATCCCAGCAGTCAGGAAGCAGGAGGATTTTGAGTTCAAGGCCATTCTGAGCTACATAACAAGTTCAAGGCCAGCCTGAAATAGAAACATGACCCTGTGTAAAGAGAGGAGGGAGAAGGAAGAAAGGAAAGAGGGAAGGGAAGAGGGAGAAAGAGGAGAGGGAGGACCACGTTCCTGGGAAAGGGACCCAGTGACGATGTTGCAAGCTCCTGGTGAAGGGTGGCAGCTGTGACACAAATCGTGGTCGTGGTCACGGTGCGGAAGCAGAGTAGAGAATGTGGATAGACGGGCTTGGTGAATCGGAGTGGAAGAAAAGGCAGAGTCTCCACACACTGCTTTCATCTCCCCTGGAGTGCAGCCCACGCAGAGTCCCGCTGTCCTCTGGGGTCCACTCCAGCCTGCTCCCCAGTGGTGACCCCCGACCTCCACTCCAGCCCACGTGAGCAATGCTTCGCTCCTATGGGAGGGCACCTGGGTCATTGCCCAAGTGGGCTGTAAGCTCTTAGGGTAGGGTGGGGGAGACCTCAGTACCTGGGACAAGGCCTTATGCCTGCTAAGAGGCTGAGAGCTCGGCCGATGGGTATGACCCTCCTGAGGCCACAGCGCAGTCCACACACCCATCCTGCAGGCAGGAGTGACCCATGTGCAAGGCCACCAGCTTCTGTGCCTGCAGGGAAAGGAGCCTCGGTCTGACAGGCGCAGGATGGGAGTTGGAGGCAAACCGTCAGACAGGACCCAGAAACCCGGCTACCTGACTGGGACCTCGGAACCGTCAATTAGAAACAAGGTCACACAGGCTTCTGTGACCCTCGCCCAGAGAGCTGACCTCCACGTAGTGAAGGGGAAGCACTTTGTGAGAAGCCGTCCGCAGTGCTGGAGAAACTGTCTAAACAGAGCACGAACTGCGAAGCAGGAAACATCTCTGCCTAAACATGGAGCCTCTCCTAGCACCAATGGCTCCTGGAAAATACTGGAATTATCTTTTCCACAGTGGGAAAAAAATGCCTCCTTGTGTGCCAGAGGAAAAAAAGATGTGGTCAGAAAGGAAGAGGGCGGAGGAGGAGGTGGGAGGATAGTATTTACAGGCTTCTTGCAGTCTGACATAAACAGTTCAGAAGGAGGAAAATCCTCATTTTAAACTTACTCTGTAATCACGGTGCAAGCCATCTGAGAGTCAGGACATGTGCCAGCCCGGGGCTGGGAGCTGGTGTCTGAGGGGCTGCGTGGCCACCCAGAGGCAGAGCACTGCATGACTCCAGGTGACAGAGGCCTTGGCTCAGCTCCCATCTGCTCCCCCACCTCTGACCACAGCCCCCCTGCCCAGCCCTGACCCAGCCCCACCTGCTCCATCCTCCTCTCTCTGCACCTCCTCAGCCCAGGCCAGTGAGGGTGGCTCTCCTGGGTGGGCAAAGTGCGGCAAAGTCAGAACGGACACTGAGCGTGAGGCTCCCGTGAAGGAAGCACATTGCTCACTCTCCTCGATGCTGAAGAGAAGCCTGAATTTCAGAGGAAGTTGTGTTCTCTTTCAACTTTCCAAATCTGTGAATGATCGTTAACTCCTTAGTTCCCACCATGCAGATTAAGAAAGAAGGTAGGAGTGTTTTCTCCCCCACCCTCTAAAGTGCAGCCAAGTTTACACAGGTGTCGGTGTCCCTTTAAAGGGCAGGCTCAACACGGTGACCACAAACTCTCTCCAAACAGAGCCAGGGTCCAGGAAGTTAAAAGTCAGTAGTGATAGTATCAGCGCTGATCCTTGGTGGATTTTGGAAAGGTGTTTTGTGGAGGCTGCAGAAGAAGCGAGGTAGCCCGGGGAGGAGCAGAGGCTGTTCACGTGTGTTCTCACATGTGTCAGTGTTTTAACAACTGGTTAACTGGCAGTGTGTATCAGCTAATGTCATCCATAACTATTTTCATTTCTCAGAGCTTCGGGGCTGGTTAGTAACCACAAGGCACCATGGGAAAGCATGTGACTTAGAATCGCATGTTGGGTTTGTCACTAGGTTCTACCCCTCTGTATCTGTTTGACCTGGAGCAAGTGCACTCCTGGATGATAGGAAGCAGAATGATACCCACCTCGTGACATTGATTCATAGGTGTGATGCTGTTTGTGAAAATGCTATGTAAATATTGAGACTAAACAGGTATAACAATGCACATAACAAAAGAAAAAATTGCAGATCTAACTGCCCAGGGTTCCAGAGCTACACATGCACATCTCCCACCTCTGCCTGTCTCTAATGTTTGTGGGCTCCCGAATGCTAATACAGAGGCCCAGTTACCCTATTTATACCCATGTAAAAGTTATAAGTCAAACCAGCAGAGCTCTGAATCAAATCCTGTTCTCCTACCTAAACAAACATACCTTTATAACAACCTGCAGGTGAGGTTCAGCTTT
>NW_004624826.1:4339310-4385361 GCF_000247695.1 Heterocephalus glaber | reverse complement strand
CCCAGACAGACAGCGACCCGCTGGCCTTCCTGGGGCCCAAAGTGCACACACAGTGGCATGGACTGTCCTGAGAAGACGGACCAGAAAAAGGCCTCGTGGACCCTGCTGGTGTATTTAGAGCTGTTAGGGCTGGGAATACTGAGCTCCCAGGTAGGCAGAGGGTGGTCCAGGAGAAGGGACACGTCCCCCGGCTCACGGACTCCCTGCTCAGAGAGCATGGCCAGGAGATACCGGAGAGGGTCAAGGTGCAAGGTCAGGCTGGGCCTCTCCTCACCTGGGTCTAAGGACAGTGCCATCCTGAAGACTTCAGGCCCGAAACTATCAGTGCTGCCTGTGTGGTCCCTGCCCGCCATCCCACACTCTACCAGGGCACGTTACTGTCAGTGAAGCCCTGCACGCCAGTAAATGCCCTGCCTCCTAGAATGCTGCTGCCACCCCTCCACCCATGTCCTCAAAGACTGTAGAGGCAAGGTGGGTTCCCATCCAAGAGGCTTCTCTGCCTGTCCTGGCCCCTGGGGGAACTGGGTGGGTCTTCATGGACGTGGACTGTAACTCAGGGACCACTCATTTGCATGAAATGCTTAACATGGTGAGATTTGGGTATGATTGAGATTTGCCTCTTCTAAAAAATAAGATGCAGAAAGCGTGAAGGTTGCAATAATCGATGTTTTCATTATTAGGCCCATTGGCAAGTCCATTAGCTATGAGCTTTGGGTCAATGGCTGCTTTATCACAATGAGGAGGGCTTCGGAAGCAGGCTGGGGTGAGATGACAACTAACGTTGGCGGAGGGCGTTAGAGTTTACCAGTCATTTGCTCATACACTGTCACTTCATCTGAGCCTTCTTATAGCTCTAAGATACAGAGGTCTGAGTCATTTTTCTACCCATTTTACACATGAGGAACCTGAGGCTGATGAGAGTGACTTGCCTGAGGCCAGCCTGCTCTGGGTTATGTTTTGTTTTGTTTTGCAGCACTTGGGATTGAACCCAGGGCCTTCACACTGAGCTACATCTCTAGCTTCATTTTTATTTTTTATTTTGAGACAGTCTTACTAAGTTACTAAGTTGACCTGTGTGAGTTTGAATTTGAGGTCCTCCTGCCTCTGCCTCCCAGAATGCTGGGATTACAGGGTGGCACCACCTGCCTGGCTCATCCTGCTCGAAACTTTGAGGCACACACTCACATCTCATAAGATCAATTTAGATACTTCACCACACCAAAGACTTGAAAGGAAGCACAAGATTAAGATTTCAGAGATGTTGTTCCCATAAGTGTGGTACCGTAGCTGAGACAAGTTGAGCTGAGAGACCCAGCTTTCAGTCCTAGCCCTGCTCCTTCATATCTCTATAACTTTGGACCTTTACTCTGAACTTCTCTTCCTTGTGTATGAATGGAGTTCCTGCCGCGTGTGAGCGCTGTGGAGTGCCTGCACCGGAAGAGATTGGCGGCTGTTAGCTTTCTTCTTTTCCTAGCTCTGCCCCATCTCTGTTACCTACACTTCACCTCTCTGTCATTTACTGTGGGCCACACACTGTGCTGCGTTCTCCCCATTTGTTGTCTCATTTCATTCTTACACCAGGCTGATCAAATAAGCACGGTGTCCCTGTTTAATGAGGAGGGAAGGGAGAGAAGCTGCCAAGAAAAGGCAAGGGACTCATGAGTTCACACAGCTAGTAAGTGGCAGCCCTAGGTGACAAGCCCAAGCCGTTAGGTTCCAGAAGTCCTGCTTTCAGTTGTTACTCTGGGCAGCTGTGGATTTCAGTGCTCTTCCTCCTTTGCCCAACTATCTGAAAGGTGTTAGCTGAACTCTCACCTTTTTCTGGTGCTCATTCATTCCTTCCTTCTGTAACCCTTTAGGGCAGTGGTCACCGATCTTTTTGGCATCAGGGACTAGTTTTGTGGAAGACAATTTTTGGTTTCAGCATGATTCAAAGGAGCAAGCAACTAAGATGCCTCACAGGTGTGCAGTTCACAGTAGGGCTTGTGTTCCTGTGAGAATCTAATGCTGCAGCTGATCTGACAGGAGGCAGGGCTCAGGCAGTGATTTGAGCAATGGAAAGTGGCCGTTATACAGAGGAAGCTTCACTCCCTCACCTGCCCCTCACCTCTTGCTATTCAGCCCGGTTCCTAGCAGGACATGAACTTATTCCAGGATTAGACCTCTGCCTTACAGAATGACCCATACTAGCCCATGTTTACTGCTGCTCTGATAATTAACAAATCCAACAGCCTTTTCTTAACCTCACTCTTTTTCATTTCTGTGTCTCTGACACTGCCAACTCCCTGGATTTCCTTGGCTTTGGAAACTAGTTCTCCTCTTTCACTGGCTACTTCTCTGCTTTTCAGACTCCACTTTGGCTCTGGCCATTGAACATCCCCCACACACACACCCAGGACTTCTCTTTCATCTCAAATACCTCACTCAGCTCTCTTCCACCAAGGGATCCCCACCAGCACATGGCTGACCCATGTTCTTCTCCAACCCGGACTTTCTCCTGAGCTCTAGACCCAACTTTGCCATAACCTCACAGACTTTCCACCCGTCTAGTTGACTTCACAAGAGCAGTAGCATCCAGCTTGCAAACGTGATCTCTTCACATCCTTCACTTTAGACCAATTTAATATTTACTTACTCAACTGATTCTTTTCAGCTCCTTCTATGTGCCAGGCTCTGATCTGGGTATTGGGAATACAGCAGTGAATAAAACATGAAGTCCTTGCCTGCTTAGGAGTTACATCCTGGAAGTGAGATGAGGGAGCACAGGCCGTTAGCAAAGCAAGTGAATCACGTACTACATTAGAAGGTTGTGGGAAGAAAACTACAGCAGTATCGGGCATGAGGAGAGCTGGGCAGGAGGTTTGCAGTGCACCAAAGGCTGCCCTGAGGACGAGTATTTAAGCCACAAATGATGGGGGCACAGGAGCAAATCTTTCAGGCTGTCAGATTTGAGGGAAGAATGCTGTAGGGAAAATGAAAAGTAAGTGCAAAAGCCCTTAGGTGAGAGTTCATTGGGCATATTCATTCAGAGGGCAGAATGGGCAAGATGGAGAAAAAAGGAGATGAGGTCAGAGACAAAATTGGAAATAGGCTGTGTGGGGCCACGTAGACTAATTCAAGGACTTAGACATTTCCTGGCTGGTTTAGGAGGCATGGAAACATTTTGAGCAGGGGAGTGACACGATTTAAAAGATATTTAACAAGGTCACAGTGGCTGCCATGCTCAAATTACCAGGCAGCAGAGCCAAGAGTAGGGCAAGGAGGCCACTGTAGGAATCCAGGAGCGACCCCTGTAGCTTGGACCAGGGTCATACTGGGGGACATAGTCAGAAGGTGTTGAATTCTAGGTGTACACGGTGTGGTAAAAAACTGAATGCCTAAGTAAAAATTTTTAAATGTATTATAGCAAAAGATACATTGCCATTATAATCCCTCTCAGAATCCTCCCCTTCACTTTGAACACATTTATCCCACGTCCTTGCTGTTTTCTGAAGCAGTTCTGGAAGTCCTCTTTCGTGAGTCTCTTCATGGCTGCCTTACTGGTGGGAATTGAATCAAAACATTTACAACAGTTTTTGCCAAATAGACACATTAAGATGTGTCTTCATTCATCTTATTCATTGAATCTGGCACTGTGTGATTTCTGGCTCTTCCTCAAAGTCAAAATGATCATAAAGGGTAGACATTTTGAATTGATTCAGGACATCCAGGCAGCCACGACAGTACAACTAAAGACACAAAAGGAGATTTACAGAACTGCACCAGAAAGTAGCAAGAACGATAAGTGTGTTCAAAGCAAGGGGAGAATCTTCAGGGGGCTTACTGGGAATGTGTCTTTTATTGTTATACGTGGGTTTTTTAACTTAAACATTCACTGTATGCTTTGATCACACCTTATATGTAATGGTGTCAACAGGAATTACTGAGAGGTAGTGTGTGGAATGTGAGAGAGTGGTCAATGGTGACTTCAAAGTTTTTTGCAAGTGGGCAGTTGAGTATATGGATCTGGACCCCAAGGGAGTGATCAGGGCTGGAGATACAAATTTAGAAATTGTCAGATTGTGAATGGTACTTAAAACCATGAGACCAGAGGAGATCACTAAGGAAATATAGAAAAGAGGATGGAAGACTGAGTCCTGGGACCCTCTAATGTTGAGAAGATGAGAGATGAAGCAGAACTAGCAAAGGATGCTGAGAGGAGACAGATACAGGAGAAACAAGAATAGCTAAGCATCCGCCATGTGCCAAATCCATGACGTGGGCAAAGAATGCAAAGGCAAACATAACTTCATCCTCTCTCTCGAGATTTGCAGCCTGAAACACCACTGGTGGTGGTGCTTGAACTGTGCAGAATGTTAGGGACATAGTGACACCACAACTTTGCTACTTCTGAGAATGATCTTGTGAACACGTGTCTGTCACATTCAACCACGCTTGGTTTTTCTGAGTGACTCTTTTACAGTATCTACTATTTCATCTGTAGGCAAATTGGTTAGCAAACCTCAGGGCATCTACCTTTGCAGTAGCCCTTATATACAACCTCTCTATCTCCTCAGCCGTCAACCTAGATGAAGGCTTTGTTAAAGGTCACCCAGCGTGTGCCAAATCTCCTAACCACCCTCATTCCCTGGCTCCAGCCCTCAAATTCTCCCTTTTACATTACTCTCATTCCTGGTGCATCACTGTGCTGAGTAAAGCCTCACCACTTCTAGGATGAAGCCCATGTGCCAAAGCCCCTTTTTAAAGGCATTGCACAAGATGACACTTCTGAGCCGGGGATTTAGCTCAGTGGTTCCGGCATCTGCCTCACACGCGCAAGGTCCCAAGTTTGATCCCTGGTACCAAAAAAAAAAAAAAAAAAAAACCAAGATGACACTTCTCTGTCCACCCAGATTAGTTTCAGCCTTCCCAATGTTCACTGTGGGCTCAGGTGGTCTCCTCTCTGTTTCGTGGACATTCCATGTTCATGCTTGTTGTCACATGTTGTCCCATGTGGAACTTCCCGCCAGAGAATGTCCATAGCCCGTTTCCCCATGAAGCCTTCCTTCTGTTACAGCCTGCGTGGGTGTCCATGTCTCTGGATTTCTGTATCACTTGGGGTCTGAGCCACTCATTTTTGCATGTAGATATAACATAAAAAGTGACTAAAATACATTTATACTCACTAATTAATTCAAGAGCTTGTTTGTTTGTTTGCTTTGGAGATTGAACTCGGGGCCTTGCCAATGAGCTACATCCCCAGACTCTTTTTGTTGTTGTTGTTATTTTGTTTTGTTTTGGTACTGGGGATCGAACTCAGGATCTCTTGCTTGCCAGGCAGGCGCTGCCTCCAGCCTCTTTATGTTTTATTTCAAGATAGGGCCTCACTAGGTCATTGATTTGCCCAGGCTGGCCTTGAGCTTACAGTTAACCTGCCTCAGCCTCCCAGAGTTCTGGGATTACAAGCTTGTGCCAACACATCCAACTATTCAGTTCTATTTAAATGCACTCCGACCACCACCACTAGGATAATTTCAGTGCAAAGCATAATGCCGGTCTAATAATAGACTTTAAATGAATAATAGATGTTTTTTCTAAGGTGAGCAAATGTATTAAGTGTACTTTACAGTAATGAAGTACTTTGTTGTATACAAATTTTACCAAGCTCCAAGTATATAGGCATAAAAGTCATTTAAGTGAAGTATTTATTCCTTTCATAAAGATTTATTATGGTTTACTAAATGCCAGCAATGTGCTAGGCACTGATTCAAAAACAAGTCACAATCTCTAGGTCATCATCTAATGGGGAAGACAAGCATATAAACCCATAATTATAATTTGGTCCCCATAGATACAGATGCATCCATGGTGCATGGAGAAGAAGGCTTCCTGGAAGAGGTGACTCCTCGGTGGTTCTCAGAGGATGAGTGGTTAGACACGTGGTACTTCAGGAGGATAAAAAGCAGTACAGGCAGGGGACAGAGCATGAGCAAAGAGGTAGAGATGAGAAACAGCATGGTGCATGGGGAGGGGAGGACACATCATGAAGTCAGGTCTGGCCCGATAGAGAAATTGAATGGAGATTCCTCAGAAAACTAAAGACAGGGGTTTCATTTGATCCAATCACCCTTCTAGATATCTTTCCAAAAGAGGTAAAGACATCATATTACAGTGATATATGCACACCCATGCTTATAGCAGCAAAACGTAATAGCTAAATCTTGGAAGCAGCTTATATGCCCATCAGCTGATGAATGAATAAAGAAAAATGTGGTATTTGTACACAATGGAGTACTACTCTGCCATAAAGAAGCATAAATATGAGCCATTCGTAGGAAAATGGATACACCTTGAGACCATGATGTTAAGTAAAATCAATCAGACACACAAACTTAAGTGTCATTCATTTTCCCTCATATGAGAAACCCAAAGTATAAATTTAAAGAGTAAAGAAATGAAACTTGATCCTGTAGGTGATATTAGTGATATCCATTCGGAGGAGCCATGAAAGGGTTTTATAGAGAGAAAAGGCATGATTGGATTTATATGTTTAAGTACTTGTGCAGCCTAAGAGATTTTAAAAGAACCAGGATTGGCTGCAGGGAGACCAGTTGTGGATCATTACAGTAGACAAGGTAAGAGATGCTGAGGGCTTGGATTAAATGAAGGCAGGGACAGTTGGATGGAGAAAAGATAAGGTTAAGCATTACTTAGGGGGCAAAATTCACAGGATGCAGAGATACAGCTGCTGTGGCAGATTAGGTGAAGGGATGGAAAGAGCCAACGATGACCCTCACTTACAGGCTGGAAAATTGAAAGCAGCAAAGACAAAGGCTGAGGTCCTGGCTTATAGAAAGGGTGATGAGTTCAGGGTGGGCCGCATGGATTTTGAGGTTCCTGCAGCATCCTGCTCAAAGTGATCCCCTTGTATGGTCATCGAGTGCCTCCTCCTTGGTATTGTTCTTTCAGGGACTTCGCTACAAACCATTATCAAAGCCATTTTATCAGCTGCCTAAAACAGTCATCCATTTTGTAGGCCAAACTCTTATTGGAAGAAAAAGAAGAGAGAAAGAAAAGCCACACAGTGATATACATTGGTCTCTGATTTTCATAAAAGAAATAAAAATATGCTTTTTAAAGAGAAAGCCACTTCCTATTCACTAAACTGAAATCCTAATGAATTTTGACTCTTTCCAAATTCAAGCCATCCCTTAATGATGTAGACCTTGGGTTCCTGAGGCTGTGGAAAAGAGCATGCATCAGACCCAGAGGATTTCCGAGAGAGCAGCTGCAGAAACAGAGCAGTATGTAGGCCCCAGTGTCACCATGATAAGGACCGCAGTCAACCCGATGTCTTTGTTCTGATATGAAGGTTAAGAAATGTATTGTGTTTCTCTGTTCTGAGAATCCTCCAAGGAAAAGGTCTCTTCTTCCTCTCCTGACACAGGCAAGGCAGTGCACCTTTATTGTATTGTCTCAATTTCTTTTTTCAGAATACTGGGAGAAAACTAAGTTTTGTGCATTTTCCACCACACTGACCTCTAGATGCCTGACCCAGCCCTGGGCAGGAAGATGGTGGTAAAAATAAGAACTATAAAGTCTCTATAGATAAAATAACTGTAGGAGCCAGCAAGGTGGCCAGTCGTGAAAAAGACAGTGTTGTAAAAGAATAAGAAGTGCATCCACTTGAAAGTAAATTCCCCGGGCCATCTGCCATAGTTGTTGGCACTCTGTTAAGGGAGGAGCACATGTATTCTCTGGCCCTGTTGAGAGTTCCTGACCTCCAGTCACACAAAGGATCCCAAAGGCCAGCAGGGCTTGGTTATAACTAAAATAAAAAATAGGGTTTAGGCAACCCAGGAAATAAATGGGGGCACAATAACTACTGTGGTCATTTCATGAACCCAGCTAACACATTGAGTCTCCACCAAACCACCAGTCCTCGTAACTATATCACACTTATTAACACTTACTCCTTTTTACACTATAAGAAGTGGTTGTAGAATTATCTGGAAGCTGTCTCCAGCATAGATACACTAGCGTGTGTAACAAACCAAGCTCTCATTTTCTGGATGAGTCAATTCCTGTTCCTTAGTTTCTACCAAGCATTATACACTACAGTTATTCTCAAACATTATACACTACAGTTAGTTATTCTCAGCAGTTAACCAGAACATGAAGACAAGAGAAAAGACTCCCCCAGCTCCGGGCTCACCTGCTCCCCAGGTGGCCCAGCCCTCCACTGGGAAGTGCTATGGGGGCTAAGTGGAAGCATCATTAGTGTCTCCACATCCCTGAGTGATGGTAAGAGCTGCTGAGTGTTGTCAGCCTCAACTTGACCATGCAGCTCCCTTTTAGACCATGTGGATAAAGCCCTGCAGGATTGTCTAACACTTCCTAGAAGGAAGAACTTCTTAAACAAGACCTTTTAGCTGATGAATCAAACACTCTTCTTTCTTTCTTTGATCATTAAATTCTTATGTATCATTATCAAGCCTTATACCAGAAGTGGAAATATGGAGAATGCCCCAATTACAGTCAAGTCCAGCCCCTCATAGCAGCCCTGGGAGTTGCTACTTCATTGGACAACCTGAGTCCCTCCACTCCATGTGAGGGTACTTGCATGAAACAGTGGCCAAACACATAGACTTTGGAGTCGAGCAACTCCCAGCTCCTCCTCTTACAATATGTAGGGCCCTTGGCATGTTCCTTCAACATCTTTATATCTCCATCCCCTCATGTGAAAAGTGAAAATAAAATCATTTCTATTGTAGAATATTTTGAACATTAACTGAGATAACATAAAGCACTTAGCACAGTGATTGGAGTAAAGAAAAGTACTCCATAAATATCAGCTTTTGCTATTATTATCATTATTATATGCAACAGTCTGTGGCAGGGGGACAAAGCATGGGCTAAGAGTGGGGCACATGTCCTCCTCCGTCATTCTGTGCAAGGTTGGGGGACAGCCACAAAGAGCAGTAGGTGCCCAGAATGGTGAGCTTCCCAAACTGAGGAGATTTTCAGGTTGGACCCAAAGATTTCCCAATGAGATTTTCAGGTTGGACTCGAAGCTGGTAGGAGAGCAGAGTTATCAGAGACCACACTTGACAGCCTGCAGTGCAATATTCTCAAGCCAGGTGGCTTCCAGAAGTGACCAGCATCTTTTTGGATTTTCATTTTCTAAGCCCTGGATTTCCTTAAACCTAGAATTCAACTACTAGAAATTACAGTGTTGTGTTTTTCTTCTAAGAAATTAGTATACCTTTGCCTCCTTGTGCTCTCCTTTTTGCCTGGTACTCTTGCTACCAAGTACATCATATTCTAACCACCAGTTCTTTCCCCCAAAACCAAAACTGTACACCCTCATACTCCTCTAAGAGAGCAGCTCCTGCCATGGAATGCCTCCAAGCTGCTAGTCAACATCATCCCGACTGGTTGGTCCCTCTTTGTTATTTCACAACTGCCTCTGAGCTTTCCACTTCCAATTGGGTCAGCTATGGATTTATTTAATTTGTTTTGGCATGGCTGTTTTACTTCTGTTTTGATTTGTTCTCATTTAATCCTGAAATAGCACAGCGTAGAGCTCTATGGCCCAAGTCCCCTTCCGAACTTCCTGTTTCACCCAGGTGGTTTGTTAGTAAGTGGTGGCTGCCTCTTTGGCTTGAGCGAGATTCATTCAGCCTCTTCTTTCCTCTGCCAGGTCAAGCTGGGAACTGCCGGACTTGAGGGAAGGGAGAGTAAAAGCCATCAGTGACTCAGATGGGGTGAGCTACCCTTGGTATGGGAACACCACGGAAACTGTGACCCTCATTGGCCCCACCAACAAGATCTCCAGGTTCTCCGTCAGCATGAATGACAATTTCTATCCCAGTGTGACATGGGCAGTGCCAGTGAGCGACAGCAATGTGCCACTGCTAACAAGAATCAAGAGGGACCAAAGTTTCACTACCTGGCTGGTGGCCATGAACACCACCACCAAGGAGAAGATCATTCTGCAGACCATCAAGTGGAGGATGAGGGTGGACATTGAGGTGGACCCTCTGCAGCTGTTGGGACAGCGGGCCCGGCTGGTGGGCAGGACTCAGCAGGAGCAGCCCCGGATCCTGAGCCGGATGGAACCCATTCCCCCGAATGCACTAGTGAAGCCCAACGCCAATGATGCCCAAGTCCTCATGTGGAGGCCCAAGCGGGGGCCACCCCTGGTTGTGATCCCTCCTAAGTAGAAACAGACTGGCCTGACTGTGTGGAGCACATGCCGCTGAGACACGCAGTGAGGCTGCCACGGGTGGCAGGAGCCAAACTGAGTTTCTGAGCCAAAGCAGACCTCTTGGTTTGCCAGCCTTTGCAGCTACTTGTGAAAAGTACAGCTGCTCCTTGGGTGGTAGAACCATAATCCTTACGAAAAGTCCTTTCCTCTTAGGAATAAAGAAATCACTGATTTGACAGACTTGCTGATTACCATGCAAGTAGCCATATTTTGGAGCTGACCAGGATGATTCTTTTATTTGAACTATTGACCATTTCTTTCCTGTGAGATGCAGGGGATGGAAATGAAATTAAACAGTGCCTGTGGCGAATGCTGCTTCCCAACCAATTAGAAGTGGGAGTGAAAACATCTACACCAGATGTTCGTAAGACAGTTCCATTGTCTGACGGGGGGTGGGTGGGTGCTGGGGAAATGGGTAGAATGAAAGCCAGGTGGTAAAAGAATGGGTGATGGGCAAAGGAAAAAATAAGTTGTTGTCACAAATTAAATCTTGTGCATTTATTCATTGGTCATCAGATTGTGAACACACAGGAATGAAAGGAACATGAGAAAAAGACCTTCTGGGAACTGTCCGAGGTGCTGATGTAAACTAACCCATGGAGATTCTTGCCGGCTCCATCTACCCGCCTCTTTCCAGAAAGACTGCATATTCAAATGATTCTTAGTCATAGTATTTGGATACATAGTTCCTGAATTCTGCAGTAGCTATTTTTCAGTCCCTTACCATGTTTTTACTGTTAGCCAAATTGTGATTTTTGTTTACAGCTTCTTATTCTGTTCCCATCACCAGCCCTGACTTTACAAAAAAAGACTTATAATTCACTTAAGGTTTCAAGAACACTTCAGCAAATAAGAATGGTATTTTCATTCTTTTTTCTGTTTTTAGGTTCTGAATAATTGGCACACGTAAAATACAGACATGCACAAACACAGGCATAAGCACACACACAAACACACACACACACGCACATGCACACAACCAGGATGCATATAGCATAATAACTAGCAGATTTGCCAGCAGTGCCTACATATATACCTGCAGCCTCTGCAGATACACAGTACGTACTATCTATATCTATATCTATGTCTATATATAGAGATGTCCATATAGTTTTATTTTAGCTCTGTTTCACAGATGTTTAACTGCTTAAGCATTTATGAAAAAGTGCTTCCTAAGGCCTAACTTTAAAGTTCTTTAATGAAAATCTGGGATACTTACATTAAGCAAGCTTGTATTGCTGAGATTCACCCAACAAGGGTGGAAGGCCAGTTTTCCTTTAGTGGAGCCAATATAAAATTCTTTAAAGAGATTCCAGTCTTTACCATGAGAATTTTTCAGCTCTCCCAACTTAAATTACGCTCCCAAAAGAGAACTTTTCCCTTTATTTTCAGTGGTGCAAATTACAGCACACACACAGTTACACAGAGATACAGAGAGATCCTTGTTCAACTCCCCTGCAAATTAATTATGAAATTCTCACAATGTTGTTGTACATTTAATGCATGCATACTGTAAGACTAATTTGAGAAGCAAGAGAGTTGAAGTCCAGAACAATTCCAGTCCCATGGTTGGCTCCAAAGATTTATCTTCTACCAGAGTTTAGGGATGGAAAATGACAAGCAAGCAGGATTGTTTATAACTCTTATTTAAAATGTAGCTTAATGCAACTTCTTCCCAATTCTAGCCCCAGAAGATGGGACTGGTTTACATGAGGGAATGAACAGGCACACACCACCCATCAGCTATTCTTTTATAGATTAGTTATTGATGGCAAGTTATTTATAGCAACACATTAATGGCACTTCAGTGCATGACAGAAAACCTGGACACATTCCGTTTTGAAATAATTCACTTGTTACATTTGGATTCCTCTGGCTGTCCCTTCTGGTTCCTCCCTATTCTTTATGAGAGAGGTAGCCCCAGAGCGCTCCATGGCAGAAGTATAAATCTGCTTCTAGTCCACACTGACATCAGAAACAGCAGTCTCTCCCACAGATTGACTTAGATGCCGCCTATGGAGTTTCTGGGGTGTGAACACTGATCCTGGAATATAATCCATACAGCCCCACTTTAAGAAAACCTGGTTTTTAAAAATCCAAAATTATAATGATCAATAAGAAAAAATTTATGTTACAAAATCTTACGCAAGGTTTCAACTTTCAGATTTCCCCAGCCTGTGAGAATAAGATATGACATAACACAGTGATGTTTACACAAAGATGTATCTGTATTTATTAAATACATATCTGTACTTAAGCCAGGTGCAGCATGTTTAGCTAGACTTGTTCCTCCTGGAAAAAATTACACTTTTTTAGAGTTTTTTCTTGAATCACCCAAAGCAGTTTTCTGGGAAATTGTGTAATCAAAAAATAAGGAAAAAACAGATGGGAAAGTCCTTCAAAAGCACTATGCAAATATAGATTACAATTATTGTCATTGATACTATTGTGAACTCTACAGTTAGTTCTCTCCATTCTGGAATCAGCCTGGCAAAACATTTCTATTGCCTTGTAGTCAATTATTTTAAAGTTATTGTTTTACAAGGAAAAGACCCCTTTTCTCCCAGTGATCTGTGGATCACTCCCTTTCAGCTTAGTCAGGATGTTGTGAAGTGAAAGCCTCTCTAACGAGGGAGCATTAACCTTGGAATCTCTGTTGGGGTCATCTGCATCTTCCCATTCTCTGCCTTGCTCTGAGATTGCCTTTCAGTTGAATGGGGCTCATTCAATGGCTTAAGTTTTAAATGGGTGGTCTCAGGACTATATTTGTATCCTGTACACATACATGTGGTCTCTTGGTGACACAAGAGTTTTAAAGTCCTGTTAATTAAAGACCATTTCCTCAGATCTTAGATGATAAATGAGGTCTTTTAGTCCAGAATCTCAAAAGAAATTGAGGCCCTGTTAAATTAGGTCGTTTATTCAGGTCCCATGGCTGATCAACAAAAGGCCAGTGTCAGGCCCACATTCTCCCAAATCTCGACTCAAGGCACGGTCATGTTACCTGGGACCCACAGCCTCTTTGTCTCCAGCCACAACACTGTCATCATCCCTGGACCATTCACCCTAAACCAATTAGCCTAAAAGTTACAGAAAATTGGATTCATCTTCTAAAGGACAAGAGAAACCCTTTGTTACTATTACATCACAAAATGAATGCTCCAGATTCCTTTTTATCTGTGACAGCTCTTTTGACATTGAACCCTTAATCTGGGGTCTTTGCTGAAAGCATTTTGCATTTCCAGGTCATTGCCATGGGCCACAGCATATGGGAAAGTTAGAGGATAGTCCCCTTTCTGCCTCTTGTTCTGTAGACCTTTCTTGAGGTCCCTCTACTGGGAAAAATTTCCCAAAATTGGACCCTAAACCAGACATGGTGGTGCATGGCTATAATCCTACCACTCTAGGAGGCTGAGACAAGAAGATCAGAGTTTGAGTCCAGTCTAGGCAACTTAGGGACTTAGCAAGACCCTGTCTCAAAATTTAAAGATTAAAAAAGGGCTGGGGATATAGCTCAGTATGAAGGCCCTGGGTTTGATCCCCAGTACAAAAAAAAAAGCAGCAGTTCTGAGTAATATAAAAGAATTATGACTTATAGACTATTTTTACATAAGGTTTCCAGATGCATTTTCTTATCTCTGGAGACTCTTATAAAAAGTATAATATTGTATTATCATTATTATTATTATTATTATCCCCATTTTACAGATGGCAAATTGTGATCAGAAGAGATTGAGTGATGTATCCATAGACACACAAAGAGAAATGTCAAGAGCAGGACTCAAACTGGGCCCTTCGCCTCAGAATCTCGTACCCTTCCTCTGTGAGGTGCTGCTTCTTAATTCCTTCCTGTCTGGGAAGCACAGAAGACAAAAGAAGGAAAAACAAGTCACTTTCACTTAGTCATGGAGTCCTTACCTGTCTACCAAGCGGACTTATCAAAAATAAGAGATGAGCACTGCTTTGTTGTTCAGAGAACCTTGTAATCTCCCGGGAGGCTGGCCCAGGGAAATGTCTGTCCGCCTGCCGTGTGGTGAGCTGGCTGTCACTCAGCAGCCCCTAGCACAGTCTGAGTAATTAGTGGAATAGAAAATCTGCTCTCCTGGTCTCAGCATCCCTTAAATACCACAGGTACAAAGCCAAAGAGGAAAGCATGTATTCCGCAGCAGAGGTCCCATCTGAGGGGAGCCCTGCCACCACCATCCCTAAGCACAGCAGGCTCAGCCTGTGGGGTGGAGGCAGTGGGAACAATGGATTTCCCAGCCCTACTTGGCATATTGAACAGTCTTGTTAGAACAGAGGGCACAATTAAACATTGCCAGAGCCAGCTCCCAACTGAGTTGCAAAGAAAGATGTAAACACACACACACACACACACACACACACACACACACAAAGACCCACCACACTCACACACTTTTCAAGCTGAAAAGAAAATTAATCAAAAGCCCAGTGAATGCCTGAACTCTATAATTAAGCCTAAATGATCCTTCGATAGAAAGGGAGCTGAGTGAGCCAGCTCAGTGCCCACAGATATTTTTACCTCAGAGTCTTATTGCCATTAATTTCTTTTGAGATCTTGTGTACATCTGGTTCCATTCCCTGGTATGACATCTGCCTGTGGAAGGTCTTCCAGAGAGTTGCCAGTTCATTGGCCAGAGGACAGCCAAGGTTGTTCGGTCATTTTCAGAATGCATCCTGGGAGATGGGGTAGCATTGCCTCTCCCTCTTCCCCAACAACTGTGACCCTTCCCTGGACAGATCAAGATAGTCGGATCATGTCCAGATGTCTAAAGCATCGCCTGAGAGATGACATTGTCACCTTGGTAGAGCCATGGGGTCTGGAGCTGGTTGCAGACCCTCAGGTCTCTTCTACTTGGCAACCCCAAACCAGCTCAGGGAAACCCTTCTGCTGCCAGTCTCCACTCCCCCGTGCCACCTTGCTGGAGAGGCCTAAACACTGAGCAGCGATGGAAAGAAAGGCGATTACTGTACAGCCCCACAGGAAGCAGCTCAGGGGAGAATTCCTGGTAGGAACGCCAAGAGACCTTTTGGAAAGGCTGAGCCTCAGGTTTGGGCCAGACTTGAAATCCCTGCCCAATTCACTGAGTTTAAGTGGCCAGCGAAACCAGCTTGTTCTTCCTGTCACAGACTCAGGCCAGAGATAGGGAGAAAATCTTGTGTACTCAGAGCTTTCTCTACTGGCCTGACTGCTCCTGTCATTGTGGCTGGCACCTCACAATTTGGAGCAGTATAGATTTGTCATGTGAGTGCAGAAACATGAGGATGTACTTCTTGTCACCGTGCACCTACACTTCAGGCTGCCTCACTGTTCTGTAGGCCCTGTTCCCTGTGGCCCCGCCACACATGTTCCTCGGGGCTGGCACCCCGTCTCTGCCCCAGCTGGGCCTGGGCATGGCCCCCGAGAGCACCTAACCAGCTCTATTTCTCCAGCTCTTCGGGCAGCAGGCGGTGTGGCCAAGCAGTGTGGCCAAGCGGTGTGGCCTCTGTTCTCCTCCAGGCCCCCATCTGTCCTTGGTGAGCCCAGGAAACAGATGCAGGCTATTACTTAAAATGGCTGGGTGTTTTGTAAGAAACACCCAGGGGAAAGGGAGTAGTCACAGGATTACAGCAGTGATGGGGAGGGGCTGAGACACAGAGCAAGACCCGGCGCCACGAAGACCTCACTGAGGATGCTGAGGGTCACAGACAGTGCCATGCAGTGATTAAATGGTGGCGTCTCTGCGTAAGGCGGTTCTCGGGCTGGCTGAGGCCCAGCCTCCCTGGGAGCAGAGAGGAGACATGAAGGAGGACAGGATGCTTTCCTGCATGCCAGGCCTGGGACTAGGGCAAGCCAAGCGAGGCTATGCAGACACCGCATGTAAGAGCCACTCACTCTCGGGGCTGCACAGACAGCAGTCAGGCATGGTAGGCCCTGTGGAAGCCAGACTCCTCACTGTTTGCCTGGGTGCCTGGCTTGCACCCCTTGCTTTATAAGAGAAGAGGAGGAAGAGTGTTGTGGGATCCTTCTAAATCCTCATTCTTGCAGCAACTTTATAATTGGGGGGTCTCCAGGTGCCACGTCTTTGCTCCAGAGAAATAATGCTCACAGGAAGCCTCTCGGGAGCCATTCACTTCCCTGCTGGGGTCGCACATAACGGGGGAGTCCAGAACCTTGCAAAGTGCCCCCTCAGTCTTCTCTCTACCCAAGACATCAGCCCATCTGTTTGTGAGCAGCCCGGCCCACGCCCTTGTGAGCCAGTGAGGACGGGAAGGTGACAGGGAAGGACGCCTTCAAGCACTTTGAGCTCTTGACAGGCAAGGTACCGGGGAAACCCAGCAGCCACACTGGTGTCATCCAGCACTGGGAGGGAAGAGGCAGCTGGTTATCGCTCCATCTGCTCAGGTCCCTTGGCCCCCACCCTTCAAACCAATTAGAATATTCCACACAGACGTGATCCAATGAAATGTTAATTGGAAAAATAACAAGAAAGATAATACATGCTCTTCGGGCTGAGAACTATTTCATTAAACTGAGCTTTGAAAGCAAGACAGCCAATTAAATTATTTTCCATTTTGCTCCCTCTCATACCAGGAACCATGGAAAGCTATTACTTCTAATTAATTAGGAAAGAGAAAAAAAGACTGCACGTGTATATTGGATGGACAGAGGCTATACCACCCACCTCTCTGTGTGCGTGCCTGTGTGTGTACTTGAGCATGTACTCTCTCACACACACCAGGGAACCGAGACTCATCCACTGTCTGACCTGCAGCATTTAGTGAGTCTTGCCAAACAGCAAGAAAATACCTGTTCCCAGGGAACCATTCACATGATCCAACAAAGGAAGATGCCTTCTTTTAACACATTCATTAGTTGAGAAATAGGGCATTTGTTGTGAAAAGATAAACAGCTTTAAACTCAGCTTTGATTTCCAAAAACTTTTTGCAGCCAAAAATTGATTGTAGCTTTTTGTCTTCAGTAAAGTAGATATTCCCAAGCCAGCTCTGTATCCGACACGATGCTCATTGCCATGGGACGGTCTCATGACAAGGGGACCTGAGACACCTGAGGCCTGATTTTTGAATTGACTTTAGGAAAGTCTCATGTAAGTCACCTTGGGCACCTCCACATTTCCATCTGTGAAGTGAAAGAAAGCTCTTTCTCAGTGCCATACTCAGCCCGTCAAAGTCCTTAGGCTTCTGAGAAGACACTGACTGTGACTACAGGGTTTCTGCTCTGCCTTGGGAAGACTGATAGAATTCAGCCATGCAGTTAAAATGTTTTCTGTACAAAAAATATGCTAACCTGGAGGCCTAATTATTGTATAACAAATATAAACAATAAGGTAAGGGGTATAATAAGCATATAAAGCAGTCATCCTGGAAGGCGCCTTTCACACTTAGTATCTGTGAGCGGACTCTGAGGTTGGCCCCAGGCCTCTGCACGTGTGTCCCCTCACCGTTCCCCTCCCTCTCCTGCTCTACCTTATCTGCTATGCAAAATAAAAAGGGCTGCCGAAGTCCAGCCACAGTCAGTGCCTCTGACCAGTTCTGACCAGTTTCATTGTCCAGGAAGAGGGACTGGTATTTATTGACACCAAAGAGCCTAACAGCTATCCCAGGCCACAGAGTGTACAGAGAAACATTCTCTAGAATGGGCTTCAGGTTAATTCCTCATTTGTGTGTCTAATGGAGTTGTCAGTTAGGTTCAGACCACCGGAGCAACGGTAATTGACCATCTACACAAGAATTTGGGATTTTTTTCCCCCTAAAACTGAAGCCATGCATGTAATGTGAAAAAACAACAGTGTACCTTAATTTGTCTTGATAAAAAGTATGTGCCCTTGTAGCAATACATCGTTGTTAAATAAATCTAGTACATCAAAAATCCAGAGATAAACAGGAAAATGATCATTTTTTAAAAAGGTATCCAATGGTGGCTTCACCTAAGATCAACTCCTTCATGGATTAAAAAATGCTTGGTAGGCAAGAGCTCATCCGCTGAGCTATACTCCCAGCCTTCCTTTTCTTTTTAATTGTAAAAATTCAATTTGCCCACTTCTTTAGAGCCACGACTATTACATAAAGCAACATACATGAGTATTCACCAAAAATAGTGGGGCAGCATGTTCTCTTTAAAGAAAAGTTGACTGGCAACTTCAGATTGAACACTAGAGATACCCCCAAGAAGCAAGTTTCCACACAGTTAGCATGTGTGCCCATGACAGGAATACTGGTGAGGCTCCCCAGCTCTGGTCAGTCAAGTTTCCACAGATTTCTTTGTGCCTTGCATCTAAGGAACAAGGCCAGAGGGGGAGTCTGGATTCCTTCTCATTTCTGTAGAGCTTTTTATGTCTTGCTAATGGGTTACGGATATAAATGACTTAGAATCCTTTAATATTATTTTAATCTTCTTAAAGAACCAGAGGAAAGTTAGAGACCCTCTTTAGAGAGAAATGCATATGAAAATATTCAAAATTTTATATAAAATTTCAAAGTTATAACCTTGAGGTCTCTTTACAAAGCCCGGGTATGAAAGAATAGCATTTCTTTGCTCACTGTCTTAATATCCGCTCTGTTTACGTGTTTCCATGTCTTCATGCAGGTCTCCTAGTAGACAAGGCAAAGCCCAGCAAGCAGAACCACATGGCAGAGACTAAGGAGGAGGAAATGAGCACTGGCTGGTGGCTCCAGAAGCTGAAGCCCTGGACAGCTGGTTTCCATTAAATCGCGTGCCATCCTGCCTGTCTCCTCGCCACCCTCCCATCCTGTGACCAGTCCCTCCTATCCAGTACCCTACCATGTGCCCAACTGGGCCGGCTGGTTGGCTGGTGGCGGGCTGTGTTGAATTGGGAGTTATGCCTGCTGTATCTTTTTTGTGTGTGGAAAGATTGGGTTCATCCAGACCTCAAGTCCATCCCAAACCCACCCGGTGAAGCCTCCCAAGGACAAAGAGCTGGTCAGCCTGGGCTTCAATATCTAACATGGCCCAGCCTTGGTTCCCAAACCCTGCCTCCTGTCCCTACACAGTCTTGGGTAGGAAACAGAGGAAGGTGTGGACTCCCCTGCTCCTCCCCCTCCACGTGGGTGGCCAGTGTTAATAATCTCTTGTGCTTTCTCCAAGGTCTCCAATCCTTGGAGAGCCAGGGCCAAAGCAGTGCTTTCCCCTACCATGGCCAGGCTGAGTGCCTTCCAGTGGCCAAGGGTAGAGTGTACATGATCAGAATTAGTGGAACAAGTGGAGAACTCCCCTAAGAGAACAAAAATGTTGTGATTGTTTTATTTATTGCTTTATTTATCGGCATACCTACTGACTTAATTTACTTATGAAATATGTATTTATTCTACAGCAGAAAGTCCACTTCCCTCTTTGAAGCATCAATCCCAGAATGTGTCTTCTTGGCCCCCGTAGAGCACAGTGAATTATTCCTCTTGGAAGACACAGGAAAAAGAGGGGAAAGTCTCTCCTTATGCCCAAACACTTCCACCCCAGCCAGATTTTTCAACCAGAAATGACATTAGAAAACACCAGCTAGAAGGCTGTAAAGCCACCACCCAAATCAGCACAGGCTCGACTGTCTAGACCGAAACTCTGAGAATCCTCTCAACCCACTCCCCTTGTACCTATGCTCCCCTTCAACTCTTTCCCTGACTAGAGTCCTCATCCTGCTTTGGGGCCATATCCTTATCACCAGGTGCACATTAGAATCATCTGAGGAGCTAGAAAGAGTGTCCATGCCTGATGTCCTCTCCAAAACAGTTACAGCAGAATCTCCAAGGGTAGATGTCAGGCATCCGTGCTTTCTAAGTTCCCCCAGATAACTCCAATGTGAAAATAGGGTTAAGAAGTATTTCTGGTGTCTTCCGTTCTTCACCCCTCTCCACAACCCAGAACCCATCCTCCTGTCATTCCCAAGCTTCCTCTAGAGTCCTCTTCCCATTCCTCCAGCTGACTTCCTCCCTGACAGATCCCTGGAGTGGTAGCAGGTCCCCGGAGCCAAATGCTGAGAGTGGGGTCTGCTCCCAGGTAGGTGATTTCCAACTTTTCTAGGAGCAGAAACCTGTCCCCTGCCTGGATTCTCTCTCCACCTGTGCCTCCCCCAGTCTCCCAAACTCTAGAAGTTTAAAAGGGCACATCATTGACATTCCTGTCTCCAAGTCCCAATCCTAACGGTAAGACTCATGCCAGTTTTTATAATCCAAGGCTTGGCCATTTCTGCTGTTCCATCTCAATAACAGAAGGTCTACTGGTGACCAAGGAAGGGGTCCCATTGCCCCCAAGCTAAGTCCTTTGTCCAAAATCCTGGCGGCAGCCACCACACATCCAAATCCTAGATGGCTGAGAAGAGGCGTCTCACCCTTGACATTTATGAGAGCCACACTGCTGAGTGTGAGTAAATGTGTGTGTAAATGTATGTGTGCATGTGTATATATGCATACACTGTCTGCCTGTTCACTATCTAGGTCTATAGAGATACTAATTTCAACTTTACAGTGATGACATTTTCCATGAAAGCAATTGAGGACTTTGCTGTCTTTCACTCACTGGAGTTGTACTATTTCAGGATGGGCTCAAGTGAATCTTATATTCTATATATACGCAGAATGTTGTAATATTAAAAACTGCTGGGCACACTACACACACACACACACACACACACACACACACACACAGCACCTATGGAAGCCTGTGCTGTGGGAAGAGCTCATTTTGTTAACCTTCATCCCCCGTCTAAGTACTTTCCTGGGACAAGCACCATGTTGCACCCCTCAGCTGCCTGGCCCCTCCCCATCCTTCATTCATACCACCAGGCATCCTTTTCCAACTCATTCATCAGAATGTCCCTGCCCCAAGTCCCATCTCTCAGGGTCCTGCTCTCTGACAGGTGGCAATTCAGCAGTGGGTGCTAAAGAGTTGAGTGTTAGTTTCCCAGGTGACATTTATGTTTTAAAGGGGCTACAGATAATGCCTTAATCCAGAGGAGAGCTGTAGTGGTGGAAATTCCAGGCACAGAAGTGGGCTGGTAAGGGAGCTTTTTTTTTTTTTTGGTACCAGGGATCAAACTCGGGACCTTGTGCTTTTGAGACAGGTGGTGGAACCACTGAGCTGAATCCCTGGCCCCAGGAGCTTATTTTTATCAGAGGGCATTTCAGAGCCCCCCACATCATACCCGTCTCTCAGATCAGCCCTTCCTAAGCACGTAAGCACAAGAAAGCACACTTACTGATATAGATGTTCCAGAATTTTGAGATACCTCCCTTACATTGGCCCTGTCTTAAAAATGAAAAAAGAAAAAAAAAAACAGTTAAATTAATTTAAACCTCCTTGGGTAATGTAGCTTATTTTTCACCAGGCACTAGCCATCTGGTCTACCCCACCCTGTTCCAGTTTCTTCCTGCTCCTTGTGTTTTCTGCTACAGCCGCATCTGTTAATTTGGTCATATATGTCCACTCTGCTGTCTCCTTTCCTGCTCTCCCCCATATGTCCGTCCTTCCCTGCTTCCCCCTGGAATTGTCCTGTTTGTCGGTGTTGTCGAGGACAGAAGAGCAGGTTAAGCGCATGAGCATGTGTGTATCACTTTGAAGAAAGAGAAACCAGGTATTCTGCTACAGTTCGGAGAAAAACCCAATGAAGGGAGAGATGAAAGCTGGCTCTGCAGAGTGCCTTAAAATGACTTTACTTAGGAAATTCTGAGTTGTCAGTCTTTGGATGTTACATGAACTCAACAGATGTTGCATTTCACTTCTCTGGGATTAAAAAAAGTTAAATACAGTATGATTCAACAATGACAACAAAGTATATTTTCTCTTTAATTTGTTCCTTAAATATGTAGTGTCTGATTTTCCACAAAAACTGGGGAATGCTCCAGGCACCCACAAGCTCTGGAACATACAGAGGGTAGACGCAAGAGTCCTGCCCAGCTGGGAAAGCATTGGTGATGTAGGCAGAAAGCTGCAACTAGATATAATCCAAAAGGCAATTTTACTGTGAGAAAGAAGTATCAAATCCATGGATGATGGCCCACACTTGTAATCCCAGCACTCAGGAGGCTGAAGCGGAAAGATTGCATGTTTGATTCCAGCCTGAGCTACATAGCGAGTCCCAGACCACCCTGGACTACATACCCGGGCCCTGTGGAATGAGAGAAAGAGAGGGAAGTGAGGGTATTGCAACAGGGAGCAAGGAAAAGGGATCTTCACCATTCTCCTTGATGAGATTGTATTTGTTTTAGATGACTGGGGCTTCTATAACAAAATACCCTAAACTAGGGAGTTTATAAACAACAGAAATTTATTTCTCACAATTTTAGAGGCAGGGAAGTCCAAGGACAAGACTCCTACAAGTGAGGGCCCGCTTCCTGGCTCATGGACAGACTTCTGTCTTCACAGCCTGGAAAGGTGGCTGGACTCCCCAGGGCCTGATTTATAAAGGCGCCACCCTCATCATCTAATCACCTCTCAAGGTTCCACTTCCTCAAGCATAGGGTTTCAACACATGAATTTGGGCAGGAGCAGCACAAACATCAGACCACAGCAGTAGTGTGTCCTAGTTTGTGACTTGGTGTTGTGAAACTGGGAAGAGAACATCCTAGAAATGCAGAGGGTAAACCTTGCCCTTCCATCCCTTTCCCACTAGCAGTCTTTTCCGCAACACCCATAACCAGTGTCCACTCTGCTTTTGCTGATGCTTTTCTCTCAGGACACTGGCCAACTACAGTCCCACACACATCGGTTATTTTGAAAAATCTGAATTCCTGAATACAGTTGGGTTTCTGGGATCTCTCTCTCTCTCTGTCTCTCTCTCTCTCTCTCTCTCTCTCTCTCTCTCTCTCTCTCTCTCTCTCTCTCTCTCTCCCCTCTGTCTCAGAATTACATTTTTAAAGGATAGGGCTTCATCTAGGCAGGGCTGGGAGGGAGGCCCTAATGTGTGCTTGGATTCTGAGAACTCGACTCTGGGCCCCAGCTTATAGCGGCCCCTCCCTCTCTCCACTGCACACTCCCTGACCCAGCCCTTCCACTGTGGATACCAGAGCCAAGCTCCTAAGTGCTTGGTTTCACCCAGCTCACAGCTGCTCGCTCTACTGGGCCTTTTATTCAAATCTATCATGGCTATTTTCCACAAGAGATGTGATCCTTCTGTGGAGTCAGCAGTTTTAAGATAGTTGAGAGTCACTAATTCAATCTCTCTCCCTCTCTCTCTCCCTCTCTCTCTCTCTCTCTCTCATCAAAATAGAGTAAGAAAACCCAGATACAGAGATAAAGTTGTTTCCACTCCTAAAAATATATATATTTAAGAACCTCTATCATGCACTCAATGGGGTGAGGAGGGTACTTGTTAACAGATTTATGTGTAACCTAAGATATGCCCACACTCCCCAGTCAGATGAGCAGCATGTGCTCAGCCCTACGGGAAGCAGCTCCACTGACACAGCTTAGAAAAGGGATTCTGCCTCTTCCCCGTCAGAAAACCTGACCTGAGGTACACGCTCTGTGAAAGGACATTTGTGCTTTCTCCTTAGCTGGCTCATTTTAAGGAATAAGCAGTGCACCCGTGATTGCTGAAGGGCTGCAGTGCTTCCCTGTGCACCTGCTCAACTCTAAAGCAGGAGCAAGGGGTGGGGGCAGATGGTGGCAGTTGAGGTGCACCGCACATATAAGTGGTATTTCTTTCTTACTAAAATCTGTACAGTTGCACGTTAAACTCTCTAATGATTTGGGGAAAGGAACAAGAATGTATCTGATTTTTTTAAAAGACCAAACTCATATATTTCAAGAAGACACTTGAAGGCTCAAAGACAGAATATTCAAACATAACTCTATATTGTTACTTCTGTGAAGAAATAATATGGCCTGCGTGGTCAACTTGGGCTACAAATATGATCACATTTATTTTCCCAATGAATTACTTGAACCTTCTTAGTCTCTGTTAACAGAAAGGACAGGAATCCCTTCTTGAGAGTTCCCCAACCAGCTCACCCTCAATTTCTCAAAAACCCTCTGTCCTGAACTCTCATTCAGTGAGCCAAAACACTAAGCAGAAGCCAGGAATGGAGCACACTTCTAGTCCCAGCTACTCAGGAGGCTGAGGTAGGAGGACTGCTAGTTCAAGACCAGCCTAGGCAATTCTGTGAGACTCAATCTCAAAATAGAATTTTTGAATGGGCTGGGGATGTAGCTCAGTGGTAAACTGCCTCTGGGTTAGATCCTTAGTACTGAAGAAAAAAAAAAACAAAACGCAGCAGAAAGAACAGGATCGTGCCCATTGTCTGAGGAAAGAGGACAGTTTACCACAACCAGGATGTCAGGACACAAGTTGTCCCCCCGCACAGTGTTGGGCCCGATGCTCCACCCAGTCATTGCTCTCAGAGCACGGCCGTGCCAAGGGACCTGGGAATCCATCACACCAGGTCAACCCCTAAGCCCTCTCCTCCCCATGCAGCAACTTCGACACCCTTCCTGGGCTCTGAGCCAAGGGCCAGGCCCCCTGGAGGCCCCAGCGGGCAACCCAACCTTACACCAGGGAGGGGTGGAGCTCTCATTCTTCACCTCACACCAAGTCCCACGTTCTTTTTGCAGCTTAGCTGATTTCTTCCACACCCCACATGTCCTCCTTCTCTTCTTTGGAGCCCTACATTTGCATAACTAAAAGGGACCGTTGAGGAGCAGCGCTTCTTATTTCAGCAAATACTTACTAACTGCCAAGTAAACAGACAGAATTCCATCTCTCCCTCCCTTCTGCCTTTCCTCCCTCTCTCTTTCTCACTCTGGTGGGAGAAGAAATACACAATAAACATAATAAATAAGGAAATTGTATACTTAGGTGGTAAGAGATACTATGGGAGGGCAGGTAAGGGGACCCAGGTGGGCTGGGAGAGGTGCTCCCACTTCTAAGTTGTACCAAGAAGCACCCATCAAATGCATTTACTAAAATAACACTGATAATAATTCTGGCCTCCCTAGGTGCCCCTCAGATCTCTGCATTAATGGGCACCCTGTTCCACTAAAGCCTTCAGAGCTACTCTTCATAGATTCCAAAGCAGAATCAGGTTTATTGTCTCCTACCATTACAACTACTCATGGAGATGCCATTTATTTCTTTCAGCTAAAAAAAGTAATGACTTTTCCAGGGTCACACAGCTGCTAAGTGTCAGAGTAAGGATCCTGGTATAGTCCTACTGACTCCATCAGGTGATTTTTCTCAATCTACTTGTAAATAGCATAAGAAGACACAAAGCCAGAAGATCTAAAGTTGAGATCCAGCATTGCCTCCTAGTAGATGGACAAAACCTTGAAATGTTCCTTGCAGACATAAGACTGCCTGTGGAATTACATTATCAATCATAAGACACAGTACCAATGTGAGGCTTTGGGGCAACTCTGCAGGCTGTCTCAAAACTCCACTGACCTACTATCTGTGTGATTCAGGAAGTAAATAAATATAATTAAAAGGAGTTATTTTTATTACATGCTACACACAACTCCCAAAGCAATCCTTACTCAGGTTGGAAAAATTAAAACAGTATATATTTTCAGTCTATAAACTAATTATTTGATTCAAAGCAAGCCCTCCTTAAAGTGTTTGCTAAAAGCAGGTGCACAATTATGCTAACTGGATTGTAGACGCACTGGTGGGTGGCCCTTATTATAAACTCCAAGCATTCTCTGTGCACCGCACAAGTGTGGAGGAAAGGACATTGGTGTGACAGATCCCAAGAGCCTAAGTGTGGCTATGAACAACCAATTGGATTTATTGTCATATCCCAGACCTCTGCTTCCTCGCTGATTTGCAGGCATTGGACAATGCCCACCAAGGAGCAGAATGTGTCACGTTGGCCTGAAAGGCAGCTGGTCCTGAGGCTATCAGTCTAAACTGCTAAATAAGACAATTCTGCATCTGGGAGAGCTTAGGAGAAGTCAGCTTTAAAAGGAGAGGCAAAAGGTACTTTCTGAAAAGTTTCTGAAATCTAGCTGCCTGTTCCCTGTGCTTCTGCATAAGGAATGTCTTGCCTATTAAAAAAATCTATAAAAATAAAAGTAAAGCACGGCTTCATAGAGCTGCCACGTATCACCAGCTGTCTTCTCTTTGTGGTCAGCGCAGGAGACGCTAGACCGACATGTAACCTCCTCACCATCCCCAGCTGGGGGAGGACAAAGGTGTCCTTCCATGCTCCACTCCAGCAAGAAGCCAAAGGAAGTTAGATAAAACTACCCCCAAAGACAATACCTTCATGAGCCCAGGTTGAAAATGAAGAGGGTCAGCTACATCTTCAGGCAGAGAATCTCAAGGTTAGAGAATGAACCAAGGTAGAAGATGAAAGTGTTGTCCAACTTCTGACCCCAGACTGGGTCCTTTTTTGCCTCTCAGAATTGTGGAATCAAGAGCAAGACCAAACACCAATGGAGCAGTGAAGGAGGTTTTATTGTTGCCGAAGAGTAAGGGAAGTGGGAGACAAAACTAACAGATCCAATTCCTCACCTACTGGGGGCCAGAAGGCTATAGATATGGGATAAAAGAAATGAGGGGGAGAGATGAGCTAGTAAAGGGGAAGGATATTCACGTATTTTCCAGAAATTCAGGCACCATTTCTTTTTCCCCCTTTTATGTTTTTTTTTTTTTCTGGTCATAGTCATGGCAACAGCCATGGCTCTGGGAAGAGTGTCATTTAGCATGCAGCTGGGATTAAAAGAAGTTACAGGCTGTCTCTGGAAGTCATCTGTACATCCAGATGGTTTCAGCTAGCCCACCTGAAGGGGGAACTCGGTGGGCATCTTGATAAGCAAGTTGGGCAGGGAAAAATTCAGCTAGGTCAACTAGGCAATGCAAGGTGAGGGCAGGGTAACCTAAGGACTCCAGGAACAAGTAATCAGAGTCGTGGTAATCAGTCTCCAAGCCAAAAATTCCAGTACTGGGCCTGAGACCCAGAATAGTTTAAATCAGATCCATTCCCCAAATGCTGGAACTTGTCTTTGTCTCAGCAGCACTTCACTCTAGTGAAATTATCTTCAGGTGGGACCCGATTATTTCCTACCACTGAGGAAAGACAGAAAAATGGGCTTCAGCTGAAGTTGTACGTGTCTTTTATTAAGGCTCTGAAAGAGTAGAAATAAATGGCACCTACTGAAGGATTCTGTTTTTCTTCTTCCTAATGTCCTTCTCCCACACACCATAGAGGAGTCTGTAAGGCAGAGAAAAACTCTAGGCAGGTTACAGTTTTCCCCGGAGCAGTTCTGAGTTGTTTATCTGTCTCCCTTCTGAATTCTAAGATATTAAGCTAAGGGGTAAAAGGACCCCCAAAATCACACTTCTAAAGAGCCTTATCTCCTCTGGGGAGCAGTTTAGAAAAATCTAGATTGCCTCATGGCAAGGCAACGTTTTGAAGTATTCAAGACATAGCCTGGAATCTGACTCTCTAGAGTATTTAATGAAGCATAAATATCCCCTCATTGTTAAATACCACAAGGCTGCCATCCACTGCTAACAATAAGCAATTAAGTTTGAGAAAGAAACAAGTAGGCCCAGGTCCCCAAGAGTTGAGGTCCAATATGTCCCCTGACGTCTAGCCCTTCTGTCTCAGTCATTTTCCTCATTCCACCATACCAAACACACACAATTTAAAGGAGAGGTTTATTCTGGCTCACAGTTTTTAGAGGATTCAGTCTATAGTCGGCTGGCTCCAAGACAAAAATGGCACAGTGGAAGGGACTGGGCAGAGGAAAGCTGCTGGCATCATGGTGGGCAGGAAGCAGAGGAAGAAGGAGGAGGCATGGGGGGTGCTCCCTTCTGGATCAGTGACTCGCCTCTAACCAGGCCCCACCTCCTAACAGCACATTCAGCTCTGAACACACCCCGATCAAATCACCTTCCAAAATCCCCACCCCTGAACATATGATCTGGTTGAGGACATTCTAAATGTAAACGATAATACCCTCTCTTTCCTCGATTCAGAGGTTCCTAAGCACTTTCAGTTGCACAAAACCTGGTGGTTTATACAGTCCTGTGACGTCATCCTAGCAACAACCATATGGGGTGTTACTAGCCCTGACTGACATCTGGAAGAAAGCAGGCTTATAGAGGGTGGAAGACAGCTAATAGATGTCAGAGCAGGGGCTGTATTAGAATTTCCCAGTCTGTAGTCGACCCAGCACACTTTGCATGGCTCCAGCTTGGAAGCTGAGGCTGGGAAAAGAACCTCCATACCATGAGATCATGCCATTTCAGATATGAGAATGCTGAGGTCCAAACAATTTCAACATGTAGCCACGTGGCTTGTTCTAAGCTCAGTGGAAAGCGCTGTCTCCCTCTCCAGCGCTTAGCTGACTGGCTGGGGTCCCTCCTGGCTTGGGGACAGAGAGGCTGCAAGCCCAAAGAAAAGGCCTTGGGGAGCCAGCTCAGCATAAGGTCCTTCTCACCCAAGCTTCTCACTCCTGCAGGTGACATGGGCTGGGAAGGCTCTAGCTTGTGTCCTGTGACATTTGTACCTCCTGCTCTTCTTTAAGCAGAAAAAAGCTTTCTAGGCACTATCAGCCTCTGTCACAAGAACCTGCCCCAGGGCTAGAATTCTTGCCATACCCTAGGCCACAGGAAGACTGTGGGGACTCTTGGGAGTACCAGCAAGTCACCTGTTTCTTAGGTAGCTTCAATTCTATGGCTCAAGTTGCCATGATTTTTGGATATGGAAGTGCCCCAGGAAACCACCTCTTTTTGGAATGTGAGACTCTCATGTTTCTGCCATCCCAAATAGCACTAAAGCTCTATGTTGGACCAGCCTATGTCATGGTCAACTGATTCACCAAGATTCATCAACTCACCCATGTGCCTGCTCACAGAGTGGGTCTCCCAGCCCCATACCAGCTCCTTTCTAGCTTCAGGCTCCAGAAATCAAAGGCTCCCTCTGCCCTGGGAAATGGGTGTTCAGCAGCCATGACTAGGATCCTTCAAGGTACCTGGGAGTCCTGCTAAGTCCCCAGCCCTGAGAAAATTCCCCAACCTGGCCAATTCTAGGAAGGTTACTTTAAAGGGAATTCCAGGCTATTTTATGCACTCTCTATAAAGGAATGCATTTTGAAAAAGGGGCTCAATCCCAGACCTAATCCCACAAGGTCCCTGTGGTTTTTTCCTCCCCGATCTTGCCCTTCACAGTTTGCTCCTGTGTCACCTTCTTATCATACAACCCCCTTCTCCCCTAAAGACAGGGGAAGGTGCTGGGAGGTCTTAAGGTACACAGACTGATGGCTACTATCTTCCCAAAGTGACCATGGTGCACGGCCGGCCTGGGATGCCTAGGTCCTCAGTATCCAGACAGCCAGGCTCCTGGGTAGGGAGGCCACTGCAATGGCAGCAGGAGAACAGCATCCATGCGGATGGAGGAGCCTAGCTCTGTAGTGCTCCTTGTCTCCTGAACAAAACCTCTTCCTGCTGGTGAGCTGAGGTGAGCAGAAACCAGAGGGTCCTCAGGGAAATTCTTGAGGCTCTGTTTAACACTTTTGGTGCAAGTTACTCTGGGAAGATACAGCCTGTGGGAATGCAGCATTTCAAGACCACTACCTTCCAACCCTGGAGGACACCTGAGACCTTCATCTGGTACAGACATGAGGCCCTGAGGAAAGGGGACTGGGGCCTAGGAACCCAGGGAGCAAGGTTTGGAGGCCAGGCAGGAGTCCCTGGGTATTTCTCTCAGTAGCTCTCAGCAAATCTGCAGGATGGGCCATTACCTCCCTGCATTCCCATCACAGAAACACAGCTAGAGTCAGGCACGCGGTACACGCCTATAATCCCAGCACTGGGGAGACTGAGGCAGGAAGCTCCCTGTGAGTTCAAGGCCAACCTGGACTACACAGTGAGTTCAAGGCCAGCTTGAACTACATAGCGAGGCCCTGTCTCAGAACCCCCTGCCCGAAAGAAAGAAAGAAAGAGAAAAAGAAAGAGCTGGGTGTGGTAGTATACAACTGTAATCCCAGCCCTCAGAGGCTGAGACAAGAGGATCACAGGTTTGAGCCCAGGCAGGGCAACTTGGTGACTCAGGAAGATTCTATCTCAGAAATTTAAAAATATATGTGTGTGTGTGTGTGTGTGCGCGCGCGCGTATACATACACATATGGCTGGGGATACAGCTCAGTGCAAAGCCCTGGGGTTCAATCTCCAGCACCACACACACGCGCACACACACACACACGCAAACACACACAGGGCACTCATTTCTTTGTCATGTGCTCTGCAGAGATGAAGGGCTATCTACTGTGTGCCGAGCACTGCTCCAGGGGCAGGAGGCACAGCAGTGGCCTTACCCTCTAGCAGGGAATGGGAAGTGAGTTTTAAAGGGAATGTATGCTATGTATTCGAGAAGGGCTCTAGAGGAAAAGAAAGCAGAAAATGAGGGTGTAAATTGATGAGGGGCTTCCAACAGGTAGTCAGGGAAGTTTCCCTGAGACATTAGCACCGAAACAGATGTAAGGGAATGAGCCAAACAGACACCCAGAGAAGGCGCCCACCAGGACAAGGACATGTGCTGTGCAAAGGTCCTGGGGTTGGGCCTCACCCAATGTGATCGTAGAACTGCGGCATGGCTGGAGTGCAGTGAGCTTTATCTTTTATACTCGGTGCACCAGGGCTCACCTGAGACCCTTCTGCGCCTGAATCGACACTGCCCACAGGTTTACATCAGAAGTAAGGATATTCTGGCTGGGCAACCAGTTTCCCCCAGGAAAATACTTTTTCCCCCTGCTGTACTTGAGGTTGAACTCAGGACCTTCATGCTGAGCTACATCCCCAGCCCTTTTTGCTTTTGAGACAGGGCCTCTCTTAATTGCTAAATTGCCCAAGCTGGGCTTAAACTTGCAGTCCTGCCTCAGCCTCCCAGAGTGCTGGGATCACGGCACTTGAAAACATTTGAGTCACATCCTTCCTAGGCCTTTCACAAAGGTTAACTGAGAACTCTCCTGGAGGAAGGAGGGAGGGAGGGCACACAGGACACTCAGTAGTGAAAGACTGAGGCTCCTGGCGGCCAAGTGCTGTCCTCATGCTTCTGTGCATGAGCACCCTGTGCAGATGCCCTTCCTCCCCTGCCCAGCTCCTGGGTAGGGCACGGCCATCCAGTCTCCCACACCCTCCTCTGCACCTGTACAACTTGTGCCAGTTTGTTCGCTAGGAGTTCCTCGAGGCCAGAAGCAATGCTGTGTCCCCACACCTTGGAACAGACATCCACTGAGTGAACGGAAACGGGAGCTGGGACATCACTGAGCCCAGAGCCTGTGCTCTGCTGGTAGTGATTACAGCCACGTGGAGGGACCAGCCGCCTGGAGCAGAACAGACTGTTTTTGGAGTTACTCTGCCTTCCCATCGGGTCTGTGGGTGAGCAGCCCAGCCTGGTACAGAGCCCCTCACACTCTGTCTCATGAATGATCCCCTTACTGGCACCAAGTGCTCATAGGATAGACTTAGGCAGGAATCTACACCAATGCCACTGCTAGGGCCCAGAGTAAAGTGGCATTGGCTGGGACTACTTATTTTCTGCCAAAGTGAGATTTCAGCTGTAGTATTTGCTTCCTCAGGAACACAGGGGCTTGCTCTCTGCTGCCCATTGCCAAGGGCTAAGTCACACCTTGTGAGAAGAGGCAGTGATGTGGGTACCACTACAGCCTCCCCCAGGAGCCCACAGAAGCCATCTGATGTGGCAATTGTCTGTTACCCCTTCCAAACTCACAGCCCTGCTTCTGCCCCTCAGGCATCACTCGGAAGCAGGCCAGGAGCCGAGGGAGGTGCTGGTGAAGCAGAGGACCCGTCTTGGGCACTGGGGTGTGGGAAACAAATCCATAGAACAAATGTGGGGAATGCTTCTTTATTCGTTAGACACTTCAAGTCATGTTTTCTGTAAAACTGGCTCTTGGGCAAGAGAAGTTGCATAAAAAGTCTTGGCAGTTGAGATGATTAAAGCATAAGAGTGAAATGGGAGACTCTGCCACCAGCCCTTCAGACAGGAGGGGGAAACCATCTCACATTTTGGGAGAGAGGGCTTGGAAAGTAGGAGCCTGGGTAAGAAGGAAACCTGTTTTTACAGAAAAAGTATCTTTTTGTCATATTTTTTATGCATAAGCACTAGTCCGCTTTCCCATCACTGGGCCACAATACTTGATACCCACAACTCAAAAAAAAAAAAAAGGTTTAATTTGGCTCATGGTTTTGAGGGATTCAGTCCATGGCCTGCTGGTTCCAAGGCAGAAATATCACGGCAGAGGGCAAGATGGAGTAAAGCTGCTTATTTCATGGTAGCCAGAAAGCAGAGCAGAGAGAAAGTGCCTGAAAGGAAGGGGCAAGGACCACATATAGTACCCAAGGTGACCCCTCCATGACCTACGTGGGCACACCAGCAGGAGTGCTCTACTGATCCTTGGGTAGATCGCCAAATCAGCCATGTTGGCCTCCCACCTTAATCACCACAGTATGGGAAATCTTTTCAAAAAGCCTTTCACTCATCACATTGAATATATCTAGCATACTGATGTTCATACCTTTCCTGTGTATTTTTCTTCAAGAAACAGTAAAAACTACTCTTACTGAGCTTACTAAGAGCCAATGGCTACCATATTCCTCAGTCCATCTTCAAGACGTTGGTACAAGAAAGAGGAAGGACCATCAGGTTACATGAGGGGAACCTGAGGCTCACTGATACTGATCCAGCCCAGAACACATAAGCAGTGAGTGGCAATATTCCACTTAAAATCTGGGACATCTGACTACAAAGCCAACATCAGACCATGGTCTTGACTTCTGTATGAATCCTGAGCAAGGGGGACCTGAGTTAGATTAGGGAGAACCTTCCAGAGAAAAGATGCTCCATTTAACACTGACTGAGAGGCATGCAGATAAAGTCAAACGATCTCCCCCGTCCTCTGTCTTGGAAGGAATATCTCCCATTTTCCCACTGTCTCATCCCACCTGGAGTGCTTCGTATCTAATTCTATGGTGTCTCTCAGGTTGTGTAGACAGGACCATAATGAGCTCTTCCCACCTCCTGCAGGCTCCTCTTGTTGAAGTGTCCCAGAGTTCAAATCTATGTCCACAACTTCTGCACCCACTTCTGCCAAGCCAATGTGCTCACACTGGCAGACTGGCTCTTCGCTAAGGCCGAAGGACTGGAATTAGCCCTTCAATCAGGGATGAGTAGAAACAGAATGAATGAACTGGATCTACAGTGAAGACCTCTGTACTTGAGGCTACATATATTCTTGTGTGTATGGTCCTAATGACCCACCTAATGGTCTCCTTTCAAGAACCCCAGAAAACCCACTGCCAGCAACCTCCTTAAAATATATCCTCAGTGGGCAGTGCCATGATTTCCTTCACTGGAGTTTTTGATCCTATTAGACTATACCAGCAAGAGCTTGAGAGCCCTTTCTTACCCCACTGGGGATGCTGTGCACAGTTCTGCAGTCTGTGCACGATACAACTCTTACATCACAATTGCCAGTGATTTGGATATTTTTGTGACAATATTATGCCAGAGGGTCAAAGCCCTGTCGTGACATTGCCCAGCTCTAACAGGACAGAGTCACTTTATCTATCTGCCTTGACTCACAGAAAGATACAGCCATCAGGAGCCATCTGCCCTGTTCTTTTTTCTCTCAAGACTTTCTGCATCTGAACAGAACCAGTGTTGAACTCTCTGGAGAAGACCTTGTCTGGGGGCTCTAGCCCCATCTTCTTAGTCAATCAGATTGGAGGATGTGCCTGGAGGGGGACTGGGAATGTACCAAAATCCTGACAGTAGTGGGAGGATCAAGGGCAGGGGATGTCGCTCAGTGGTGCCATGCCTGCCTGGCCAATGCAAGGTCTTGAGTTCAATCCCCAGTAACAAAAAGAAAAGCAGTAGGAGGAAACAGTGTTCAAAGTACTCAGCTCGCCAGGCATGGTGGTGCAGGCCTGTGATCCCAGCACTCTGGGAGGCTGCAGGATTGCAAGTGTAAGCCTGGCCTGGGCAGTTTAGCAATTCACTGAGACGTTTCAGAATACAAAAAAATTAAAAAGGGTTAGGGATAGAGCTCAGTGTAAAGACTCTGGGTTCAATCCCTAGTAACACAGAGACATACACAGAGAGCGCGCGTGCACGCACACACGCTCACACACACACACACACACACACATCTCACAGCTTCAGGCATCTACTAGGGCTCTTGGAATGTATTCCCTGCAGACAAGCAGAGATGCTGCACAGTCATTTCCCCCATGGCACAGGCTGTTGCTTCTCATGTTACGGCCCCAAGTCCCAGCCTAACTACTTTCTCACCTGCACGTCTTTGGTCCAATGCCACCTTCTCCATGAGATCCTCCTGACTGCTCTCATTAAAACCACAAGCTCTATCCTTCATCCCAGTATCATGCTTGACTTTCCCCATAGCAGGCATCACCCGTAACTCTGGATAATTTGCCTACTATGCTTGGTGTTGTCCTGGGTCTCCATTCCCCACAGAATGGGCACTCTGTAAAGAAGCCTTTGTTTTTCCTGGTGGTTCCAAGTGCCTGGAAGGGTGCCCAAGGCCCACAGGGGGCGCTGAGTAGATGAGAGCTGAATGAGCAAGGAGAGACTACTTACCCAGGATGATCTGGATGTAAGCAGAGGACAGAGGACCCAGGCCCGAGCCCTGGAGGCCCTGCACCACTCTTCCATCAAGTGCCACCCTCCACTCCGTCACAAGAGAGATTTGCCCAAGTTGCCTCTCATGAGAAGGAATTTATAATAAGGAGACACATAAATGGGAACAAGGTTAGCACTGGAAATTCCTCAGGGACCAAGTTAGCTGAGAGGACCTCCTACTTCACTGCTGTCAGGGCTGCTTGGAGTTCTCTTTCCCAGCAGCCCTGCTTCCCTTTGAGCAAGCGTCTGCCCTGCGGGGCTTCTGCCCTGTTCTGGCTTCGGTCCATCCCTGGGCTGCACGGCCCTCCTGGGCCCTCTCTTGGGGCTCCTCACGATCTTCCTGCACCTGCTCCCACTTCCAACTGCCGCTGGCTCTCTGCTCCGCTCCCTCGATTTGCCGGGAGAAGCCTGCCTGACTGGCCACTGCATGCCAGCGAGGGTGGGCCAGCTGGCCATGGCTGCCCTTTGGCCGGTGTCCCACTTCCAGAGGAGTCAGGACCTGGGGTCACGGAGCAACCTCCAGAAGCTGTTTATCAGGTTGGTACCTGCAGGGATGGTGGTCAGGAGGGCGGGAATGAAGAAGAGGGTTGGTGAAAGTTCTGGGCTCTGGCAACACCCACCCTTTTCTCATTTTGTTTTTTTCCGTCCTGGGGATTGAACCCAGGAGCTCTGTACCACTGACCTACATTCCCAGCCCATTTTTTTTTAACTTTGTGATACTATGAAACAAACCCAAGAGTGCTGTGCACCAATCTGCCTCTCCAGCTCTTTTTATTTTTTATTTCGAGACAGGGCTTTGCTAAGCTGCCCAGGCTGGGCCCGAACCTGACATCCTCTTGCGTCAGCCTTCTGAGCAGCTGGGATTCCAGGTGTTCACCACTCTGCCCATTCTGACACTCATCCTTTGCCTTTCTTTGGCCACCCGATGCCAATGACCAATGCAGAAGGAGCATAGACTGCAGGTAGTTGATAGAATTCAGATACTGAGAAGGGACATGTGCAGAAGCATCCCAGTCTCTTGGTGTCCTTGTCCCCTCTCCCACGCGGAATCTTCTCCCCTGCTGGCTGAGCCTCTGGAGCACTCCTGCCTGACACTCAGCCTCTCCTCACACCTGGATGCCAATGGACCATGGGAGCCTGGCCTAGGCACCTGCCTCCACGGCTACAGGTGAGAGGGGCATTGGCCTTGATGGTGACTCCGGGAGCTTCTCCCTGAGTGATCTGAGAGACAGAGGTCCTCACCTTCAGGAGTGAAGATGTGTGTGTGTGTAGGAACAGCAGGGCCCATAGTCCCTGCCTGCCGCTCACTTCCTCAGGCCAGACAGCCTACCTAGGACCAGCAAGTGCTGAGGGTGACCCATCACTGCCACACAGATGGCCACAGAGAGAGCCTGGCTGTAGTTCCTGCCGGGCCCATCTCGGGCTCCGCACCTCAAGCCTTCCCACCAGGGTCCAAGGAGCTCACAGTTGCCGGCTAAGGGGCCTAGGGCCGCGTTAGGGGGACCCCTCCCCAGCCCAAGTGCCTGCAGTGTCTCTGCCATACCCCTGCTGCCTCTTAGCCCTTCTTGTCAGCACCGGATGTGGTATCGTCTTGGGAACCACAGAGGTGACCAGAGTTGTCACACTGACATGGCCGGCCGGGATACTGCAGGGCTGTGCCCCGGCCTGTTTCAAATCCCTTTAGGATTCACAAAATACTGGCTTTACAGTTGTGTTTGTTCTCTCTCAATCTCTCTCTCCCTCCCCCTCTCTCTCCCTCTGTCCTTCTTTACCTCTTCTTTTTCTGTTTCTTCTGTTTCCTCCCTCCCCGTCCCTCTCCCTCCCTCCCTGCCTCCTCTTTCCCTCTTTCCTTTCTTCCTCTTTCCCCTCTCCTCTCCTCTGGTTTGCTCTCCCCTCCTCCCTTCCCCTCCACTCCTCCCCAGCTCATTTCTCACAGCTGCTCTCTCAGCAAACTTGGGACACAACCCAAGATCTAAACCAATGACATCTGTAGAGTCCCCACACGTCCCCCCCTAACACTACTGTACCTCCCCTCCAGCCACTACTCAGCGTACTGGGAAAAACCAAGGCATCTCCCTTACCTGTTGTCTCCGGTGACTTCTCAGCCCACCGAGGTCATGCGCTGGGACGGTGGGGCTCAGTCAAGACCGTGCCTAGTGCGTTGAAGTATAGCTCTCAACGTCCGTTTTCATCCCTGGGAATTCTTCTTCATCCAAGGTTTATTGGGAGATGTATTTTGTTGTTGTTGTTGTTGTTGTTGTTGTTGTTGTTTTTTGTTTGTTTGTTTTAGTACTGGGGATCGAACTCAGGACCTTGTGCTTGCAAGGCAGGCAGTGGAACCACTGAGCTAAATCCCCAGCGAGATGTATTTTTAATAGGGAAGCATGAAGTTGCCCCCCATGCCTGCCACCCTTATTTCTCTGTGTGTGCCAACGACCGCATACCCCAGGCAGCGTGCTCCGCTCTCCCTCTAACAGGTCTTCAGCAGCTGCCCAGGCCTGGGCACTTCCCAGGTTAGACCCCTGCCAGTCCCTCCTTCTTTAGGGACCCTCTTTAGTCACCCTGCTTGAGGCCTCTGCCTTTGTTTCATACCCAGAGCCCTGGGGGGCAGGCAGGGCCTCTCTTTAGGGGTGCACATGCCTCCAGGGCATTGCTCTGCCCCAGGCTTGGTAAATTATTATTTACTGCTCCTTAATGTCTGCTTTTCATTCCTGCCTTCTTCAAAAGCAATAACATGGGAGCCACCCTTGTAGCTGCTCTGAATACTCACCTGGTCGCAAACAGTGGCTTTTGGTGGCTGAGGTCCTGCCCTCCCAGTGGACCTGGGCAACAGTTCCCACATCCTGTTATTGTGTTTCTATTCTGGGGGATCCAAGGCATCCCCTGAACTGCCTGAAACAGCGCGGTATGTTTGTATGTTAGAAGCCAGCAAGGGCAGCCCTGCTGACCTGGCCAAGTCAGGGCCAAGCTCGTGAATTAATTTGAGAGCTGGCAGCACTCAGGGCAGAGAATCCATCAATAAAACATCAAAGGCCAGTGCCATTAGAGGAAGCAATGTAGATATTTTATTCATGACTGTGTTTTGAAGGGGCTTGCTCATGACTCACAAATTATTCATGAGCTTCTTTCTATTTTTAAATGTAAATTACAAGGGTGTTTAAAGTCCTGCCCCTCACATACACACTACTCTGCTATTTTGGGAAGACTGCCCCATCCCAGGTAGGGTCCTGTCCCGAAGCTTGGTCCCTGCTCTTCCCCCCAGGCCTCGCCTGACCAATCCCAGGCCACTGCTCTTTGGGCCAGCAGCTCTCACCAGTGGCCAGGACCTCAGCAGCTGTCCTCTTCCTCAGGCTCAGATGAAGAAAGCACCCCCAGCCTGCCAGGGAATCTCCCCAGCACACTCTTGTTCCTCCCTGACTTTATGGATCAGAACTTCAGGGGCAGGGCCCAGGGAGCTCCATTTTAAATGTTCTCCAAAACGACTTAGAGTGCATAGAGTTAGTCTTCAGACTTCAGCGTGTAGCAGTGTTACCTAGACAACTTGCTAAAACATAGATCGCTGGGCCCCACCACCAGGGCTTCTGATCCTGTAGGTCTGGGCGAGACCTGTGAATCTGCATTTCCAGCAAGTTTCTAGGTGATGTGCAGCTACTGGCCTGGGAAACACCTGTTCAGATGCATCGACCTAGTCCAGCACTTCCCTGGAGACTCCTGGGGCCTGGCTTGAAGGAAGGCTGCACATGTGAGGAAAGAAGAGGCCAGTGAGAGTCCAGGTCTACCTACCCCAAGTCACTACTGGCCTCTGCTTTCAGGGCATCCGGAAGTCTTTCCTAACCTTGCACCTGTTCCCAGGGCCAGAATACGCCCAGAGCAGGGACACCGTTTAAATATCATGACAGCTGAAGGAAAAGTTTTTCAAGCCCTTCTCTTCAATCCTTCACCCAGAATTTTCCACAGATACTGCTTTACAGGGTGTCCTGCCTGCATTTCTTCATCCCACAGACACCAACTAGGCACTTACTCTAAGAATGAAAACACACAGAGCTCCTGCCTGCCAAGAACTGGCATCAGAGAGACAAATGGAAGCAGACAAATCCAACATGTTGCTCTGCTGGGCAGTGATGACATGTGTGGGAACTCTGAGAGCCTGGGCTGGAGTAGGGCTCCCCAGGGAGAGGCCTCACTGGGGCTGGATCTTCCAAGATAAAGGGAGCGAGATGGAGGGAAGATGAGCCGAGAGAGGGGATGGAGCTGGAGCCGAGAAGCAGTATTAGGGAGGGGAGGCCTAGAGCAGGCAGATGGGTTGCTATAGGTCCTCAGCCTGTGGTGGCAGCATTGCTGACATTTTAGAGCGAGCCATCCAGCCTTGAGGAGGACAATGTGGTAGGCTTTGGAAGTGGGGCACTTCCTTAGCTGGGGTGAGCAGGGCCAGAAGAAAAGAACGTGGTGCTGTGAGCCCATGATACTTCATGAGCATGAGCTTGAGCATCACTGACCCTAAGGATCAGTGCTCAGCGGGGAGGGAGGGAGGCCTGGGGGCGCCAGTGGGAGGTTGGCAAGGTTCTCCGAAGAGGCCTTGCAGCTGCCTCTGGAGCTTCCTGCACACTCCTCCCAGTCGGCCACTCCCACCCCATCTCCCTGTGTCCAAACCAAATCCTTTCTTCAGAGTAAGCTTACCCTTCAACACAGCCTTTCTCAAAAAGACCTCCCCACTCCCTCGTTTAGAGGTAAATCATCTCTCCAGTCTCTTGCATGCTTACAGCACTCTACCCGTGTCTCCCAGATTCTAATACAACTGTCCCCGTGGCTGTTTCTGAGGGCAGAGGTAGTGTCTTACTTATTTTTATATCAGGCATGTTGCCAGATAGAAGGTTACTGGGAAGTTGATCTCAGACTCTTGGTGTTTTGAACAAAGAGTTGAGCAGGACACTCGGGAGTGACAAGAGTAAGATTTATTAAAGGTGGAAGAAGCAAAGGTGTGCACAGTGTGGGAAGAGGTTAATGAACAGAGCTCACAGCGTGGAGCGGGCCAGGAACTGGGGTGCTGAACTTCCCGGAATTATAAGAGACTCCACAGTAGAGGACTGACAGGGATCGTGGCCCAACAGGCCACGACTCAGCCCACCCATTGGGAGGGGAAGTTTTTGACTATATGAGGTTTTGAGAGGAAGTGTCATGGCATACAAAGTCCACAATGCAAATGAGGTTGGATGCAGGCCAAGGTCATGTACCTTTGGGTTTGCACATAGGTCTTAGGGGGACAGGGTGACCTTTATCTACTGATTTTGTGATATCCTGACAGTCATCTGTCAGGTAAAAGGGCCGAAAACCAAGATCAGACCAGGCCACAACAAGCCTTTATTAGGGGAACAGATCTGCCAGGCTGTCTCTGAACAAAGGAGAGACAAAAAGCAATATGGCCAGGACAGCAAGTGCCTTTTATAGGAGCAGGGATGGGGCTTGTAGGAGCTGAGGTGGGGTTGAGCGAAGCAGTGGCCAGGGAATGGAGGAGCCGGTGACGTCACTAGGTGGTAGGAGGTGAGCGAGTATTAGGTTGCTCTCTAGGTGGGAACAGGGGCATGCTGGGAAGAAGGGTTTGTTCTTTGGTGGGAGCAACCATCTTGGCATGAGGTCACACAGGGGAGGGGGCAAGGCACCATAGGAAAAGAGCTACTATACATAATAGCTGCTGAGGTGGTGGGAGACCTATCATTATCCTTTTTCTGTCTGGTGTCTCAGTTCTTCGTCCTGTGGATTTCTGTTGTTTGCTTGTCCTTGCTCTACCTCCTACGCCAAGGCACGGAGCATCAGGCCAATGCCCAGCATATAGTAAGGGATGAAAGATGTTAAGTGGATGAGGGTATGAACTGAAAAAATAACAGAATGAAATTATTTCTCCACATGGCCTCACCCCCAAAAAGCATAGCCACCACATGTTTAGAATGACTATCCACGAAGATCTCACTCTCGCTTACTGGTGCTACTCATAGATACTCAGGCTTTGTAAGAAATGAGCCCCTTGCTAAACCCCACACACACTGAGAGCCTGCAGGAGTGATTCAAAGCTACCCAGGCAGAGGCTCTGCTACCCAACCAGCAGACAGACCCTGCAGAGCCCCAGCTCCATCAACAGCTGACAGATCCTCTGTACATGCTCTGCAGATAATTAGCTCGCAGGCACCGGGGACTGCAGGCACTTTGGGAAAATAATTATAATAGGTCAAGGGCTTGGCCAAGGCAAAATCAAAATGCAATCATATGGACTGCTGAGGTCAGGAAAGGAATGCCCTGGCCTCTGAAATCCCATCAAAATAATTAGGAAAGGAAGGTGGGGGTGGTGAGAGGAGGAGAGGAAGGGGAAGGATGAGAGAGGAGAAGCAAAAGTCAGATTTCTGCCCCTAAGTAAATTGGAGGATTCTGAGTAGGGGCAGCCCAGCCGGCCAGACCACATCCCATGTCTGTCTTCCTGTGCAGTCAGCCAGGGGCCCAGGCCTGCAGGGCTCTGTGCTGCACACATCCACACCCTCACTCCATCCCTCTCCTCCTTGAAGCTGGAGAGGACTCCAAGAGAAAAGATTATGATCACAATGCGCTGCTGCAGTGTTGCTGAGAACAGAGACTCCTCCAAGCATTCACTCAGGAGACCAGACAATCACGGGTTAAGCAGCAATGATGTCCCCAGGCTTGGGCCAGGCTCAGAAGGAGTGGGTTAATGCAGTAAGACACATCCAGCCATTGACAGCTGATCCCACCATGGAAGGAGAAACACAAGGCTAGGAAACAGTTGCAGAAACTTCACAGCAAGCTGTGCCTGTGAAATAGTGGCGTGCAAGGGGTGGGGTGCACAGGATCACAGTCCCACCCCACTGCCAGCACGGAGAGGGTGCAATCTACACAGATCTACAACAATAGCCTGACTGAAGGCATCACCACTATCACAACTCTAAAACATATCTGTGAACTATTCCTCCACACAACAATAGATGGCCCGACCACGACCTCCTCCCATGTGCTACTGCTATTAAGATGAAAATTGCAAAAAAAAAACAAAAAAAAAGAACAGAGGAGGCAAGCTAACATAAGTTGGGGTAGTTGGGGTAGTTTGGAAGGACTTCTCAGATGAGCCGGGCTGAAGTGGAGCCTTTATGTGTGGGCAGGATTTGAATAGAAAGAGATGGTGTAGCCATGTCTGCCAGGATTCCCTTCTGACTGCTGCATTGAGGTGGCTTCCCCAATCAGATTTCTTCTGGTTTTCTACCAGTGAGTGGAGGGAAGAGGAGCTCCATGCAATGCCCTGGAGTTCCTTCTGGAGCTCCCACAGGGAAGGGAGAAGCAAGTCTCTACCAGGCAGGCCTGGGGTGAGCCTGGAGCACCAACAGGGCACAGGCGAGGTCCTTCAAAGAGAAGCAAGGTGTAGTAGAGAGCTTGACTGGGGTCCCAGGGCACGGAAATAAAAAGAACTAGAAAATGGAAGAGATAGCAGAGTGTATTTTCTGTAATGCACAGAGCAAGTCGCTGTCCCCGGGCCCGCACTGTACCCTGCCTGCCCTCCAGCTCAGATACAACATCACTTCTCAGCAGGGGAACCTGAGAGGCAGCTCCAAGCAACTGCAGGGCTGTCAGAGAGGGAGAGGGATGAGTCTCACTGTATAACTCCAGAGACAGAATTAGGGTCCGTGGGTAGAAATTACAGGGAGGCAGATTTCAATACAACATTACCTGATGTCAGCTTGCCATTAGAGATGTCCCACAGTAGGGTATCCTGTTCAAGAGGTGATGGGTGACCAGTCACTGCACATGACCAGAAAATAGCTAGATGACCATTTATTGAACGACCAGGGAGAGCTGGAGAGGGTATTATAGCAATGAGCATGGACCTCAGGGGCCACTGGAGATTCATCTTTAAATTTGAAGTTCTGTGATTGTGAGTCTCCTCCTTGACCAAGCTCTTGGATTTAAATCATGCTACCCAACAAAGTGAACGGACAACCTAAAGAATGGGAAAAGAATTTTGCCAGCTACTGCTCAGAGAACTACTGTAGGGAACAGGGAAAGGGGACGTTACTAGAACCTCTGCAGTGAGTCCTGGTCTCCTGCGAGCCACGGCAGCACACAGCGAATTACAGGAAAGGTAGAAAAATGAGACTGAGAAGAAGCTGAGATTTGAGTCTGATCAGTGATGCTCTGGGCAGCAAAGACAAAAGCCCCCAGTTTACCGCACCTTTTATTCAGTACGCAGTACATCGGGAGAAACAAAGTGTAACAAATGACTTGCAGAGAGTTCAGTACATCCTGCGTAAATAAGATGTAACAATCCAAGAACAAGGAGGAACTGAGTAGATGTTTGTTCTCCCAGGATGTTTTCAGCTCCCAGGATGTTTCTTGTCCTGGAGAATCACAGACAGCATCACCTGAGGTCTCAGTTGTGACTGGAGGCCAAAATGCAATTATGTCTTGGAATTCCGTAGCTGGGCTGTAGGCAGGAGAACTAAGCTAACCAAATGATTTTACCCTAAAATTATGTAGCATTGCTCCCGACATACTATTACCTAGAATATATAAAGAACTCAAAACATTAGATCCATCCAATAAAAATGGGCAGCTGAAATGAAGACACTTCTCGAAGGGGAGAAGTATAGATGGCCAATAAGTACATCACAGGCCATTAGAGAAATGCAAATCAAAATAACACTGAGATTCCATCTTACTCCAGAAAAAATGACTATCATCAAGAAATCAAATAATTACAAATGTTGGTGAGCCTAAAGGGAAAAAGGGTTGCTTCAACATTGCTTGTAGGAATGTAAACCAGTACAATTCTCTAAAAAATCAGTATGGAGATCCCTCAAAACACTAAAAATAGAAATTTCATTCAACCTATCTATTCCCCTATTAGATATCTTCCTGTAAGAGTGAAAAGCATCATATTACAGAGACAGCATAACACTGTAATCAGTTAGTGCGTGATTCTTAAATCAGTCCTGAAATAGCTAGGAAAAAGCTACACAGACTAAATCATCAAGCGAATATTTACCACCACTTTCATCCACTTTTTTACTGGCCCATTCCCTCCTTACCACAGCAGGTGGAAAGTCACAGGACCGCTGGGAGGCAACGGGAAGGGAGAGACTGAGCCGAGGCACAGGGAAGCATGAAGGCCATTGTCCTGAGCTGCAGAAGTGAAAAGCAGAGAGAGGGCCACTCTCAGGATCCCTGATGAAAACTGAAGCCCACTAGAAAAGTGAAGGGAATCTCTGCAATAAAGGCACACCCGACCACTGTGCTTGGTAAGTTGGAGGAATCATCACCTCCCATCAGAACCTGGACTATCTTCAGGGGAAGGGCAGCTGGAACCTGCAGTAGAACTTTGCAGAGTTCAAACCTGCAGGAGGACAGGGAGCTCAACTTGGGACTTGCAGCCAGAAATCTCCCTGAATCTCACGAGTCTGTGACTAGCTTACTGAGACTCATTGACTTATAACTGCACACTCCTGCCGACATTGTCTATTGTGACAACAGAGGCAAACCCTGAAGGAGGCCCTTCATTTTTATCTTTTTATCTTTTATTTGTTATTTTCAAAATTATGACTACTTTTTTGCTCTTATTTTTAATTTTTTTCTTCTTTGCTACTCTTTTAAAACTTTTATTTTTCTCTTTTTTCTTTCTTTTCTCTTTTCTTTTTCTCTCTCTCTCTCTGCCTCACTCCCCTGCTGGCCCGCATTGTTCTTCATCTTCCTTTGTGTTCCTGTTCTGCCCTAATTCATATTTCTTCTTTATCTTTCTTTTCTTGTCTTTCCTTCTCTTGCCTGTGCCCTCTGACCTCCACTGCCAACCTTCCCTTATCCTTCTACTTACCTATTCCTCCCTCACCAACTCCTTCTAACTCCCCATCCCAAAGGGTAAACTTGCTATATTGAAGAGTTTATTCACTATAAACATATGTTGGGTTGATTCTTGATTTTGATTTAATTCACACAGTTAAAGGTGATAGATTAATAACTACCACAAATTGTCATTTTCTAAGAGGTACTTGATGCTATTGTGTTGCTGATTGTATCACTTGGGCTAAGGTGTTGTGATTGATCTAATCAGTTGTCCTTCCTGGTATAACAAAAATGAGACAGCCTCAGAGCCATTAGAGATTCAAAATATAAAGACAAGCTATATCTGGAAGACACCTCTGAGAAACGACCATTTCATAAGTGTTCTAAATACATCAACAAAGATACTTACAATAAACAACTTCAAAGTATCAACCCAGGAACTAGACCAAGGACAGTACAAAAAAAAAAAAAAAAGAGAGAAGACATTTAAGTAAACTACAAACTCAGACTTCCACCCGACAAAAGGCAAATTCTGGGGGAAATGAGGTGGAAATGTCTGATAATCAACCACCTGGACACCCTGAACTGATTGCACAGGAAGTAACAAAATGGAAGAATGAGGCTCTAGAAAAATTCAAAATAGATAACTAGAGAGATGGTGAGACAAGTGAAAGACATGATTAGAGGCTCTAGAACAGAAACAGATTAAAAAAAAAAAAGTAGATGAGCTCAGAAACATGCTGGAAGCCATGAATGTGCACCATAAGAAAGAAATGGAAACCATGATCGCCCAACGTAAGAGAGAAATGGAATCCATGAAACAGATTCAAACAGATATTCAGGAGATTAAAAACTCCATTGAAAGCATGCAGAGCAGATTAAGGGAATCTGAAGATAGAATGTCAGATATAGAAGACAGGATTGTGGTTAAGGACCATGAAAACAGATCTCTTCAAAATAGTAAGGGACCACGAGAAATCAATTCAGCAGCTGCTAGATGACACAAAGAAGAATAACATAAAACTGATAGGAGTCCATGAAAAAACAGGAGAAAGTACAATTGACATTAAAAAAAAACCTGTTCACAGAGTAGTAGAAAATAATAGTAGAAAACTTCCCAGACAGAGGTGGGGAATTGGACATACAGATAAGTGAGGCATATAGAACTCCACCCAGCCATGATCAAAAGAAATCTACACCTAGACATATGATAATCAAGATCCCAGAAGCCCAACAGAAGAACAAAATCCTACAGGCAGTTAGAGAAAAGAAACAAATCACCTACAAAGGAAAGCCCATCAGAATCACAGCAGACTTCTCAACACAAACCCTCAAAACAAGTA
>NW_004624826.1:4310835-4325654 GCF_000247695.1 Heterocephalus glaber | reverse complement strand
TTGAGAAGTCTGCTGTGATTCTGATGGGCTTTCCTTTGTATATGATTTGTTTCTTTTCTCTAACTGCTTGTAGAACTTTGTTCTTCTGTGAGATTTCTGGAATCTTAACTATTATATGCCTATGTGTAGTTTTTTTGTTTTTGTTTTTGTTTTTTGATCAAGGCCAGTTGGAGTCCTATATGCCTCACTTATCTGTATGTCAAGTTCTGTTCTCCTGCTTGGTGGGAAGTTTTCTGCCATCACTTCTGTGAACGGGTTTTTTTATGTCATCTGCACTCTCTCCTGTTTTTTCATTGACTCCTATCAGTCTTATGTTACTCTTCTTTGCATCGTCTAGCAGCTGCTGGATTGATTTCTCATGGTCCCTTACTATTTTAAAGTAATTTTTCTTTTCCTGGTCACTAATTGCAATCTTTTCTTCTATATCTGAAATTCTGTCCTCACATTGGCTCATTCTGCTGTGTAAACTTTCAATGGAGTTTTTAATCTCCTGGAAATCTGCATCTGTTTTATGGATTCCATTTGTTTCCTATGTTGGGATTCCATCATGTTCCTTAGCTCCTCTCTTTTTTTATCTGTGTGCTGTCTAGATTTATTAATCATGTCTTGCAGTATGGGCAGAATCTCTGCTGTTATGTGAGAAATTATTTCTGATTTCAATTTTTCCAGATCCCCTTTTGTTGCCAGTTCATGGAATCCAGGTTGTTGAGTAAGAGATTGCTACATCTTGTTTCCCTTCAGGGTTGCTTTAGGTGATCTGGAAGTCTGTTTTTGAGTCCTGTTTATGTGTCTTCTCATATCAACAGGGTGGGGGAGTGTGCTGGCTAGGCTCACCTCCTCTGTGCTAGGGGCAGCTCTGCTCCTCGTTGCTGGGGCAGTGGTAGAGCAGTCTGGAAGCCTCCTCCTTTTTGCTCAGATGTCTTTCATCTGCTACCTGGTGCTCCACTGCCTGCTGCACTGAGCACTCTGCTCATCTCTCCACACTCCATCCTGACTCTTGTCCTCTTTGCTCTGTGTTCTATGAAAAGTCTGTAGAGGTTTCAGTCCATGGTCAGCTGACTCCAAGGCAGGGCAGAGCAGATGAGAATCAGCTCATGGGATTTCCCATAAGATATACATTAGTTTATAGAGGTTTCAGTCCATAACCAGCTGGCTCCAAAGCAGGGTGGATGGCAGATAGGCATTGCAGAGGAGAAACAACATGGCACCCACATGGTTATCAAAGGCAACAAGAGAGCTATTGGTACATTTTAGGTATACAATACAGTTACATTCATCATGGGGAACTTGTACCTTTACAGGATGTATCTCCGTTCTTATTTTTTCCCCATTCCCCTTCCCTCCCTTCAACCCCTCTACCTATCCCTATTTACAAAGACTTTGTTTCCATTTCTTCCTTTTCTCATATTTTTTCCTTTCCCTTCTTTCCTTTTCCTTACCCCTCCCACTTTCCCTACCCCTTTAGACCTTTTCTTCCTATTTCACATTATCAATTATACATTTTGATCCTTATTTACACTTTTAGTTTCTCACATTAGAGAAGCTATTCAGTATTTACACATGTATGTCCCATTTAGTTCACTTAAGAGTACAGTGTAGGCCCTTCTCTTAAGTGAGCATTTATCTAAGCCTGGTCTTCCACGGTCCTGTGGTGCTAGCAACCCTGGGTCAAGAGGCAGTTTGGACAAAATGTTTGAGAACAGAAAATACAAATCCCTTGGACATGGTAGTAGTAGGTATCTCCATAAGAAATAGTACATTTTTTATTTTCTCCCAATAAAAATAGTTTTATTTTTATAGAATAAAAAGATCCATAATTTATGATTCACATGCTTTTTTAAACTGTTGACATCTGTCACTTTCCTGCCTTTACAATTCATGTTCTATCACTGTAAAGTCAAATTGGGATGTTGGCAACCACATCCTTTCTCCATCTCTGCACAGGCTCCACACCCCTTTGGGGTCAGACACTGGGGAGGTGAGGATCCTTTTCCATGGGACAATGTTAGAGCTCCCACCACCAGTCAATGAGTTGGCAGAGGCTCAGTGGTCATCTGAATTTACCCAGAACTCCAAGTGCCTCAGTCTTGGAAAGTGATAAGACTTACTTAGCACTTGCAGGCACACTCAGAACAGAATCAATCGGTTAACAGGAGGTGGGAGGGCTGAGGAAATGCAAAGTTTAATTTCCTTCTCTGGCTCCCTGCCAGCTGGGTATGACAGTAGCTGCTAATATATTTCAAAGAGCCAGTTTCATGCTACACTTGTAGTGTAAAAGCTGGGATTTTATCAAACCCTGGGAAGCTAAAATACTGAATTGTGAATGCCTGGGGTGGCATAATCTGGCAAGTTCACAGGCCTGACCGTGGCAGCTTCACTGGCCTGGCCAGAGGTCCTGCCACTTGGAGCGAGGTGTCAGAATGTCTGCCAGATGCAGTATGTCACCAAAGCCACGATGCTGGAAAATGCCTAAGGACTTCAAGGACAACAGGTACCAAGAGTGCTCAGACACAAACCAGGCACAGAGCAATCGGGTTTTTCATAAACAGCATGTCTGTGCACCTCTGACCCTTCCTGGCACGGCCTCATGTCTGTACAGGACAAGGACTGGGCCAGCCAGGGTTTGGCGGAGTCGCTGGGTACAAGGGCCAGACTGGGCAGGTTGACATCTAACCGCATCGTTCTAAGACAGTCTTCTCCACCAAGGAGTTGGGGAGGGAAAGCTGGAGGCAGGGTGAATGGAGAATCCTTCAAATCAGCTTCTAGCTCAGTGCTTTGAGGAAACTGGGCCAGGTTCCTGCGGACGGAGGGGCTGTGATTAAAAGGAAGGAAATGGAGATGCAGGACCTGAGGTTCTGAAAGATGGGCTGACACAGACAGAAAGATGCTGCTGTCCTGCCCCCACCTCCCCATGTAGTAAGCAGCAGCAGAGCAGCAGCAGCAGAGAGAGAAGGAGTGCAAGCCATGGCCGTTGGCCTCTCCCTGACCCAGGCCAACTAAGGGGCTTCTCATTGTCAACCCTGAGTGAATTATGTCGGCCATGCTCTACGGCAGATGATTGGTGTCCACTGTGCTCCACATTAACAGGGATCTCCAAGTCTTATTTCTGGATCTCTTTGATCCAACAAACAAAATCCAGCTGCAATGTAATAAACATGTCAGAAAATCTTTTGTGATTAATGCATAGATCCAAAGTTGCTGACCCTTATCGGGGCACCCCTAAGTGCACCAGAAACTAAACCAATAGGTGCCTAAATGTACCCTTGGCACTCAGTCCCATCACAAAGTAGTTCACACACACACACACACACACACACACACACACACACACACACACACACACATCCTGTCCAGAGCAATAGAAACAGTTTATGGGACCACAGGTAAAACCAGACCTGTGAGTCCATTGCAGAGCCCACCTCAACCCTGGTCCCCCAGGGAATTATCCCTAAACATGAATACAAAGCATATTGGTCAACAGCTTCCTGGGGAGAGGGGTCATTGCTTTGAACAGATTCTCCAAAGGGAATGTGTCCCATAAAAGGCTAAAAATTACTGATCTGAGCCAGATGTGGTGGTGCACACCTGTAATCCAGCACCTTGGGAGGCTGAGGTAAGAAGATCTCAAGTTCAAGTCCAGCCTGAACAATTTAGTAACTTGGCAAGGCCCTGTCGCAAAAAGTAAAAGAAGAGCTGGGAGATGTCGCTCAGGAATGGCTTCAATTTTCAGTACTGGTTGGGAGTCCTTCCCAGGTACCGGCTGACGCTGCCCACCTTAGATAGAGAAGATAAACAAGTTAGAAGTTCTCAGATTTTCACTGCTTTTGTAATCCATCAAAACTGCTAAACATCTTCTCCCAAGAAGCTCCCAGCATTTTTTCCTCTGCCTATTTATTGCAGAAGCTGACTTCACATTTGCATTGCAAATAGCTCTTTTGTGTTGACATTTCATTTGGATGTGAAGAGCCCATAATATTTTTCCACAGTTTGGGCAGGGTTAGTGGCTCCCATCCAGAAACCAGTAACCATTTGCCTACTCAAGATACAGCACTTGCTCAATAACTAGAATCTGAATGAATGAATGAATGAATGAATTTGAAGGTAGGTTTCCAACAACAGAGTAGCACACACATTCCATTGTCCAAACAATTATAATGTTAAAAGGCTTGGTTGTTTTTTTTTTTAAGATTAAACACTCACATTCATTACTTATTCATCTAAATAACAAATGTTTGTTTGAGACCTCATTTAATTCCTGGCTGAAAACTCCCTTTACAATAGGAAGCCAGGGACTACCTCAGAGTCAACTTTGCATCTCCTGGTACAAAATAAAAATCCTCAATAAATATTTGTTGAGTGGAAATAGGAAATCTGGATCATTTTTTTAAAAAGGAAATGCCAAACACTCTCAAGCTAAGAACTTGATTTAAGTACTATTTCTAAAATAAGAGTAAAATAGTAGCACTGAGACAGACTTGGAGGTCCTGTGGGTATTCATAGCACAGAGACTTCAAAAACTGTAGCAACCTATTTGCATACTAATTCAACACTAAGGATACGGAGTCGTGCCTGACATCTGCGGGATGACAAGTGGTTTTAGCTAAGCCTGATAGACTGAGGGAGAAGGCCATGGGAGATTAGCTGGCTTGGCTAGGGGAGGAGGGGAGGAGAAGCTGGCCTCACCCTGCAGGTGCAGAGCCAGCTTCCCAGGGCTTAACAGAAACCAAAAGACAAAGAGAACTGAGAGGCAGACAAAGCGGGCAGAGCGGGAGAGGTCACAGGACACTGCCAGGAAACCTAAGCTCAGACCTCAGAAATCCTCCATCCACTGGTAGTCAGCTAAGAAACATGGCAGTCAAGAGTCACCTCCATCCTTGGGCCCAGTGAAGCCCCAGGAGATATGTGACAGGAGGACATAAAACCTCTCAATCCGATTTCGCCTGTACCTGTCTCTCCCTTTCCCCCTCAACAATAAGATCCAAGGTGAACATGACAAGAGGTGTAACGGGGAATTTTTTACAACAAAGGAAAATTATGTGCAAGGCCTGAAAGTAAAAGACAATGTGGTCCATGAGAGGAACTGGAAGAAGCTCAAAAGAGGAGTATGAGGAGAGATGAGGCTGGAGAGGAGAGGGCGTCGAGCCCACCGACCTCCATATTCATGTGCAGCATTGGTTCCAATTCCTAAGCCCAAGAGGCTACGGGAGCTAAGCTGGTGGATGACACCACTCATACTGATACTTCTGAAGTGTGTCTCTGGCTGCACAGATTCTACCTGAACGAGGATGGAGACCCAGACCAGGTGACAGCGACTGTAAAGAAACACCTGTAATCCCAGCATTCTGGGAGGCTGAGGCAGGAGGATCCCCTGGCATAGGTGCCTCAGCAATTTAATGAGACCCTCCCTCAAAATAAAAAATAGAAAGAGAGCTGGAGACATAGCTGGGTACAAAGAGTGCAATTCCTACTACCACACACAAAATAAAACAGTGGATACGTTCAGAAATATTTGGAAGATTGGATCCAAAAAGCCGAATGATTCTTGGGCATTTCTTGACCTCTTACTGTAAGGTAGGCATGGACTATGTTATTTAATTCTCCTACTCACCCTCTTACATTATTTCTACTATTATCTACATTTTTTTCAGAAGAAGCGAGGGACATCAAACAAAGATCACCCCGCCTGTAAGCAACAGAGCTGAGACTCAAGCCAGGCACTTTCTCCTTCCCTCTTAGTCACTGTGTGACACAATTCGGGGTTCAGGCTTGGGCATCGGGAGGAATGATGGAGCCGTTCACCACAGGAGACTCCACAGGAGGTCCCATGAAGGTGGGTGGGAAGAAAGCTAGGAACATGGCTTCCAACAGACAGAGGGAGGGACATCTATATGCAAATGAGCAGTGAGTCCTCTGGGCTCTAGAGACTGTTTGGGGTGATGAGCCTGACATCGATTTGAGAATCATCATCAAATCACCACACTTCACAGGCTTCTTTCCTGAGAAGAATGCTGAGTTTGGGAGCAGACTTAGTACTTTCAGAGTGAAGAGGGGATGGGAAGATCCCAGTAGAAAAGAGCCTGCCTAAGGCAGGGCACTGGGAGCTCCAGCAATGTCTCAGATCAACCCATCTCTGCTCCCCAGTCTGGTGCGGTAGCCACTGAAAGGACACAGTGCCAGACCTCTGGCATTCTGGAACCCCAGCTCACCCAGGCCACTGCTACTGTCTCGTGCCTGTGCCATCCGAGTAGACTCAGTGGTGCTTTAATACTGACTAACTCCTCCTTAAGAAAGTCACATCTCCACGATACCTGCCAAAATGATAATAGACAGATAATGCACTTGTCATTAACACATCCCTGTCTATTTAAAAACCTCCAGAGAAGCAAGCAGATGAGCCTTGGAGTTAGCTTAGCAGTGAGGATTTTTATTTGGCTAATTACAACAGGATGTCAGAACCCCAGAAGACATTAAAGGGGATACAGCTCCCTGTCTCCTTTGCAGATCCAGGAGCGACTTGAAAAATACCAACACTCAAGACACAGTAAGTTAGAGTGCACCTGACACAGCTGTGAAGCCAGGCATAGGACACCTTGGGACACCATGTTAGCTGGCCCCAGTGATTCTCATTTCCTGGTAATTGGACCCTTGTGTGGTCCCCTCCCCCTGTAACCCAGGATTGACCCTGTGTGGTCGATAGCATACGGCAAGAATGTCAGGATTTTAGGGATGGATGACAAATGGCACTGCAGATCCTACCTTGGCCTTTTGGGTGGCTCACTCTGGGGGATCTAGATGCCTCATGGTGAGCACATTCAAGCTGCCCGTCGAAGAGGCCCATGCCAGGAGCTGAGAGGCTCAGCCAGCAGCCAGCACCAATCTGTCAGTCACATGAGTGAGCTATCTTGAAGTTGAGTTGTTGCAGCCTCTGTGAAGCCACAGCTGATGTCTGACAGCAACCTCCTAAGAGACCCCACAAGCCATCACCACCAGACAAGATGCTCCCAAACTCCTGACCAACACCAACAGTTAGAGACAATAAATGAGCATTGCTGTTTCTTGCTACTGTGTTTGGTGTGATTTGTTACATTAACTAATACACTGGATAAAAAGCCAGGGTCCTGAGTAGGAAAAGGAGCAACATTAACCAAGTGCCTACTGTACCCCACAGCTAGAAAATGCAGAACCTGACTCCTGACCTTCTTGCACTCAAAGCTCCAGCCTTTTCTACTGCAGCTCTGCCTCCTTGGAAATAAGCAGCTCAAGACTAGTTCTAGTTCTGCTACTAAACAGAGATGGAAGGAGCAGGCATGCCAGGGGGAAGAGGATCAAAAGGAATCAAGGTATGTTATGTTACATGTACCAACTCCCCATGATGAATTTAATCATTATGTACTAATAAACAGGTGCTAATAAAAATTAAAAAAGAAATAGTTCAGTGATTTGGAGAAATGGCTCATTTCTCCCAAGCTCATTTTCCTTCTTAGAGAGTCTTGGACCTCTAAGGTCCCAATTATTTCTAACATTCTCTTACCCTGTGGCTCCATCTCACCACCAATAATTTCTGCCTACCTTGAAAGAGAGACTGCTTTCAGGGAGTTCCCTCCGACTCTGGATGTCTCCACCTTTTACAAGATGTTGACTGCAATTACGGCAAGAGGGTCCTGGGTTAGCCTTAAGAAAATCATAGACATTCTGGGAAATTTGCTTTCCCAAAAAAGCCTTAAAAATTGTCCTTCTTTGGAAACTTGTCAAAATAATATTTCCAACTATCTGTCTAGCTGAGAAAATTAGTAAGAAATGAAGCTGTGTCTGAAAGAAAGGAGATGGTGAGCTTCCAGTAATTTCTGTCTTGCATATAGTAAATGTCTCAAGGAGAATCCGTAGGAAGAATAATTGAATAATGGGCCTTTTTCCTTGCATCAAGTAGAAATGAGACATGTGACCATGTGCAAGTCCCTTACCCATCATGAACCTATTTCCTTATCTGTAAATAGTAATTAACTCAAAAGAATTGCAATAAGTACAAAACACAACAATGTGCATAGACAAATTTTAGCAGGATGTCTGTAAGGTAGAATGTGCTTGATAAAAATAAGTCATTATTCTGTTAAAGAATTAGTGTATTAAACAGAGATGAAGATACTTTGTCAGCACCATGGACAGAGTACAGGCATCTTTGTGTTTGTTTGAACCCTGGAAAAGAATTGGCCTCTGTGGAAAAGGAGTAGATTTGGGGAGAAGGCCAGATGGTAGATTCAACCATCCCTCCCACTGCCCACCAGCTACCTTGGCAGCACTTCTCCACTGGGACTGTCCACCTCCAACTCTCACTTTTGCCTTGTCCATCCCAGAATCCAACTGTGACCCCATCACCCACTGCATTTAAGGGCCACCTTCTCGGTTTGCCCTCTCCAGGCCCAGGACTGGGAAATCTATCAGCTTGACCAGCATGATGAGAAACTTGACTCTGACTGCTGGCCGCTCCAGCCAGAGACTCCAGTAAGAGTACAAAATCAGAACGTCCCCTTCACAAAAGAAATATTCATCACCACCAACATCATAGTGTGGCAACCACCCCGACACTGCCCAGGGAACTGCCAAGAGGGGCTGCTTGGCCTCCTCCACCTCAACCTCTCCCGCATAGACCCACTGCACCCAGCTGACAGAGGGGTGATTTCTGGGGTGCCATCCACATAAAGGATCTCCCAAGAGTGTCAGATGCTGCAGGGTCTCTGAAAGGAGACCCACAGGTGGCACTAATTCCATTCTGACCCCGAGGATGTCACACATACCTTCCTCATTCACTCAGCATGAGAAAGGATGAGTGGAGGAAGAAAGTGGCCCAGGCGCTGCTGTGACCAAGTCTATGGAGTCCAAAACTTGGCCTGTGGGGTCTCATCAGGCTAACTCTGCTACACACTCTCATGCCATTAGGAGGAGACCATCATGATATTTTAATACCCCTAAGTAAGGGCTCATCAGAGTTCAATAAGTGTGGAGGGCTCCAGAACATTCAATAATACAGTCAGGTTGGGACCTGCAGAAAATGGGATCACTAGTCCTCACTAACATTGCTGGGGTGAAGACTTGTTTTCTATTCTTCACATGTGGCTCTCAAGAGTACACTATTTCCTTTGATATTCTGCCATAAAAAACACCATGAACATCACTGAGGCTATTCCCTTCACCTGATTAAAACCAGAACCAAACAAAAATCAAACCAGTTTTACTTTGACCAGGGATCTCATACCCAATTTGGAGTTGATATGACCAGGTATGGACTCAAGTCTTCAGTAATCTCTTTCCAACCTGTAATCCGTCTACCAGTTACAAAGCCTTGCCATGTGCATGATCTGATTTATCCTCACAGCAGTACTTATTCACTTTTCTCAGGTATAGAAAATTAAACTTAGAGATGTTCATGTCAATATTTATTGAGTATCAACTACCTGGTAGACAATGTGTCAGGCAGGGGAAGTGGATGTCACACAGATGAGTTGCCCAAAGGCACAGAGCTAGTAAATGTCAGGGCTTGGACTTGAAATGCCCTTCCACCTTGATCTGCTCTGATGATGGCCTTGAAGCTGGGCCAACATGATCAGCCCCTCTCAGGAGGGGAGAGGATAGGCTGGTAGCCCCACAGCTGGCCATCCTATGACACAGATATTCTCTCTCTCTCTCTCTCTCTCTCTCTCTCTCTCTCTCTCTCTCTCGATTGAACCCACTGAGCTACATCCCCATCCCTTTTTTATTTACTTTGAGGCATAGTCTCAATAAGTTGCTAAATTGCCCAGATAGGGCTCCAACTTGCAATCCTCCTGCTTCAGTCTCCCATAGTGCTAGGATTACCGAGATGTACAGGTGTGCCACCATGCCCAGTCTCTATTTTTTTAATCTACCTTAAACAACTTAAATGAAGTCAGTTTTAAAATAAGAGGTTTATTATTTTTTTTCTCATAAGAAAGATGAGGAGCTGGAAAGATGAATAAAAACGTCCTGAAGGAAAATGAAAAAGTCCCACCATGGGAGCATCAGGGTATTGCTGTGTTCTCCACCACAAAGCTATCTGCTTTCTGTGGTAAATGATCTTCAGTGCCTGAACTTTTCTGCTTGAGAAACCAATCTTTATCTATAAAGAATAATTCAATACAAAAAATCCTATGTCTGTCGACCATCACTCTGCTATATGTATGGAATTATCTCCTGTGAGTTTACCTTCATGACTAGATGGGAAGTGACAGTGCCTAGCACAGTGCCTAGTAAACATCTGGAGTTCAAGCAATGTTCATTAAACTGAAAGTACCTCTACCCAAACGTGTGTGTGCTGCAGTCGTGCTTCAATTATAGAACAGCTTGGGCAAATTAGGTTTTCTACATTCGAGAGCATTTTCCATTTAACTTGGAAATGCTTCTTTATGCACCAAAATTTTTCACATGAAATTTCCCTGAATGCCCCCGGGTGAAATGTCATCCCTCCCCCTCTGCTCCTACTCATTTTATTTTTACCCTTATTCTAGCGGTGGATTACAATGAGTGGAGATGCCTCAGACGCAGAGTTAACGTTGCTGACAGACATGACTGTGCCACCTCTCCTGCTAAACTGTGACAGCTGTGTCTTTCTGTGCCATGTGGCCAGGCCTCGAGTGTGTAAGCACAGAGAGTGTGGGAGGAAGGGATGACTCCACAGAGGGAGAGAGAGGATGGATAAGGGAGAAGTCACCTGAAAATATTGGAGAGCTAAACAATAGTGAAGAATTACCAAGCCAGATCTAGGAAAAGATTGGAAATACAGAGAACTGACACCAACATCTTTCCCTTAAGGAGATTTGCTAACTTTTCCCCAGTACTGGAGATTAAGCCCAGGTGTCCTTTGCCACTGAACTACATCTCCAGCCTTTTATTGTTTTTTTACTTTTTGAGACAGAGCCTCACTAAGTTGCTTATGATCCTCCTGCCTCAGCCTCCCAAGTGGCTAAGATTACAGGCATGTGCCACCATGCCCAGGAAATGCACTGTTTGTTTGTTTGTTTGTTTGTTTGTTTTGGTGGCACTGGGGTTCTAAACCCAGGCTTTGCAGGTGCTGGGCAAACACTCTACCATTGGTCAATATTCCCAGCCCTAATTTCAGGGCTTTTGTAAGCCTCTGGGAAGTAGAAAGACAAAGACCGGCAGAGCCTAACACCCCCTCATGCTCTTGTCTGGATCATGAAGCTTCGACTCCTTGAAGTGACTGGCTCAACTTCCCATCTTCTCAACCCCCCAAGTGGATTAAGTGGACCCCTGATTGTGCAGGAGCCTCAGAGAAACAAATGAAAAGCCTCCCAAAGGCAGAAATAAAAAGTACAGTGAAAATAAAGGCATTTTCAAACAAACGATGCCAGGGAAGTTTGTCACAAGCAGACATGCATTAAAGGAAACTTTAGAGTGTTTCAAGTAGGAGAAAAATTATTCCAGATGAAATGTCATAGATGTGGAAAGAAATGAAGGGGAATGAGAAGGTAAAATATGTGTGTAATAAAAAAAAATGTGTGTAATATTGGCCATATAAACCAATAATAAATATGTCTTATGGAGTTTAAATATACATAAGCTTAAACACATGACAACAATGGCATCTATAGCTCTGGGAATAATGGAGTTTAAGTGCTTCTGCATTTCCTGGGAAGGGAGTAAATGTACCAATTAATAGTGAACCATGATCAGTCAAAGTTGTCATCTTTCAGGTAATCAATCTGAGAATATTAAGAATGTGTGATTCCAGAGCTAATAGAGGAGGAAAATGAATTCTAAGAATCAATGTAAGAGAAAAGAAAGGAAAAAGGGAACTTGGGAGGAGTTGAGATAAAGAAAGCACAAAATAAGCTGAGAGACCGACACCAAAATGGATCAGTGATTATCTTTACTGCAAGTAGGTTCAGTCCTCCAATTGACAGGATTCTCGTCCTGGATATCAAGGCAAAACAGAGCCATGCTGTCTTCACCAGTGATGCATGTAGAGCATAAGGAAACAGAACTCGACAGTAAAATAACAGAAAAGATCATGCCATGCAAATGCTATATCAAAAACAAAGCTCAGGAGCCCTACCATAGCTGAAGGCAAATGGCATTACTAGCAATGAAGAGGACACTTCATTATGATAAAAGGCTTAATTTACCAAGAAGACATAACACTTTAAAATTTTTATGTACTTAATAATTTAGTCTCAAAATAAATGGAGCAAAATCTGACTCAACTCTCAAGAGAATAAACAAATCTATAAAAACAGTGAAAGATTTAAATACACCTCTCTTGGAAACTGATAGAACAACCAGGCAAAGAAAATCTGAACAACATGTGTAACAGACCTAACCTAATTGACATATTTAGAACACTGCACTCAGCAACTGCAAATTAAATATTCCTTTCAAGCACGCTCAGAACACTTTTTAAAAATTAACCATACGCTGTCATAAAGTAAATCTCAACAAATTTCAAAGGATAGAAATCAAACTGAGAGAAATCAAACCGCAATGCAATTAAGCCAGAAATCAATAACAAAAAGATTACTAGGAGCCCCATATGTTTAGGAATTAAGAACTCCACCATTTAAATACCTAACGAAGAAATCACAATGAAGATGAGAATACCGTCAGAACTTGAATCCCCAGTTTCCACACCCACAGACAGCCAATCACAGATCAAAAAAGTAGTGAGGCCCGCAGTGGCTCAATATGTACAGAACATGTGCAGACACTTGTTTTGGTCATTATTCACTAGGCAACATCATTCACATTCCACTACACGTTATAAGCAACCTAGGTGTGATTTAAAGACTACAAGAGGATGTGCATATATTATAAGCAAATACTGAACCATTTTATGTAAGGGTCTTGAGCATCCACAAGAGATATTGGATCCAATCTCTAGTGGATATTGAAGGGCAACTGTATAATTTAAATGACAGGAAAAAATATTACATACTAAATGAACTTCTGGGATTTATGTAAATACCTAATGTATTAGAAAAGAAGCTAAAAATCAGTGGATTAGCAATTATGCTCTTTGTTTGGAAATTTTCCCCTCAGAAAGCCTGCCCTACTCCAGCCTCCTAAGCCATCCTGACGTCATGATTTAGACCAAGAATACGCCCCAAAGGCCCCCTGCACTCACAGGTAGGGTGTGGGGAAGGTGATCGGATCAAGGGGGCACTGTACAGGTTGGGTCAGGTGGGTGGAATCATCCCCTGGGGCATTAGCAGCTGAGCGTGCTGTTGGAAGGTGGGGCCTTTTCAGAAGAGGCCGGTCTCTGGGGGAAAGCTTATCTCCCTCCCTGGCTCCTTCCGTCACTCTCCCTTCTTCCTAGCCACCATGATGTGAGCCGCTTTCCTCTGTGTAGGCCCTTCCACCTTGCAGTCTCTGTGTTTAAGAATGCTGATAGGGGCTGAAACCTCTGAAAAATGAGCCAAAATAAACTTCTCCTCCCTTAAATTTCAGTGTTAGGTATTTTGTCCAAGCAATGAGGAAAGTGACTAAGATAGCTGGGTTGGATCTATCATATCCTAGATTCCATTTCTTTCTCTTTCTTAATTTTGTATTTCATTTAGATATAGTGCATTCTTTTTTTGTTTTGTTTTGTTTTGGTACTGGGGATTGAACTTGGGACCTTGCGCTTGTTAGGCAGGCAGTGGAACCACTAAGCTAACTCCCTGGCCTTTAGATATAGTGCATTCTGAAGCAACTTCCTGAGAAAAAGTGAATGAGAGATAAAATATTATAGTCTTACATGTCTAAAAATAATTCTACCCTCACATTTGACTATTAGTTTGCCTGGGTATTGAAATTTAGATTAAAATTCTTTTCCTTCCAAATCTTGAAGGTACATAAAACCATGATGGCCACCTAGAGGTACCTGACATGTTTTCTCCCACAACAAAGGACCAAAACAAGGAATGAAGAACACATATTGTACTGGAGTTTTTAAGCCAGAGCATTGGAGTGCAGTGGGGACATGGCAAAGACACTGCAGAACTTGGAGATACACAAGAAGAAAAGTAGGTCGTGTGGAAGACGTCGAATCAGCCCGCTGCAGACAGGCAGGTCTGTGCACGCCCTACCGAAGTCCCCAGTTGCACGGAACACGCAGAATCAGCCCACTGCAGACAGGCAGGTCTGCGCAAGCCCTGCAGAGGTCCCGAGTCCCGCAGAACACGCAGAATCAGCCTGCGCCCCTGGCAACAATCCACGGGACCCCCACCCCTGCTCCTCTGTACAGCCACCTGGTTCCACACTACAAAGACGCAGAGGACACTGGACCACCAGACCACAGTACTGAGTCCCTCTCCTCCCGGCCCAGAGGTAGGGGCTTCTGAGCCACCATCCCTCCCTCTGCTCCCAGCCCAGAGGATAGGGCTTTGGGGCCACCTTGTGTCCTGCTGCTCCTGGCCCAGAGGAAGGGGCTTCCGGGCCACCATCCCTCCCACCGCTCCCGGCCCAGAGGTAGGAGCTGCTGAGCCACCATCCCACTGCCCCTCGTCCAGAGGAAGGGGCTTCCCGGCCACCATCCCTCCCGCTGCTCCCAGTCCCAGGAAAGGGCTTTTGGGTCACCATCCCTACCACTGCTCCTGGCACCTGTCCCACCTCTCCCAGCTCAGAGGAGGTAATCCGTGCAGGTGCTAACAGTCCCCTGGCCCAGTCGAAATGAGAAAACACACAAATAAGTCTCAAAACCAGACTTCCAGACCACCTACAGCAACCCCAAAGGGAAATGAGATAGAACACTCTGATACTCAACCACCTGGACCCACTGAACTGGCAACAAAAGGGGATCTGGAAAAAATGAA
>NW_004624826.1:4286227-4308805 GCF_000247695.1 Heterocephalus glaber | reverse complement strand
CAAAATTGACAAACCCTTAGCCAACCTTGTCAGAAAAAGGAAAGAAAAGGCCCAAATCCATGCAATTAGGAACGAAAAGGGTGAAATTACAACAGACCCAGCAGAAATCCAGAGGATCATCAATACCTACTTCCAGAACAGAAAGTATCATTACCCCACAGGGGTTACCCACATTCTAGAGTCTGGCCCGGGGTCTTGTAAGAACAGAAATATCACTTTTCAGTAAAGTGAGAGCAAATCCATCTACTGGGGCCAGGGCAACATTAAACAGGACTGCTGTGCAAACTCCAGGTGGAATTCACATATGTACAAGAGGAGCTAATAACTGTTCCATGGCCCTGAATACCTCAGCCTCAGTCACCTGTCCATAGGACTGCATGGGAAACCAAATCACAGCTGGTATCATCATCTGGTGGTCCTGGATGCAGGATAAGGAAGGAGAGGGTGAATGTCCTAAGGTGACCTCCAGGCACCTAACGCCACTGCAGAGCTTACCCATGTGGTTAGAAATGCTGCTCATCCTTTATCACACATTCACATTACACACAGCCTTGTTCATAGCATCAAAATAACCAAAATTCCATGGACAAGGTACCTCTCTCCTGGATGCTACTTGCTTGGGAACTATTCTAAGATCTGTCTTTCTTTAATACAAATATATTTGATGTAATCACTTTGTTTACAGGATAAACTGCAGAAAGTATATCATCACATTTAGTGCAAATGCAACTAATGATAATTAGTTTTACATACTGCTTTGTAAACTTTCTGTACCTTTGAAATTATCTCTCTAGGGCTTATCCATTCTCTCTTTCTTTAGATGCTGTGATTATTTCCACCAGGCTTGAGAATCATTCTGTCTCTCCAAGCCACATTCAATCACCACTTATTAAAAATTAAGAACTGATCAACTACTAAGTGTCAGGGTTCGAGGCTCCATGATAGGCACCAGGGGCAGAAGAGTGAGCAAGTGTGATGAAAAGTGTTACAATAAAGCAAGTGCAGAATGAGCTAGGTGCACCATGTTAGTCTGCTTGGGCTACCAGAATGAGATACCACAGACTGGATGGCTTAAAGAATAGTCATTTATCTACTCACAGTTCTGAATGCTAGAAATTCAAGATCAAGGTATCAGCAGATTAATTTTCTTTTTTTTTCATAGAAAGTTATTTTATTATCAGAACAGTACAGTATCCTATGTTTAAGATCTATTTATTATGTTATTTTTACAAGTAGCAAAGTTCCTCCACTTTCTCCAAGTGACTACATGAATATAAAAAGCTGCAGATTTCCACACTGCCCTCCCGCCCCTACCCACTAGGGTCACGGAAGCTGTGGCCGGTGAGCAGCCTCCGGAAGTAGCCACAGTTGCCTTTTACTTGCTCTTGAACTCTAGCGCTCTGTTCAGTCATCCTCTTGCTGATTTCTTTTCAGCTTGAGAAAATCGATGAGTTTGTGGGCGTTCTCCCTAGAGGGCAGCCGGTAACTCAGGTAGGGGCTGGGCTGGACTGGACTGTAACTTCACTGTTCATGCAGCAGAATGCTGGAGAGTCCTGCTCCCAATGATCTCCTTCACTAAAATCACCTTTTAAGTTTTTCTCAGATATCAGTTCTTCCCAAGTAAACAGTAATGAATCTGTGACTTCACCAAATGGATTAAAGTCAATTAGCCACACCTTTCCCTACTGTCCCTACTGTCTGTATATATCAAATGCGAAGTCTTCATCTATGAATCTATACTGAATGTGCTTCTTGAAAGTCTTGTATGCATCTGCAAATTTCTTCCTTTTGTTTAGAAATATGATCATAGTACCGTATGTAGTCCCTCTGAGAAATGCCCGTAAGCTTGTTTTCCTTGACTAAACATCGGAACTCAGCCCCAGGAATTAATTCACACCATTTTCTGAGAACAAGCTCATATTCTATACAAGGATCTGGAGAATCATCAGTACGGTGGATAAATAAATGGCTGAGTAAAGTCACGAGTGATGAAGTCAGAACTCTTGAAAACCAGGAAGACATCAGTGAGGGTCTTGTACTTCAGAGAACTATTCATTGCTATCCAGCAGGAGTCCATAAGTGTGGCTGCGTTCTCGTCATCAGACCACTGTATTTCTTCTGCCTTGTCATCCCTGTCTGGCTGAGAGCATGTTGGTGGATCTTGCCTTCCTGAAACCATTGGAGTTCCATCAGCTAGTAAATAATCCTTTACATTCTGAGGAAGTGGAAGAACGACACTCTCGATGGTTAGGCTTTGGAAGAGCAAGTACCACGCGGAAAACTGACAGCACAGCACATGCTCCTTCTTCATCCTCCAAGTCTCCGCCACTCTCCGGCCAATGCTCTCCCGGAACCCTCAGCAGATTAGTTTTCTAAGGGGCCTCTCTTCCCAGCTTGCTAATGACAGCTACTCTTTGTGCCTTCACACAGCCTTTTCCCCGTGTCGTGTCCACAGAAGGAACAGATTGGTATTTCTTCTTATAAAGACAAGTCCTGCAGGATTAGACTTTATGACCTCCCATACACTTATTCACCTCTGTGGAGGCCCTATCTCCAAAAACTGTCATGTGAGAGTTAGGACTTCAACACATGAATTTGAGGGAACACAACACAGTTCATAACAAGCACATGGGGAAGGGTCTGGGAACAGACTCAGGCAGAACTACATCTGAAAGAAAGCTGATTGGAGCCAGGCATGGTGGTACATGACTGTAATTCCAGCACTCTGGAAGATAGGGTATGCACCAGGTCAAGCCCAGCCTGGGCAACCTAGCAAGACTCTCTCAAAATAAAAAATAAAAATAAACAAAAGGGCCAGGGATAAAGCTGAGTGAAGGCCCCGAGTCCAGTCCCCAATACAGACAGAGAGAGAGATAGACTGGAAGGCTAGGGCCGGGGATTAGCTCAGTGGTGCTGCCACCTGCCTCGAAAGCACAAGGTCCTGAGTTTGATCCCCAGTACCAAAGCAAAAAAGAAAAGAAACTGGAAGGCTGCTTGCAGAGGGGGAAGGACCAAAGAGAGGGAAAAGCAGATTGGAAAGGGAGAAGCTGGCTCACAATGCACTCACAGCAGAGGCCTCAGCTGATCCTGCAGGGAGCTGTTCAGTTGAGAAAACCCTGCTGAGGTTCCCAAGCCAAACCAGTGTCCCTTTATGCAACTGTGTGCTCTGCCCCTGGCCCAGCAGCGCCTCACGATTGAGCCCCAGGCAGAGTCCGCTGGCTCCCAGGGTGGGTGTCAGCCAGCTCCTGTAGCTCCTGCAGCACACAGCCCCCTCCTCCTTGCCAGCAGGCCCTGCTTGTCCCACCGGCTTGCAGTGAGATTTGGTCTTTGTGCTTAGTCTGACTGCTAGGAGAGAGACGAGGTACATTCCAAGGGGAAACCTGAACTCTTGCAGGACACCATCTCAGTGGAGGCCTCTGTTTGATCTTCAAGATCGGCTAACAAGAGGGAAGAAGCTGTAGCTGTGGGCCCACTGGCTTCTAGGACATCTATAAGATCATTGTTCTCCACGTCGGATATTCAGAGCCCCACTCCTTATGTTACAACTTTGACATGGGACACCAGGTGAGGCTACAATTACCTTTCTCTGAAGATCAGTGATTCCTAACATCTGGTCTTGAATCTAATTGTCTCTCCCACCCAACTGTGGGAGATTAGGGTTTCCTTAAATGCTGTCAACAAAGGCCTCTGGGTCTTCCCTAGACTTGGTGATTAATCCCATCCTGATCCATCTCTTTTCAGTGAATCCATGGCATTCAGCAGCTGCCACTCAGTTCCATGGTCCTCTTAGTCGCCATTTCTCCAGCACAGAGGATAGTGCATGATCCAGTGCATCCCCTTCCACTAGGTCCTATCGCCAGCAACGGGCTACCCTCATCCCACTAGCACCACAGCGTTGAGCTTCTCACTGCCAGATGACTAATAAGCGGGTGCTCCAAGACTGCATGGCCCACTCCTGCTACTGTCTTGGCTTGTGTCTCTGGATGAACAGTTGTGTATATAGAAAGTGACCTAGGGAGTTCTTGTGGAGAAATAGAGTTAAGAAAGTGAGCAAAACAGTGACAAGGGGAGATGCTGGTCCTCTAGGAGGCTGCAACCAAGACTCCTGCTAGTGTCACAGGTATCTCGAGCTGATAGCCATGAAGAGATCCACTGTGACCCGCAGAGGCTGAGCCTTTACATCCCCAAATCAGCCAGTCGTGTGCCCTAGGCATAATTCTGGAAGGAACAGATCTTGACAAGGCAGCTCCTTGTGGCCCAGGGAAAATCTCAGTGAGAGCTGCAGCAAATGATGAGTTCCCAGCTGCTGGGGATGCATGTGCTGACCCCAAAGAGGGGACCTTAGGCAGAGTGGCCATGTGCATTGAAGACAGGTAGGGAACCCAGTCAAGAGGAGGGTCAGGCCCAGAGGTGCAGCTCAGCAGCAGAGCGCTTGCCTAGTATGCCTAAGGCCCTGGGTTCAATCCTCAGCATTGAAGAAAGAAATAAAAAATGTTAAAAGGGAGTGTCATCAAAAAGGGGCCAGGGATGTAGCTCAGTGGCACAGCACCTGCCTGGCAAGTGTGAGGCCCCGAGTTTGATTCCTGGTACAAAAAAAACAAAAAAAACAAAAAGATATCAAAAGGATCTGAGTATAAGAAGGAGGGTGGAAGCAGGTCTTTGGACGCAGTCCCAAGGTTGCCAGTCACGCAGAAAACACTGAATCAGCCCGCTGCAGACAGGCAGGTCTGCGGACGAGGTACTGAGGTCACCAGTTGCACTGAAAACACCGAATCACCCAGGCCCCGGCAGCAATCCACTGGACCCCGCCTCGCTCCTTTGGCCTCTTCTCTGAGTCACCAGAACTTGGACTCTGTATTTCTTCATAATAATAATAGTAAGTATTTGATAACACTTAACAAAAGTGAGACAGCATCCTTTGATGACAAAATAGCCCAGGGTCTTTCTTTCAGGTGAGGTTCATGGTGGTAAAACAAGAGAGTAGCATGGAGCCTGCTTGTCCAGTATCCCTTTCTGGATGGCATAGCAACTTCCACCAGGGCATTACACCCCTCTTAAAGGGAGTAACTTTCACTCATCCATCCTGACCTTCAACTGACACATTAGCCAACAAGCTGCCTTTCCTAGTCCCATGTCATTTCATTTCTGGTACCACCTTCTCCACCTTCCTTACATCATGCCTGCCCTGCACACATACCACATGATTCACAAAAAAACTGATTTCTTAGCCCAAACATATGCCAAAGCTTTGTCTAAGCAATCAGTGGAGAGACTAATACTGAATTATTGATATAACTTTATAAAATAAAGATCTATTATTTATAACTAAGAAGAAATTGATTAATCCCCTTCCTCCATTTGCCATTGAATGTACCTTTGCCCTAAACAGGTTGGTTCTCTTAATAGATGTCAAAGCCTGCACTTAATACATGAGGCACCAAAGCACATTAGTAGGTAACATGTATTACTTATTTAACCAATGAGTTTCTTTAGTGGGTTCACCTATTGATATATTAAAACATAACATCTATTTAGCAGGTGTGCATCTGTATCAAATATTTATTCCAATAGTAAATTTGCTTTTCTAAAAGCCAAGTGCCTCCCACAATGGCCTTGTAATTCTGGACCAGCAGCACCAGCAGCTGGCAGGGTCTTGGTCAAGCCACCCACGGGGCTCCCCTGTGGACAACACTCCCTGTGGTATCAGTAACCATCCTCCTTTCTTATCTACAAGCAAGAGATGCTTGTGTGCTCTGTGCCCAGGCAGAAGACACTGCAGGAGATGGTGAAAACACCCTGAACCTCTGATAATAATTAAAATAATTATTTAATAATAAATAACTTAATTATCACAATTGTATTCATTGAATTTAATCCTTAACACATATAACTAGTGATTATTGATTATTTTAGTAATTAATAATAATTTAAATAATTAGTCCAGGTGTGGAGGTGCATGCCTATAATCTCAGCACCCTGGTGACTGAGACAAGAGGATCACAAGTTCAGGGAGCATCATCCTGGGAAATTTAGTGACTTACCAAGACCCTGTCTCAAAGTAAAATAGGGCTGGGGATACAGCTCTGTGTGAAAGCTCTGGGTTCAATTCCCAGTACCAAAAAGTGTTATTATGTATTATTTTATTTGAAATTTAATTAACAAAACAATTACCACTAATCATAAAGAGATTCATTCACTCAGAGACTGAGTGTTAGGGATATGCCAGATATTGTACTGGGCACTGAAGTGTCAGGATGAATAAGAACACCTGCTCTCGTGGAGAAACTAACATAACAGAAAAGGGAAAACTGAAGAGCAGAGCTTGTGTCTGTAACAAATAATGGCAACTGCCTGAGGGTGCTTTTCTGTTGTACCCAGCACATTGACTTCACTGTGGTTGCTGATCCCTGTGACCCTTACTTTAGTTGAGGAGACTTAAGCCTAAAAAGGTGAAGCATTTTGCCAAAGCTCCTAGAGCTTGGTGAGTAGGCTAGCATTTGATGTGAGGATAAATTAATGATTATACCATACACTCATTTTTTCAATAAATATATACCAAGCTCCTGCTAAGTGCCAAAAGGTGTTTCAGGTACTGGAAACAAAATGAGAATGAGACATGCAAGTTGCCTATTCTAATAGCAGGGGCCCAGTAGGAGTAAAAGGCAAACAATAAATAAATACATAAAGGCAAAGATAATCCCAAGAGCTATAATGGAAGTGTCAGCTCCTTTCGAGTGACTTCTCAAAGGAGGTAATATTTGATCTGTGATTGGAATTACAAGAGAGGGTTCAGCCCCTAAAGTTTGGGAGCCAGAATATTCCAGGCAGAAGGAATAAGTACAAATGCCCTTGGCCAGGAGCAAGATGTAGACAATAATTTAGCATCCCATGGTTAAGTGAAAGAGAGAAAGAATGGTATGAGATGAGGTCAGCATCTGTACCATGCTGAGCTACATCGGGAATCGGAATATTAACTTTAGTGGAATGGGACATGAACAGAAGCTTATAAGCAGGGGAGACATGATCTAGTTTACATTTTTAGAATTTCAGTCTGGCTAATGTGCAGACAAAGATTTGTAGGGCGATAAGAGGCTATTTCAGTAACCAGAGTCTTAGTTTGGATTCCCCTAGAAGCAAACTGAGACAAGTATTCAAGTGCAGTTAGTGTATTTAGGAAAGGCAGGGAATATGTTGGCTGAAGCACGGGGAAGTGAAAGAGAGAAAGGGAGTGTTATTAACCCAGCTACTGTGGAGAGTGCCTGGGGCTTGGTCCTGAAGAGAAACTCAGGAAAATACTGTATTCAAACACCTCAGACAAGTTCCAGCTGAAAGGCAGGGCATCCAGGGTAGGCATCAACTCCCAACTGTCACTGGTTCAGGTTGCTGTTAGGAGGCAGTGGGGACTCATTCTTCAGCATAGTGCCCTTTTAAGATTGGAGAGACCTAAGTGGTGGGAAGTTGGCTGGAACAACTCAGAGGTCCAGAGGAATATGAGTGGGCATTGGCATTACCTGCTACACCAGGTCAGATGTAACTATGGGTTGAAGTAGGGAGAAGTCATGGAGTTGTCAAGACATGCATGGATTTGGGGTTGAGCTGACAAGGTTTGCAGCATGTGTGTGCAGAGTGATGGAAAGAGAGGAATCCAGGATGGCTTTGGACTAGAGGCTTGAGCCACTGACTATTTTATAAAATTAAAAAGACTGGAGGAGGGCCAGGGATTTAGCTCAGTGGTGCCGCTGCCTGCCTCGAAAGTGCAAGGTCCTGAGTTTGATCCCCGGTACCAAAAAATCAAAAGGCCAGAGGAAAATAACCTTTATGGACAAGAATTCCAGAGCTTCCCTTTCAGATCCCTATTAGATCTCAAGCTAGAGCTATCAAGTAGGAAATTGGATTTAGAAGTTGAGCTCAGAAGTTTTAGCTTTGTGAGATGAATTAAGCTCTAGAAATCTGCCAAATTGGACTGTGGCTATAGCTAATAATCTATTGTACACTTTTTAAATCTTTTAAGAAGGTAAATCTCACATTAAGTGTTCCTACCACAATAAAATTGAAATTTTAAGAAGAAAAATTTTAAAGTTGAGCTTATAGAAAATGTTCCTGTATTCAGCCTCCAACTCCAACTTCAAACAGAGTAGCATAACTTATACCAACTTTCTAAGTTGGTTTCCTTGAAAGAGTTCACCTGAATTAATCATTCTGCTACCTTGGACATATTTCCAAGGCAATTACAAGTTAAAATAGGCTAACAGCAGAAATTTGAGATCCAACCCTCACTCATATACTCAGCTCTGTGACACATATTTTCTTATTTGTCTCCAGTAAGCTTTGCAATAACAATACACATTTTATTAGTCCCATGTCCAAGCTAGGCAAACTGACTCCGAGGCACTGGGTGATTTATCAATATCACACTGCGAAGAAGGAGAAAAAGGAATCAAGTTCCTGGATCCATGTTTATGCATCACACCATACTCTCTGGCTTAATCATCAAAATATGGTCTTGTACTCCAGCTTGAGAGTCTGGTCTTGAAGCATTTGGGCATCAGTTTTTAATCATTTGCTAGAGATCCACCAGGAAGAAACAGAAAGGAGGGCAGCAAGTAAGCAGTTTCCAGGATGAATCTGAAAAGCACCGACCCCAAATAAAGATTCCATAGCTATCACCTGAGAAAATACTACATAGTATATGCTTCTCTTGGAGAGTCACAGTGCCCATCAGAATGGTTTTTAAGGTTTTAATGGATATATTCAATATCTTTATTGCAATGATGATTTCATGACTATATACATCCATCAAAACTCAAAATTGTATACTTTGAACATATGTGATGTATTATACTTCCCAATACCTCAATAGAACTATAGACAAAGGAAATAAAGTAAAACAAAACAAAAAGGTCTATGGCAAAGTGAAAAATAATTACTTAACATATGGTCCTAGAATTTCACTTTTTGGAATTTGCCCAAAAGAATTGAAAGCACGAGCCAAGCAGATATCTGTACACCAATAGTCCCAGCAGCATTATTCACAATAGCCAAAAGGTGGAAACTCCTGTTGTGCAATACATGCATACACATAGATACACAGTCATGCATCAATTAATGATGGGGCTACATTCTGCAACATGCATCATTAGGTGGTTTTGTCCTTATGCAGATATTAGACTACCCTTGTACAAACCTAAACGGCATCTCAAAGTCCAGGTTACCTCCTGGCTTCCTCCCTCCTTCATCTTTTGATCCCCTTCCCATTTGCAGTAGATCTACCTCCTTATTTCCTTTTACCTATCTTTTATTTTATTCTCACTGTATTTATACTTTGGATTCCTCATATGAAAGAAACCATGCAGTATTTAAGCTTGTGTGCCTGATTTATTTCACTTAACATTATGTTTTCAAGGTGCATCCATTTTCCTACAAGATTCAAATTTATCCTTTTTTTTGCTCTCTCTCACACAGCTTTTCACTGACCATCCTAGTGTGCATGACTGTACACACTGCGTCCACACACATTCAGCCTTGGAAGGGCAGGACATTTGGACACAGGCTGCCGTACAGATGAGCCTGGAAGACCGCATCTAAGTGAAACAAACCAGACACAAAAGGACAATTGTCATTTGATTCCACTCCTGTGAGGTACCTAGAGTAGTTAAATTCACACTTGGCTAAGGTGCAATTGGTCGGGTCTTTTCTCTCTCCAGTAAAATTACCATTTTTTTTGTAATAAGCATGTATGAAATGTATAGTTTATAAATATTTTCTCCCATTTCATAGGTTTTCTCTTTCCTTTCTTGTTTCCTTTGCTGAGCAGAAGCTTTTTACTTGACGTACTGCCATTTGTCTGTTTCTGACTTTGTTTCATGTGTTTGGGGATTCTATCTAAAAAAATTGCCTACTCCAACATCCTGAAGCATCTACACTCCCATCCTCATTGCGGCATTATTCACAATTGCCAAAAAATGAAATCAACCTACATGTCACCCACAGATGGACAAAGAGAATGTGGTATATAACCACAATAGAACATCATTCAGCCAGAAAAAGAGTGAAATCCTGTCATTTGCAACAAAACATGGATGGAATTAGAGTTCATTTTGTTATAAAATGAGCGAGGCAGAGAAAGACAAATACCACATGATCATACTCATGTATGGCATCTAAAAACGTTGATCCCTAGAAGTTAAAAGTAAAACAGTGGTTATCAAGTAAAACCATGATGGAGATCAGTATGGAGGTTCCTCAGGAAACTAAAATTAGAAATTCTATCGAACCCAGCTATTCCACTACTAGGCATTTTCCTGAAAGAGTTAAAGACATCCTATTACAGTGATACATGCATAGCAATATTTATAGCAGCACAATTTATAATAACCATGGATACAGCCTATCTGTTCATCAACAGATGAATGGATAATAAAATGTAGTATTTACACAAAAAGAGTAGTACTCCACTTTAAAAAAGATAAATTTGAATCTTTTATAAGAAAATGGATGCACCTTGAAAATATAATGTTAAGTGAAATAAATCAGGCACACAAACTTAAATACTGCATAGTTTCTTTCATATGAAAAATCGAAAGTATAAATAAAGTAAGAATAAATTAAAAGATAGATAAAAGGAAATAAGGAGATAGATCTACTACAAATGGGAAGAGGACCAAAAGATGAAGGAGGGAGGAAGCAAAAAAAAATTAAGATTTGTCTTGTACATGAACAAACTATCCACAATAAAAGTAGTCATTATATATCTCAAACATGTGTGAATAAATAATTTTTTTTTTAAAAAGCAGGGGTTGTCAGAAGCTGGGGAGACTGAGGAACAAGACTGATCAATGTATACTATGTTACAGTTAAATATGAGAAAAAAATTCTGGTGTTCTATTGTATGGCAGGGTGGTTATAGATAATGATAATGCATTGTATATTTCCAAAAAGCTGGAAGAAAGGATATTGAACATTTTCACAGCAAAGGAATGATAAATGTTTGAGGAGATAATGTGCTTACTGTGATTGGAACATTAATATATATATTATATATCAGGCGGTATTCCATAAATACATACAATGTTTATATGTCAATTTAAAAAGCAGTACATATGTAGAAAGAGATTCTTCTTTTTTTTCTTTAAATAGTTATTGGGGGGTGTTGGTTGGGGTTTTTTTGTTTGTTTGTACCAGGGATTGAACTTGGGACCTTGTGCTTACAAGGCAGGCGTGACACCACTGAGCTAAATCCCTGACCCTGAAGGAGATTCTTTGAGGGGAAAAAAAAATACATATATCTTGCTATTCAAACTTAACATCAACTAATGATTTTTACCTGAGTCAGTCATTACTATGATGATTAAAAAATGTTTATTTCTAAGATTATTTTCATTGTTTCAAGGGCTCCTGAACCTTAAAGCCAAGTTGGATCAATAGGACTGGTGGTGCCTTTTGAACCTGTCCTGCCTCCTAAAGTTCTTTCATCATCTCCAGAAGGCTTAGGCTGCACTTTCAGCAGAAGGGTAAATTCCCAGGAAGAGAAATTTATGGCCCAGGTGGATGATATCAAATACACAGACTTTGTCTCTGTGTGCACTATGTTCTAGCTCTAGAGAAACAGAGTGATAAAGTTAGTGCCTTCTATACCTTGAAATCTTGTCTCAGAGATCTTGAACCTCATCTTGTTCTAAGTGTTTATCAGATTCTCTTTTTAGGCAAATACCATATCTGGATCTTTGATTTTGAAACTTGGACTCTTGACTCTGGTATCCCAATTTCTTTAGCAAGTTGTTCTCTGGAATCATCGCCAGGAAAAGGGTTGTCCATAAATATCTCAGTGACAGCGTGAGCCCGAGAGCAGGTATAAATCGTGGGACACTGTTTGCCTTCTCTGCTTTGAGGTTGTTTGTGAAGGTGACCTCTTTGGAGGCCTTGGCTTAACTCTGAAACTTCCTTAAGTTCCCGATCTTTTCTGAAATGGCTGTCTAGCTCTTTGATTCCAAAACCAACTCTGGATTCTTGACTCTTCAGTGTTGATTTCCAAAGCAAGTTTTCCAGAGGTGACCTAGCTGGCGCTGTTGTTGGCTGAAGGTGTCCATGAGGACTTTGACTTGCTCCTCTGTGAATTTGATACAATGTTGCTATGGTCTTGTTGGAAGTTGTCTTGGGCCATGTTGGACAAGAGTTCTGATGATCAGGCATCCATCTGGGAAACATCAGAATGTTAACAATGCTTATTTTGTTTTAACTTTGGTTAAGAATAAGCAAAACCTGTCTGCTTTTGTTTAGTCAAACATTTCCCCAAGTTCCTCTGACATTGTGCCCTGATTTTATAAGAACTGTTCACATCCCAGAATAAGTGCCCTGAAGAAAAACCAAAACTCCTGTATGGAACCAAATCAGTGGGCCTTTGTAATATAAAATATGAAAATTTAAGGGGCCAGGGATTTAGCTCAGTGGTTCCGGCACCTGCCTCACAAACACAAGGTCCTGAGTTTGATCCCCGGTACCAAAAAAAAAAAAAAAAAAAATTTGATACCTGTATACAATGTATAATGATCAACTCAGAGTATTAACATTTCTCCTTAAACATTTAAAATTTTTGATTAATCCATAACACATATTTGTGGGGTACAATGTGATATAGATATATGCAATGTATAATAATAAATTAAGGTAATTGATGTTTCTATCTACTTATCATTACTCCATGTCTGGAGACTTCAAGTTCCTCTCTTCTAAGTATTCATAAAATATATGTTATTGTACACTATAATCATGCCACAGTGCTGTAGAACACTAGAACTTATGTCTATCTAATTATGTTTTGTTGTTGTTGTTGTTTTTTGGTTCCAGGGATCGAATTCGGGCCTTTGCGCTTGCAAGGCAAGCAGCAGAACCACTAAGCCAAATCCCTGGCCCTCTAATTATGTTTTGACACACATTGTAAACCTCCCTCTATTCTTCCTTCTCTCTACCCTCCCCAGCCTCTAGTAATCACTATTCCACATTCATATCAACATGTTTCAGCATCCATAGGAGAACATGCCATATTTCATTTTCTGTGTGTAATAGTTCATCTAACATAATGTCCTCTAACTTAATCCATTTTGCTACAAATGATATCATTGTTTTTATGGTTAAATAACATTCCGGTGTGTATATACTACATTTGATGTATCCATTCCCCCATTCAAGGGCATCTAGGTTAATTTCTTTTTTCTTTTTTTTTTTTTGGTGCCGGAGATCGAACTCGGGACCTTGCACTCACGGAGCAGGCAGCAGAACCACTGAGCTAAATCCCTGCCCCTAGGTTAATTTCCATATCTTAGCTATTGTGGATTATATAAAAAATAAACATGGACATGAAGGAAACTCTTTGATATGGTGATTTCATTTCCTTTGGATATATACCCAGAACTGGGATAGCTGGATCATACAAGAGATCTATTTTTAGTTTTTTGAGGAACCGCCATAGGGTTCTCCATAATCACTCTACTAACTGATATTTCCATTATCAGTACATAAGAGTTTTCTATTTGCCACATACTTGTCATAGATTATTATTTTTTCTCTTTTTGATAATAGCCTTTCTAACTGGAGTGAGATGCTATCCCTTGTGGTTTTGATTTGCATTTATTTCTCCAATAGCTATCGAGGTTGGACATTTTTTCATAAATGTGAGCAACTTCATTTTCAGTTGATATAATTGAAAGTGACGTCTCATTCTTGGCAAATGCAAGATCACAAATAGTTTTTGATAATTTTTAATTTGGAGAAGGATTTTTCTGCTGATGCTACTGTTTCTGAAGCTGTTAAGAGTCTTTTATAGGTTTTGACAACATTGGGATTACTTACTGATAAATTATTTCAAAATGTTAATTTTAGCATATCGGGAGCTCATTCTTACAAAACACTTTTTCTAAAAATATTTAACTCTTCATACAATTTACTTTTGTATAAGCCTGGATTCGATTTTAGGGTAAATTTTTATAATGGCATTTTAACATTTCCTCTGAAATTTTGTGTAACTCTTGGAAGATGTACAAAGGAACTAAAAGTGGCATCATTGTTTACATACAAAACATTATTTACATTCAAAACATCTGTGTAGGCATTTTATGACTGCATCTTCAATTACAAGGAAAAATTAATTTTAAATTTTCTTCCTCATTAATAATTAGTTCCTGGGGAATGGGGAAAAAATAAGAACCAAGATACATCATGTAAAGGTACAAGATCCCAATGATGAATGTCACTGTGTTGTATACCTAAAATGTACCAATAAACTTAATGGAAAAAATAACAATAATAATTAGTTCCTCCAGAGGATCCTATGAAAATAGTTCTTTTCCATTGAATCTGATGATCTTTAATTTCTGTTTCTAAACCTGGGAGATTTGCTGTGTAATGTTGCAGTCATTTTCAGACCCAGAAATTCTAAACTCTCTGAAGAATCATAACTCTCTTGCTTTCTTGCAGTATCTATGTGTATACTTTTATTTTGCCATGATCTGCTGACAGTCACACTCTGTCACCAGAGTTCCTGCCCTAGGCTCAGGCTGGAGAGTTCCTTCCTGTGCCCATGCCACAGAAACAGACTCCAGGGTGGGCAGCAAGCCGGCCTCCACCACAAACCCATCACTGCCCTGCTATGTTCCTCCTTGTCCCATGACCACCCACGCCCACTGCTGCTTGTTCTATTTCTGCCCACCATCATCGCCAATCTGGGCCTCGGTCCCAGCTCAGCCAGCCCCTCAGGAAGGGATCTGTGGCACCCCAGACTGCTCCAAGGAGGCATGTGGGCTGCCTAGGCCCAGGGCTCGGCACACAGGCTGCATGCTGTGGGCCTACCTGGACCTACTTACCCTCACATGTGTGCTTCCTGGCACATCCCTCTGCTCACACACATGTACCACTGTGCCATTAGGCTCTCTTATAAAACACAAATCCAAAGATAAAATTACTTAAAATCTCAAGATGGTGACAACAGAGCATTAAACCAAGTGCCTCCTTCCTCCTGAAGAAAGGCCCCTGGATACCTGCACAGCCTCACACCCACAAAGCCAGCCCAGCCTGAGAGGAATCAGCATTAGCGAGATCCTTTGTATTTCCTGGAAACCCTAGCACATCTTCCAGCACCTGTTCTACAGACCTACTATGTGAGCCTGTCCTGAAGACTGCACCAACCCCCTTAGGCTGGCCTGACACCCTTGCATCAGTTCCCTCCCTTTCCTGTGTTAAACCAAGTTGTTTGTCCTGTTGGACTCTTAAGGACTAAATCTTAATCCATCTTTCTTGACTTTTAATTCATCCCCTACCCAATAGAACATCATCTTGCTTTCAAAATTCTCCTCTTATGGGTCTATTTGATGTTAAGATTTCTTCTCTTACAGGGTCTACTCTCTTTACTTTTCTGCATTTCAACTTGAGTTTTCTAACAGCAATAGGTTTGGATTTAAAAATAAACAAAAGTAGTCATCATCATGATAAGAATTAGCCAAAACCAGTGACTAACAGAGGTGACTGTGGATTAAGTGACTAAGCAGAGAGTGGGCCAAGTAGCTATTGTGAGATAAAGTTCACTAAGATAAAGAGGAAAGCAGCCTGCTTCTCTGGCCTTTTTCCTGCACCAACTCCTTGCTTAATTTCTTTAAATGTTGAATTTTAAATGAGAAGAGCCATTTTTTTCTCTTCACTGGAAATGTGCTATAAAAGGATGCGAACCAACACTTTCCAATGCCCATTGTGTGCCAGTGACAGTGCTGAACACTTTCTCAAATCCTATTTACTCTCCCGGAAAATCCTGTGAGTCATCCAATCTCCTCTCACAAAGGCCAAGGCCAGGGCAGTCAGAAAGCCTGGCTCACAGTGGCCCAGGGGCTGGATGGGCCCTGGACCTGCAGACATAGTATCCTAAGAGAGTGTCAGCCGCAACCAATGTGGCAGGCTAAGGTAAGGTTACCAGATCCCAGTGGGCTAGCCAAGATGATGGAGAGGTCCAGCCAAGAGGGAAGTGACACAGGGGACTCTTCACATGAAACCACTTGAAGAGGACAAAATGGGATCAGCAAAGAGCTAAACAGCCCCTGAAAATGGAGGAGTAGGTCTAGATTTATGTGACACCCACAGCTACAGATCTGAGGAGGTGATGCCAGTTAAGAGGCCAAGGGTGAGCATTCACCTAAGAGAGCTTTCATCATCACTTTATAACTGAGGATGCAAAGATTCACCAAGGTTAGACAGGTTGCCCAAGATCACACCACAGAGCCAGAATTCCAACCTGGACAGGTCCGTGACATTCTCACCCTTAACTGGGCATGACCTGGGAGCAAAGATTTTATTTTGCTCTCTTTTTTTCCTCATCGGTTGAAACACAAGAGAACATAAAATTCTACATTAGTCTTAGCAAAGCGCTCTATTCGATCAACCAAGATAACCTGTCCAGTCCAGAATCTCCGACTATGAGTTCAGAAAAAGAGTTTTAGTCCAAAGTACTCAACTGACAAAATAAATAAGAACAGTCCAAAATAAATAAGAACTTTTTTCCCCCTCTGGATGCCACTGCATCTTACCAGACTGTCTTGCAAATCAGTTTTCAGAGTTCTGTCTCTCCTGTGAACTTAACATCTACTTTGAAGCAAAGCTAAGCAGTGACTCCTTTGTTTAGGCTGTTTGTCTTCTTCCAAAAGAGATAGGTACTGTTGACTCAGTGGGAACAACCAGGACTTACCAAGGATGGAAAATAAATTGGTCAAAATAAATATCTCCCAGAAAAGTGATCTTATTCTATACATATGGAGAACTCTCAATGTGCCAGGAAGTAAGTGAAGGAAATTGCTGATGAAGGGGCCAGACAAGAAAGCAGAAGTAACAGGAGCAGTTGGTGCAGTATTAAAGGATGACATCTGGGGGTGGGGGGGATTTCTTCCCCTGCTCTCTCAAAAAAAATAAGTAGTGCCTTCAGACACTGGAATATAGCAACATGAGGAAGAGGAGGAGGGAAATGGGTACCCAGGACCCAGCGAGGATCAGAAGTGAGAATTAAAGCCCACTGGGAGAGTGAAGAGAGAGTCTTCAATGTAGATGAAGGACCTGGCAAGTGGCCCTTTCTCTCTGAGCCCTGACTCACTGTGTGGGAGGAGCAGCTTAAACCTGCAGACCCATGATGACTACTGGCAACCCCAGAGGCCTCCATGGAGAAATGCACCAGTAGAACATAGCAGTGAATGCAGCAGACTGCAGTGGCTGGTGAGTTATTCAGGTTCAGATACCCCTGCCAGGAGAGGGCAATTGGCCTGTAGCCATCTTGGAGAGGGGCCCACTGAGCTCGGAACTCAGAGCAGCTGTGAGCTAGCTTCATCTAGTGACTCCTATTACCAGAGTGAGATAGAACCAAGTTCAAGTTGGCAGGAGGTCAAGGAGCCAAGTTCAAGCTGGAAGGAGACACATGGAGTGTTGCAGAGTGAACTAATTGGGTTCCAGCCTCACAGCCAGAAACCAACCTGAACTTCAGTAGAACTAAAGGCTTGTTGGGACTTTCCACTACCCTACAATAAAGGTATGGCTGGCTTTCTGAGATTAATCAACACAGATCTGTGCTCTATCTGCCCACTCTACCAGTGACAACAGAGACATGCCCTGAAGTGGACTTTTTTTTCTTTTGTTATTTTTTGTTTTCTTTCTCTTCTTTTTTCTTCATTGTTCTTGTAAACATTGTTTCTAGTTTTCCTGTTGTTGTTATTCTGTTCTGTTCTTGTTTTTTTCTTCCTTCTCTCTTTCCTTCCTGTCTTCTTCTTCACCAGTTTCCCAAAGTTGATATAATCCTGCTTTGTCCTCCACCCTTGCTTCTAATCTCTTCTCCTTATCCTTCTCCTTCTTCTTCTATTTCTATATTTTTCCTCCTAACCTCTTTTAAATTTTCTCCACTTGGGGTAAAATACCCATATTAAGGGCATATTTACTGTATACAATTTTCTGGTTTGCTTTAGATTTTGTTATATAACAATAAATATAGTTCATACAGTTAGAGGTGACAAATTAATAGTTACCACAGTTTGTCATTTTCTGGGCTGCGTTTAATGATGTCTTTATTGCTGATTGTACTACTTTAGCCAAGGTGACACAATGTCACCTGTTCTAATCAGTTGTCCTTCCTAGTATACCAGGACTGAGATTGGCTAAGGTCATAAACAATACCATAGGCCAGTGCCAAACCCAGAGGTTAGGCCAAATAGGCAGCAACTTTTCATCCCCAATAAATTGAAGAGGTAGGATCTTGCAACAGACTCAAAACCCAAAAGCCTGCTACACCTGGAAGACATCTCTGAGAAGTAATCATTTCCTAAAGGTTCTCAATATTAGCAAATAAAACTACCATGGGCATTTTACAAGCATCAACCCAGGAATTAAATTTTTTAAATAGAAAATAAAAGACACATAAGCAAGATGCAACCCCAGACTTCCAGCTCACCAAAGGCAAACCCAAGGGGCAATGAGGTGGAACAATTTGAGAACAAGTAGTACCTTAATCTAATTGGTCAGTTTGAGAGGCATAAACTGGGCATTCTCTTCTCAGTGTCTTCTTTATCTTTGTTGGGAGGGCATCAGCTACAGGGAAGTTGAGCTCTCCCAGGAGCCTGCTCCATCCGTCTGGCCTGTGGCTAACCAGAGAGTTGATCTAGTCAAGAGGTCTAGTTGAGTCTCCCTCTGAGCTAAATCCCCCAACTTGGCCTTTGTCAATGATGAAGGTCATATCTCAGCTCTCATCTGCTTATTGTTTTGTCTTATATTTCTCAATATGTTCAGAATACACATGGGAAAAGGAGTGCTACTCATGGGGGATCCTGAGAAACCACAGTTATGTCAGGCCATGTACCAAGACTCTCTGGAAATGCACTTGAGAGATGTGGCTGCTGGACATATCACCTGGACCACAGTCCTTCTGATTCACAAGTTCATTCTGAGGAATGGCCTTGCCCTCTCATCCTATATCAACTGCCTCATCTACCAGTCTAGTCCCCCTCCCAAAAGGAGACTGTGGGGTTACCTAGTCCATTTTTAATGTACCATCCCAGTTCCAAAGGGACATCATTTCCTCTGCTAGGCCTACTTCTCATATTTTCTCTGGAATTTTGTCAAGTATCAATGTCAGGCTTTGGAAGTTTACTTTTTCTTTTTTTTTAAAAGAGGCCACACACTACTACTTCACTCTCCATGATTCTTTGGAGTTTAGGGCAGCATTTCTGTGATGACATCTATGATTTCTTAAGCTCCCTTGGTGGTAATTCATCTGGCCTTGGGCTCATTTAAAGACTCGATACTGTTGCCTGACCTATCTTAGATTTCAATTCCCTCTCAGTCATGTTTGCTGTACTTTTCCCAGTGTCAAGTTCATTCTGCTTGATAGAGAACTCAGAGGTGATTGCCCTCCCTCTCTGTCATCTGTGACCATTATCCCATTACCCCACGCCCTGGGCCAATCATTCCATCCTCACTTTAGCTTCTTGTTTCAAAGGTAATTCCAAAAAAATTTTTAAGTTCATAACAATTCTTACAGGCTAAAACTCCCCCTGAACTTTACCCACTCTGATACTATTTTGAACATCCATACTTCTCATGTTTCCCTGTTTATTTGTCCATCTTTTCATGTCTTATACTTGACCTTTCAATGTGTGGAACCATCTAGCCCCATCTGTGTGGTTACTTAGCTCCCTGGTAGACCTCCACCCCTATACTTCCACCTCCTCATCCAGGTCCTGTGTGCTCAAGCATTCTCAGAGACCGTCCCATCATATTACTTCATGCTGGTGTTTCTTTATTTATCCTCCATATCCTGCACATTGCTAGATGCATGTCTAAAGCCACATGTATTGTTTTTGTCACAAGTTCCTTTTTCTTCCTGCTGAGAAGACCTAGAACTTCCACTATTCTATTCAATGTCAAGCTCCTTGTCCTCTACAATTAACACATGATAGCCTGGCATTTTTCTCATTGGTCTTGAAATTTTGTTGAAAACCACCTCAGTCAGAGGAGCACTTTCCTTGCTAACTACATTCTTCCCCACCCCCTAAGCTTTCTCATTTGTTGTCAAGATACTCAGGGGATAAGTACTGCCTTGAATATCCACAAGAACATACCTTTCCAAAGACCTTCATCATCTGTAACATATATAACCACCTACTTTCTACCTCCTGTCATTTGGTGACAATTAAATCAGGAGAAATCTATAGCAGTCTATGCAAATACTCCCACGAGTCCATCTGTCTCTCTCCATCATCTGCCCTGAGCAGCGGGCCTGTCCGTCCTTGTTTCACTACTGCACATATTTCTAAGCCCTGTCCCACTATCTACACAGTCAGAATCCCATACAGATCTGGGAATCCAGGCCTGCTCTCTTCTTGCTATACTGGGAGAAAAATAGCAATATGGGTCTGCCCCAGGACCTAGCTGTTCTTTCTGAGAGTTCCACAGTCTGGTGTCAGTTGTTCTTGCAGGAAGCCCCAGTGGCCCTCCTCAAGAGATAACTAGGAAAACGGGTTTCCTGTCCTTGGAACACAATCTCCCTAGGGAGAGAAGGGCATCTGTTCAGAGAAGGGATACCTGATCAGTGCCTGGACTTCCTGGGAATGTTTCCAGCCCACATCCTAAAAGACAGGGAGCAATAAGGAGAAAGACATTCGGCGTGATGTATAGAAGGATACAGTTTCTCCATGGCTAAGGAGGCTTACCTTTCAGCTGTCATATTTCTGTAGCTGTCATATTTCTGAATTCTACCTCTGTTTAAGGACAAGCATGTACAGCTTGCTATATTGTCACGTCTGACTGTGGGCCTGTCTGGGGAGCAGAGAGTCAATGCTTGGGATTAGGATGGGCAACTCACAGCTCTCCTGAGCTGCAATCTCTGCACAACCAATTACGGGATATTTAATATTGTGCTCAGGGCCTTGCATGTTGCAGCAATTAACTCTGACTGTCATAACTAAAATTCTTTAATGAAAAATTTATTCTCTAACCATTCTGAAGCCTACACGTCCAAGATCAAGGTTCTGGCTGATTTTAACCTGTGGATATTTACTCTAAAAGAGCCCATAAAAACTAACACAAGATTCGGGGATTTAGCTCAGTGGTTTTGCCACTTGCTGTGCAAGCACAAGGTCCTGAGTTCAATCCCCAGTACCAAAAAAAAAAATCAATTTTTGGGCCAGGGATTTAGCTCAGTTGTTCTGGCGCCTGCCTCACAAGCACAAGGTCCCAAGTTCTATCCCTGGTACCAAAAAAAACAAAAACTAACACTATATCTCATTTGTGGGCAAAGACTAAGTCTCATGTTGCTGTAGCTCGGGGAGACATTGTCTGAATAGTGAAGGAAGGAGTCTTTGAGAGTGGGAAAAAATTTGTGTTCGAGTTCTAATACTGCCTCTGCCTACCTAAGTAACCTCAAATACATTATTTAAAGTCTGTGAAGATCAATTTCCTTATCAGTAAAATTGGTTTAACAATTTCTATTCCATACACTTGTGGGGAAGAGTAAATGAGAATATGCACTTAAGGTGTATTCTTAGAGCACCCATGTACACACACACACACACACACGCCCACACACTCAATAAATTGGTGACTACACGATTCCTCATAGTGCCTGCTTGGGACCATACCACAGAGCAGGAGTTTAGTACACTTTACAATTCTTTGATTCATTGTTCTGTTCACGAGTGTGGTGAGCGTCCCTTACCAGCTATGCAGCTCTAGTGAGACTTGATCAACACTCATGGGTCTAGAATGGGACAGTATTGGTGGAGCGGAGAAAGAGACAGAGAAATCCCAAAATGGTCAGCCTCTCATTCCACCCCCAAATGCAGAAACTATTGGTTCATAAGCCTGACTAAGACGATGACCGAAAGGAGACTAATGTACATGTCAAATGGGTGAATCATAGCTCATTCCAGCTTTTTCATGACTAGATGTCTTGGAGTCCCAGTTGGACCGGGCTTTCCCCAGAGCAAGGTCATGACAGGTAACCTGGGATGGAAGGGACCGAAAGGAAGTCTCGATGAGCCCAGTGCTCTGTTCTCTGCCCAGGCAGGGGCCATATCTGGGGCCCATGTTTTATTATTTCTCCAATTTATGAGACAAGCCTTTGTCTTAAAACCAGTGAGAGTGAGGAATAGTTTCACAGAGAAATACGCTGTTTGATCCAGCTGTTGAAATGTGCCAGTTTATGAGTATTTAATCAATTTGCTCCAGAGGATGGGCTGAAAATGCCCAGGATTAAAACCCAAGTTTCACCATTTGTCATGGAGTTCACATTTCTTCTTCCAAGTCATAGTTAATTTAATGTTTATAACTTTACTAAAGCGTTGCTTGGTCTTAGGAGTCCTGTCTCCTATATTAGTTGACACTCGTGAATAGTTGAAAGGAAAAGCAGTAATAAAAAAAAGTAGCTAGCACTCACTTTGGCAGCACATATACTTAAAAAAGTAGCTATACTAATAGATCATCTGAAATAGAAAGAAAAGGGGCAAAGGGAAAGGGGAAGTGGGAGGGGTAGGGGAAAGGAAAGAAGGGAATGGAATTAATATGAGAAAATGA
>NW_004624826.1:4257212-4275375 GCF_000247695.1 Heterocephalus glaber | reverse complement strand
GAAAAATAACAACCAAGAGAGTATGTAAAGGTGCATATCTCCAATGATGAATGTCATTATATTGTATACCTAAAATGTACCAATGAAAAGATATACAAAAAAAAAGAAAAGGGGTCACAATGCCACCCCCATCTCACCATCCCCAATGCCCCCACTCCCGATGGCCTCATCCTGTTCACAAAGCTGAGTTGTGGCTGTGAGCAGACCTGTCTGCCTTCAAGGTCCCAGACTGAGCAGACACTGAAGAAAGTCAGCTCTTTGACAAAAGCTTAGAGGAAGGGCAGACAGCTCTGACAATGGCTCAGTGTGGGTTTGTAGGAAAGGAATGGAGCAGTGAGAACCTTCTAACAATCTCTTGGCTTCTGGGATCACTGGTCTTAATACAGGTGAAAGACTTAAGTAAGATCTGGCTCTGGAAGAGAAGTCACCTTATTTTTGACAGGTTATAAAATTGCATTATACAAGAGCCCAAGTATGTTTGTGCGCAACCAGTACCCAGCTCCAGCAAGGCTAGGAGCAGGCAAAGCATGAGTTAGTGGGCTTAACTAATGCTCAGCACTCACCCCAGGAGTGAACAAAGATCCTTCACATACACAGTGGGGTGCAGAGGACTCCGTATCACCAACTGTCCAGTACCGTTTCCCCCCCAAGAAGTGTCCCTGATCCTCTTCACTACAGCCTGCTCATCCTTCAACTCACTCTTCTCCAGCCTCTCCAAATCCTGCACCATTTCTCCAAAGTCTAGCTGCTGATCCTAGTCACCGAGGCACACTGTCTCTTGATATGCTCTAAATGTCTCTGAGTTTTACCTTACCTGCCCAACAAGAACAGAACAACTTTTATATATTGCAGAATCCCAGTGCCACCAGGGTAGATGTTCAGTAATAATTGATTTGTATGTTCCTCCTAGTATGCTCCTCCTGGCCAAATGGGTATATATAGACAATCACATAATAATATTAATAATAACAATAGCTACTATATTTGAGCATTCACTGTAGAACAGGTACTAGGCTAGTTAATTTGCATTCATTAGCAAATTTAAATTTCTCAACAACTTTATGAAGTAAGAACTATTTTAATTCTCATTAAACAGATGGGGAAATTGAACCTTAACCTAAAGTTGTATTTTTAACTAATAAACTGATTCTGGAGTAGGGTACATATTTTACACGCATTTTTTGCATATACACATATAATTTATACACACATCTATATGGTATATACACATATGTAATTTTGGAAACAAGTCTCGGCTCAACCAGTCCCAGCAACCAGAAGGAAGCTCCCCACCTCCATCCCAGGCTCCTAGGGCAGAGAAGCTCAACCGGTCCCGGCACCCAGAAGGAAGCTCCCCCACCGCCATCCCAAGCTCCTAGGGTAGAGAAGGTGAGCCATGTGGGCACCAGAAGCACTCCCTCCCCCACAAAAATGAGAAAACACATAAACAAGCCTCAAAAACAGAGTTCCAGATCACCTACAGAAACCCCAAAGGGAAATGAGATGGAACACTCTGATACTCAACCACCTGGACTCTCTGAACTGGCAACAAAAGAGGATCTGGGAAAAATGAAATCAGAAATAATTACTCAGATAACAACAAAGATTTTCCTCATGGTGCAAGACATGACTAATAAATCCAGAGAGGACATAGATTAAAAAATAGAGGATCTGAGGAACATGATGGAATCCCAACATAGGAAACAAATGAAATCCATAAAACAGTTACAAACAGATTTCCAAGAGATTAAAAACTCCATGGAAAGTCTGAGCAGCAGAATGAACCAATGTGAGGATAGAATTTCACATATAGAAGATAAGACTGCAATTAGTGAGGAGGAAAAGAAAAATGGCTTTAAAATTATAAGGGAACAAGAGAAATCAATCCAGCAGCTGCTAGACGATGCAAAGAAGGATAACATAAGACTGATTGGAGTCAATGAAGAAAGAGGAGAGAGTGTAGATGACATAAAAAAAAACTGTTCACAGAAGTGATGGCAGAAAACTTCCCAAGGAGGGGAAAAGAACTTGACATACAGATAAGTGAGGCATATAGGACTCCAGCTAGCCTTGATCAAAAAAAAATCTACACATAGGCATATAATAGTTAGGATTCCAGAAACAAGTCTCTCTGTTGCCCAGGCTAGTCTTGAACTCCTGCACCCAAGTAATCCTCCTACCTCAGCCTCCCAATTGGTGGGACTATGGATCATGCACCAACATACCCTCTTTATACAGAAAACTTGAGATGGGTCAATATAGGCCTTACTAATACTTTCCAAAAAGATTTGTAGAATAATAACTCCAAAAGGACTTTAGAACTCATCTAATCCAACTGTCCTGTCTGAAAGATCAAGGAAAGAAATGCCAGAGACATGGGATGACTTACCCAAGACTTCACAGCTAGTAAGAAACTGTGATCATGGTATATGGACTCTACCAACCATAATCCTACCAAACATGTTCTTCCTCTTCGTCCACACAAGTTTAACATCTTCAGGTCTCCAACTAGCAGGATTAGCTTTGGGGAGGCTGTTAGTCCACCCTTTCTGGACTGAGCAGGGCTCTCAGCAGCTCTCCTTTCCCTTTGTCCCATCCCTGCCATCTCCCCCCTCACCCTGTCCTCCAGCCCCTGCCTGGCCCGGTCCCCTTACACTGAATGCTTTGCCCCTGCCCTTAGCAAAATCTTCTCTGCAGCCGAGGGGAATACCAAGAAGCAGGTAGTCACTCAGGCTGTGGCTCAGGCAGCCCAATCTGGGTTTTTGACTTCACTGAAACCAAAGTACCCTCCACATGAGACAGAGAGGAGATATTTTACTCCTGTTTCCATTGGTCTGCCCAGGTGGGGAAGTGAGAGAAGCAGAGAATTGTGTTTGGGACTCTAATCCAGTCACAATCTAGTCAAGCTTGTGGCTGGCCACCAGAAGCAAAGCAGTTTTCAAGACACTTTGATCTCCTCAGTTGTCGTTGCCAAAGCTACCCGCGCTGATATTTCTGGAGCAGAAGACACCAGACTCATGCACCTATTACAACAGGGGTTAGGGAAAAGTCTAGCATTCCAGACCCAGCCAACCAGATCGGAGCATTCCCCAGATGGGCCACTCGGGCAACTGGGAAGAGTATGACAAGAGAAGCAAACAGCTCGCTTCTGTCTGGGAAATAAAAAAGCATTTTGCTTTGTTTCTAATCATTAACACTGATGGTCATGCACCCTACATATGACAAACTCTTCCCAAAAAGAAAGTCCAAACAACTCTGAGGAGGGTGTCTTTCTTCCTCCCCAAGTTAACTGGGACAAATACAATAATCAACCTCTCTGGGCTCCAGTCTATTCTTTTCCCAATCCATTTTTCAGAAAATAAATGTATTTTGTCTGTCTAATTAAGACTGCTTGCTTAAGCATCCAACCCATGGACCATTAGAGAACAAAGATGAACAAGGCCTGGTCCCTGGGAGACCAACGTGGAGCAGTCCATTTCCACCTAATATGAGAAATAATGAGTATATAAATCAGGTACCCAGGAAGCTTAGAGGGCCATGTCACTGTGCCATACAAAAGCTTATGTGCACACCCACATCTCTCCTAATTGTCAGTCAGCAGTTCTCTTCAGCAATATTCCAGTTCTCTTCTGCCACTGCCTACAGTGGGATTGTCTTCCCTATGGCCAGATGACTAACCTTGGCCAATAAAATGTGAGTGGAACTGACAAATTACTTCTGAATGGAAGTACTGATATCTACATGTCCATGTCCCCTTTCTCCAACCATCGCAAAGGACAACTTTCCAGGGGATGGGAGCTCCATCAATATGAGCCCAGAGCGAAGGGACAGGGAATAGGCTCCTGGCTGTCAAAAAATGGATTTGTACCATGAGTAAAATGCAACCATGTTGATTTAAGACTCTGTGATTTTAAGCTTGTTGGTTCTTGTAGCCTATCATAGCCCACCCAAATTCCTTAGGCTGGCACTCAAGTCCTTCCTACAAACCAGAGTACCCACCCTTCTAGGATTTTCTTTCATAAAATTTATGCAAACCTGATACTCCAGCCAAATCATGTTTACCCTATCCCAGCCACATCCAGCAGACTCTGACTGGCAGGCTTTCCTCATGCTGGTACCTTTGCCAAAATGCACTCCTCCACGCCACCTCCTTAGAAGCTCCAGCTCAGGAACTCCCTCCTCAAAACTCCATCCTGCATGACCAAGACTTGAGTTATACATGAATCCTATCATGAATGCCAGTAGCCCTATATGTATCCCACTCATGGGTATTCATCTTACAGAATTTTCTGGACTATCTGGTCCCTTATTTGTTTCTGTCCCCACTGTACTATAAACCCCTTAAAAAGAGGGCTTTAGGGCTCACTGGGCTCTGGGACCCACCTTCCATATAACTCACACTTTACCTTCAAATACCTTACACATGGTATTCAAAGAACACCATTTTCATGGGCTAGAATACTCCTTAAAACACTTTCTATGATTCATTTGGTCTTCTTTCTATATTGAAGATATGGTAGCTCTCTCACTCCTATTATGAACTGAGCCACTGCTAAATTCAACCTTTCAGTGTTTAGCTCAAATTTCTATTTCTGGCACACTTTCTTAGCCTTCTTCATTTTTTTTCTTTTCACCCACGTCCTCAACATTAGTTGTTGACTTCCTTTCAAAGGCCATTTTCACCAAGGAGCTAAAGCTGTGAACATTCAATAAATTACGGCTTCTGAGGGGTTGAGGTTTTGACACTGAGAAGGCAGCAAGCCTCTCTCCCCAGTCAAGGCACGCCCTTCTGCACCCAGCCTCACTGTGCACGACAAGCTCAGCCTCCACAGCTCTGCAGATGCTACACAACATGGCCCTCCAGGTCGCTGGAGAGCTGCAGAAGTTGTCAGTGATGTACTTTGTAATTCCCACTTTGAGGGTTCCTGTGATGATTAGAGTCTACCCCAACTGATGCCTGGTATACAACAGGCACTTAATAAGTGAAGGTCATTGTCGTTACAATGTACCCAGTGAGACCACACATGGACACATGTGTGCCCTAACACAGTGACCACAGGGAGCTCTAAGGGATGGACAGCAAGACCTCTCTCTTTTCCCCATGCTGTCCACCCATCCCTGGTGCATTGGTGCATGAACACACACACACACACACACAGAAACATCTCCCTTCATTGTTTGCAACTCCAACATCAGAAATCCTTTTGGAGTGGGATGGAGAAACAATGGCTAATGGATACAGGAGTACAGTTGGATAGGAAGGATAACTTCCAACACTGGATAGCACTATAGTTGACTATAGTTGACAACATTTAATGGTATATTTCAAAATAGCTAGTAGAGAGGATTTTGAACCTTCTCTACACAAAGAAATGATCAATATCTGAAGCAATGGATAATATTCTCCTGATATGATTGTTGTACATCACATATATGTATTGAAATGTTTCGGTGTACCCCATAAAGACATGTAATTATTATATATCAAAAAATTAAAAGTGTAAAAAGAAATCCTATCTTTTATGTTTGAAAATAGTATTCTATTTAAGAGAGGCTCTTGGGAAAATGAAGATGAGTTTCTGTGAGGACTTCAGCCTCCATCATTCAACATTTCAGAAGATGCAGTAGCCAGGGGCCAATCCAGGGGATGGGGCATAGGACAAAGGGGGTAGGAGGTTGAGTAACCAGCCCAATGTAGAGGCCAGGGCATGGGGTCCAGAGCACTATCCAATAATGTAAGGAGAGACCCAGAAATATAGAATGAGAATCATGAGTCTTTAGAACAGAGAGGGCCTCGGAAGTCATTTAGGTCAACCTTTGTCATATACATGAGGATCCTGAGCCCCAGAGACAGGAAGTGACTTGCGTATGAATGACCCCATTGACAAAAATGCTGGTTCCCAAATCCAAACTCCTGACCCCTGTTTACTGCTCTTTCTGCATCCTGAACCTCCAGGAGACAGGGGTTGTTAGGCCCCTAGACAATATTAGGGGGCCCACCCTGCAGCACTGTCCCGCCACATTCTCTCCTTGACCTGGTGGGGGGGTCCAAATTCTGCCCAAGTCCCCACTACAATCCCCTTTTTTGTATTGCCAACATTAACAGAAAATTCCAGTCATTTTTTTTTTAAGTTGGTGGAAAGGAGAGGAAAGGGGCTTCCCACATGCATGTGCGGAGCCCTGGAGGCCCCAAGGAAATGTGCAGCCGCTCCAGCTTCTGATGTGGGCTGTTTGTCAGCAGGGATTCCAGAAATTCAGCTACTAAAGCAGCAACAGAAGTCTCTCTGCTCAGCCTCCCACATCTGCTCCTGGGCTCCGGAAGGGAAGGGGAGGGCAGCACAGGAGGCCTCAGAGCAGATGGCAGCTCCACTCCACTCCCTATGGGTGACTTCACTTGGGTAATTATGCCTGATGAGGAGGCAGGGAGAGCCCCTTGCCACTGATAATTATCCAGGATAAATAAACTGAGCCCTGCCTGGAGGTCTGGGAGAGATGAAAGATTAGTATTAGTGGCTGCTGGCCACAGGGCATCTACTAAGCACAAGCCCTTTACAAACCGTTTTTGGTTAATCTTTCCTACAAGCCTATGAGGTGCAGATTTTATTATCTCCATTTTACATGGAAAAAATCTAAAAATCAGAACATAGGAAAGCAGTACACCCCTGGTCATATGGGTAGGAAGTAACAGCATCAGGTTTCGAGCCTTAGTGTGACTCCAGCGACAGGGTCTTTCCTGGGGTGTCACGCATACTCACGACCTCACTGGTGACCCAACAATGCGTGCATCTGTTTAACTAATATGAATCCAGCCCTTGCTCTATGACACATAATAAAATGGCCCTGAGTAATGAAAGGCAAATAAGACACTGTTCCTCAGCCAGGGCCACACAATCTAGAGGAAAAACAAAAACAGAAACATCAACACCATCAAGGAGAAATTCTTCGGCAGAGAAGACATCCATGGATCTCTTTGTTGGATCGCTACCTCTGCACAGAAGTTACCTGGATGATTTTTATGGTTGGCAGACCTGGCCAAACAGAGGACATTCCTGCTCAGTGAGAAGCTCCCTTCTGCCGTGGCAGAGTTTTCTGGCCATGAGAGTCTGGCCTCATTCCTCAGGTTCCAGAACCTTCTTTCCTGATGGGATGGGGGTAGGTGCTAGAGAGTGGGAGGAACCTGCCCGGGATGAGCAGAATTTCCAACACTTGAGGCCAGACCAAGTTCACAAGGGCTTATTTGGCCTTTGAGCTAGCCACCTACAACTGGGTGACCCTGGTCCTATTCGCTTTCTAGGACTTGCTTCCCTCCTCTGCAAAACAGATTACAAAAAGGGTCTGATGCATTATTTGTAATTTTTTAAACAGCTAATATTACTAGAGGAAAAAGACCTGTGATATTCACTCTACAAAAAGAAAGGGAAGGGGGAGAAAGGGGAGATGTATAGTCAGCCCTCCCTATCTGAAGATTCTGCATCTGTCGATTCAACAAATCATGGATAGAAACTGGGAAAACTGCACCTGTACTGAACACATATAAACATTTTTTCTTGTCATTATTCCTTAAATAATACAGTATAAGAACTATTTACACAGTATTTGCATTAAATTAAGTATCATATGTAATCCAGAGCTATATACAGGAGGATGTGCATAGGTTCTATGCAACTACTGTGCCATTTTATACAAGGGACTTGAGCAGCCATGGATTTGGGTGTTCGTGGAAGATCTCAGAGTCAGTGCCCTGCAGGCACCAGGGGATGAGTATATCCACCTGTGGGAACAGGAACCTCCAAACCATGAGCAGGCAATAGGGGACTCACCAGTGCCAGTCAGGTCCCAGGAAGGTGGCTAGTGATGACCACAGCTCCTTCCCACATCTCCAAGACATCTATGGGAGTTAAGAGTGTTCAGCCAGACATCTGCCTCCTTACCAGGAGGCTGACTCCCTCGTGCCCTCCCATGGCCCCCACAGTAGTGAACTTCACCCTCGCAAAGCAAAGATAAGATCTGAGGGCTGAGGGGGGGGAGTGGAGCATTTCTACATTTTATCGGCCCTGGGAGGATCTGCAGAGGCTGGGCCTGGACAGTCACCCTCCAGGATGGGGCAGGAGGTGAGGTCCCGGTCCACACGGAGGTCTGGTGGTATGTAAGGTGATCCAGGCAGAGAAGAGGATGAGAAGTCATTGGAAAACTAGGCAAAGAACCAAAAACTGAAAAGGTAAAGAATATGATGGGCCAAATGCATGTGTGCATATTTACTAAGCAATCATTATTCACTAGGAGGGTGGTTCTTAGGGGCAGTGAGCAGTGCAGGCCAGAAATCCACATATTCAAGGCTTCTCCAATATAGCGGGCAGAGACCATCAGCACATTGACAAAGAAACATATATATAAGCTGATTTCAAGTACTGGTAAACTCTAAGAAGAAAATACAGTAAGACAATGTGCTACCAAGGCATCACGAAGTTGCCTAATTAGAAAGTTCAGGAAGAGCCTCTCTAAACATGGGGCAGGTAGGTTGGGTTCTACATGGTGAGAAAGCAGTGTCTTAAAAAAGATCTTCCAGGGCCGGCGATTTGGCTCAGTGGTTCTGCCACCTGCCCCAAAAGCACAAGGCCCTGAGTTCAATCCCTGGTACCCAAAAGAAAAAAAAAAAAACAGACCTGCCATGACAGAGCAAGGTTGGCATGTTCAAAACCAATGCCAATGGATCAAGGGAGCAAGGGAAACACAGAAAGCAGCCTACATGCCCATCAACAGATGAATGGATAAAGAAAAAAAAATGTGTGTGGGGGGGGGTGAAGGAGTACTACTCAGCAATAAAGAAGAAGAAATTTGAGTCATTATAGGAAAACGGATGTACTTTGAGACCATAATGCTAAATGAAATAAAGTGTCTACATAAGGTTATATCACATGGTTCCCCTTATACAAGAAACCCAAAGCACAAATAATTTAGGAGCAAAATAAAAGATAATAATAGGAAACAGGGAGATAGACCTTGTGGAAATGGGAAGGGTATCTGGAGATGGGGGGTACAAAAGGGAGAGTAGGGAAAGGAGACATAAAAAGGATCAAGATGTGCTATATATGTCTATGTACCAACTCCCCACAATGGATGTGTTCATTAGGTATCACCAACATATACTAATTTTTAAAAGGGAGGGACAGCTAGGTGGGACTCAGAGTAAAAGGTCATCCAGGTCATGATAAGCTTTCTTCCTGTGCTTGGTCTTGTCGTGCACACCCGTAATCCCAGCATTCGGGAAGCTGAGGCAGGAGGATTGCTACAAGTCTGAGGCCAGCCTGGGCTACACACAGTAGTGAATTAGTTCAAGGTCAGCCTGAAGTCCATCATAAGACCCTGCTTCCAAAAAAATGAAAGAAGGGGCCAGGGATTTAGCTCAGTGGTTCCACTGCCTGTCTCGAAAACACAAGGTCCCAAGTTTGATCCCTGTACCAAAGAAAAAAAAAATGAAAGAAGAAGGAGGAGAAAGAGAAGGAGAAGGAAGAGAAGAAGGAAAGAGAGGAGGAAGAGGCTTTTGGAGGTAGTTAAGCAGAGAACTTACATGGTCTGATATCTGCTTTAGAAAGATAATTCTGGCTACTACGCAGAGTTTCAATTGAAAGAGTGGACTTAAGGTGACCTATTATTAAAATATTATGAATGGGATTCAGTGCATTAGAAAATAATCTCCAATGATGAGGTAAAGTTTATCCCATAAATACATATAAGGTTAGGCCAACACTATACACTCTAGAAATCTATGATTATATCTTATCCCAACTTACAAATGATAAAAGCATACAATAGGACAATAAGGGGCAAAAATAGGGCATCTAATAAAATTTGAATGCATTACAAATAAACAACAGTCTTAAATACGAGAATAGACAAGTTGTTTTCAACATAAGGTAATTTTATTTTCCACTAACATTATTTTTGGTTATCAAGTACTAAAGGCCGAAAACAAAAACTTCCTGTCCCTTCAGTGATGGTTTCTTACTTTATTTCTAACTTTCTAGATGCTCCAAAAAGACATGAAACATCAATAAGATGCATCAATTTGAAGAGAGAAAAAGTGTCATTATTGATAAGAGTTCAATTGCTTTTCCCTCCAAGAATCTAACCTTTGACATGGGCCTACTGTGTGCCAGCCACCTTACCAAAACCCTGCACAGTAGGGAGACATCTTTCTTCTCATCTGAGAGACAAAGATAGTGATTCTCCTTACTATTAAGCAGGGATGCTGAGATTCGAACATAAGTTGGTGATTATAAAGCCCGTGTTCTTATACGATGGAGCCAAAACACAAAAAGATGAAGCCAGAGGCTGTCAGTATATCCTCTTCCCCAGGGTCCTGGAGCTATGGAGCATTCAGCTCACCTCCAGGACCAAGGTAGCACCTAGAGCTCTCGGGCATCTCAGAAGTCTGGGGCTGGAGGAAGACTTGTGACTGGCAGCTGCCTCCCCCCCACACCCCAGGCCATTCCAACTGGGAAGAGACCCCAGAGCCTCAGCTGCTCTGCACAAAAAATACTAAGGCACTCTGTATTTCAGTGTGAGTCTTAGCCCTTCCAGGGAATATTTAAATGGCAAAAAAAAATTTTTTTTACCCAGTTGAATCTACAATTAGCTGGATTGTGTGAATAACATTTTAACTGTGGGAGGGGCAGCCTTTCTAGTTTCCCATGCCTCCTCCAAGCTCCTGCTTCCTGTCACGTCCCCCTAAGTGAGAAGAACACTAGGATGTTAGCTCCACCTCTGAAGTGTCTCTGGGCCCAGACAAGACTCAGCCGATGCTCAGGGATGCTCAGGGTCATCCTGAACCAAACAGTTCTTCCACCTGAAGCCCAGGAGCCCACTGAGACCGTGAAACTTTCTCTTTTCATCTTGGATGGCTACATCAGAATAAATGTATCTCTTCCCATTTTCAAATGAAACTCTCCATTCAAGGAGCTGAGGCCTATTGCCTCTCCAGGGTAAAGCAGACTGACATCTCTGTACATTTTCCTCATTACTCTTGGAATGCCAGCACTGTGGGCAACAGGCAGCTCACCAGCTGGTTCACGTCTGCTGAATCCAAAGTTGGCAAGGCCGCACTGGCTCTTCCCAGTTGCCAGTCACTTTGAAGCCTTTCACCTTCCTTGGGCTGCTCGCTTCCCTCCCACCCTGAACAACAAAATATCCACCTGCAAGCCACTGCTGCAGCCTGGCCCTTCTCCCACCTCAGCCCGCTGTCATGGAGAAGGTATGAGTCAGGGTGTGGTAGGAAGGGAAAGGGAGAATAAAAGAGGAAGAAGGGAAAGGAGCTGCACCTGCGGGTGCTCCAAGAGGCTGCCAACGGGAGACTGAGTCTCCAAGGCATGTGGCAGCAGCACAGGGCACCAGCTGAGTCTCACAGCACGGGTACTAAGAAAATTTGCAGCCTCTCTCTCTTCCAGTTCTAGGGACTGAGCTCAGGGCCTTTGCACTAAGATAAATTCCCAGTCCTTTTTTTATTTTTGAGGCAAGGTCTCACTAAGTCACCAAACTGCCCAGGCTAGGTTTGAATGTTCAATCCTCCTGCCTCAGCCTACCAGAGTGCTGGGATCACAGGCCTGCACCACCACACGTAGTGGAATTTTTTCTATTGTTGTACAAAGCATCTTGCCCTGCACCATGAGGGCCAAACATTTCCCAGTTGTCTCAATTCATATTCTGGCCATGCACTGGACACTGAGGAACGTGGCATTTCATTGTTCTGGAACCTTGGGAAATCCGTCCCCCAGAAGGCCTCGAAATTTCCTCCTCACCAAAACTTGCAAACGCCCGGGAAATGCAAAGTGCCCAGCAGCACCATACCCTCCACCCCAGAACCCTGGACAGCTCCCTGCAGCCCCAGAGGCCCATCCCTTTCCAAAAAAGTTTCTAACAATCACACCCCACCCCACCCCCACCCCACCCCCGCAGTCTGCTTCTCTCGGATTTCAGTCACTTCGACGGTGAAGACAGATTTAAAAAAATAAATTTGGGGCCCTCTAATCCGCAGGCAGGACTAGGTACTCCGCAGAACACCAAGGCCCTTTAAACATGGCTCCCACGTCCCCTCTAGTTGCCCCGTTTATCATTTATGACAAGATGTTTATTAGCAGCAGAGCAGTAAACGGAGAGCGAACATCTGAAAACAGCGCTGTAAAAATCTGTAAATCACAACTCCGCACAGTCAGCCACAGCGCAGGGATGACCCCGCCCTTTATGGCTCTGAAGTCGTGGCCGCTCCATCTGCACCGCAGTTGCTGTCCCTGCTTCGGTGCTGTGGAAGCTTTTCCCAGCCCCCCACTTCACTGCAGAGTTGCTACTGTGTGCCAGAGGCTGCACCCGGTGAGGACCTGACACGACCCCAGCCTTCAATGAGCTCGTGATCAGTAAACAAGAGGCAGGGAGACAGCACCACACACTCATCCTTTTCTCTCCCAAGGCCCAGTTCCCCTTCTTTCTCTCTGTCCCCTATGCTCACTGTGCTCCCTGCACTGGCATGGCTCCTACACAACCTAGTTTGTACGCACCCTGAGGCAAGGTTGGCCCAGGTTACTGCCTGGTGTTTCCTCAGAGGGCTCACCCAGCCCTGCGGAGTTCTGGGAGGGCACAGAGAGGACAATTTGGGGATGAAGTGGCGGGAGGAAGAGGCACTGGGCTTTGCCTCCCTGGCAGAGGCCACATCATCACAGCATTTCACTTGCACAGCCAGCTGGGCCCAGCTGCAGCAGCCGCCTGCAGTCTCCCATGTCACTCAAGGCAGAGGGTAGCAGTTGCCTCCTGTCTCCCACTGCCCACACTGCAGGACTCACTGCTCACCACCCCTAAGACCCTGTGCTCCTACACACACGCACACACACACACACACACAGAGGCATCCCTGCAGGGCTTCTCTTGTGTTCGGGCAGGGCATCTCAAGGCACCATCTATACTGTGGGATCTGTCTTCCCAAGCAGCTGCACAGAGGGATGAGGCAATAACAGACTGCAAGGGAGGTAAGGCCCCGAGGGGGAGAACTTCCATCACAGTGGGAAGTGGGAGGGAGACTATGGATTCATTCTTCTCCCAAGAAGGCAGCTCCCGATAGGCAGCTGCTAGACAGTGTTTCTGAACTACCTCTCCAGAGACCACTGATGAATGGATCGATGGCTGTGCTTTTCGGTTCCGCACAGGCAGTGCGGTAGGTCAGCTCCTTGTATTTGCTTTCCCTCCTCCTCGGCTCCCTGATTCTCTCTCCTGCCTTCCAATGAAGCAGGAGCTCCTAAGTTTGGCCTCAGGCTCAGACCTCTCCATTTAAAAGACCAATGAATAACTCCCCCCCACCCCACCCCCACCCTGCAACCTTTCCTGTCCTGTGCAGCCTGCCTCCTGCCAGCCTCAGAGCCAGCTCTCTGCTACACAGTAGAAGAGAAAGCCAGGAGAAAATTTTCAAAAGAAGTCACAATGGAAGATCACACTTCTTTGGTGTCCCACAAGCTTCCAGGCACCCACATCACCCTCTGTCTTCACCAGAGCACAGAGTGTGCGCAAGTTCTGGGGACTCATCCCTGCCCCTCGAGAATCCAGAAACAACAAGGCATTAGAGTCCATGAAGACCTAGCAGAGGGGCACTGGTTTCCCCCTTCTCCATGCTAGGATTCCCCTTCTTGCCTTTCTCTGCCCTTGAACCATTTCACTCTCAGAACACACAGCGCATAGAGAGGAAAAAATTGTGAAATCGCAACTACATAAGCACAGCCATAATCCCAGGGACTATTTGCTGCTAAACGTGGTTTGGCTCTGCCATTGTGTTGCTTTGCTTTGGTTTTAATCAGTGTGGTATCTTTTCCTCCCACTTCCGAGACATCCCCCAGACCTTCAACAAACAGCCACCAAAAGGATTTGGCTTTTCTCCTCCTGAGCAGATTTCCAGGAACTTTTTCCGCAACCACACACACTGCTCAGCTGAATCCTTGAGCGCTCTCTCCTCCTTCCCTCCCTCTAACTATTTTAGGGAACATTTCTGGCCACCTAGAGGAAACTCTGAGTAACAGATCTCCATGTGGTTGTTTTTCCCAAACAAGATGCACACAGCACCTGGCAGCTGAGTGATTTGGGGAAAACAGCTTCTTGTCACACCTCTCTGCATACTGCCAGCCCAGGGACCCCACTGGAGATTTCAGAAAGGGTGGCACGGAGCATGGCATTGTTGCTTTTTGCTTTTCACTGAGCGGCAGGAAATATGAAACTATGCTATCCTTTTCCCTTTGTACAGCTTCTCGGCTTCATCTTGGAACAAGGTGGGAGTGCATTGTTTCTTGTTTGTTGAGGCACAACCCTGTACAGCCTGCTACTCCCGTGTCAAAAAGAAACCTCAAATGTCTCCTCACTGGCAGCAAACTAAGTCCAACATCTTTGCAAGGCTCCAGCAAGCTGAGCCTGATCTGTTTTTCTAATTCTATTTCTTATGTTACAGGGTGTTGTAATCTAGGCAAAATCAATGACCATCCGCTTTCTGAATGTGTCCCTGATCACCCCTCTGTAAGATTTTACCCTTGCCATGCCCTAGCAGCTACTTAACACATGCCGAGCCACGCCCACAGCCAGTCCTGAAACACTCCTCCTTGTGTTTGCTTTCCTCCCTTCCCTGCCTCAGTTTCCTCTCCCCCCATTCTCCTGCACTCCAGCAGAGCTTGAGCTCCTGCATTTGGGCTCGGGCTCTGGCCCCCAGGGAGCACAAGGCCCCAGCAGCTCAGAGCTTCCTCTTAACCCCGCAGCACTTCAGGGGAGCCTCGTGGGCTGCCTTCACTTTCTGCTTCACATTGCACCTTCTGACCACTGTGTCCCTCCACTGCGTTAAAAGGCCCTGGGAGCATGGAAGGCAGTATGGCCACTTTTGTGGACAGCATCTTGTCTGTCCCAAGCAGAGATGCTGCCCTGAAAGAATGCTAAATCAAAAGAGAACTACATGTCATGCGGCCATTTCCTTTGGGCACAAGCAGCCCTCAAGAGCACCTGAAGCAGATCTGTGTCGCTGTGGGTGCATAGCATTCCATGCCCGTGAAACCTGGGAGTTTATTTTCCTGTCTAAGTCCTGGCTGCCAGTACAGCCCTCGTACAGTTGAACAATCAACATCCAGAGGATTAGAAAAACTCCATTCCAAACGCATTGCTTCTTCTCTTGCTAATTATCTTCAATGTCTCCTGAACAAATTGCTCTGTAATCAGTAACTCCATCCTCTGCCAAAAGCTTGGATCTAACTGAAGATGTCTGAAAAACAGCTCCATCCTCTCCCAGTTCGACAGGGCTACAAAGGTACCAAACGGGCCTAAGGATGAGACCTGACTCTCAGTGGGTTCAACACAGAGCCAAAAAGGCGTTGAGAACTCCAAGGAAATGTGAGGGACCTGGCCAAAGGTGAAGGATTAAACTGAATGATTAAACTGTGGGACAAAAGCATACGGGCTCTGTGAGGAGTGAGTGGTTAAACTACAGGGCAAAAACACAGGCTGGGTGAGAATCAAATGGCTGAACAAGAAGTTTAGATTAGTGAAGCATGTTGTGTCTTGGCCCCAAGAAAAACTGCCCAGCCTGGAGAAGGCTCCAGGCCCCAGCTGCTTTCTCTCCCGCTTTCTTCCCTTACACTGATATTCTGAATGAAAGCAGGAGAGTTCTCTGCTTGATGGCTTTTTCTTCTCCCAGAGTCTCCCAGATGGCTGGGCGCTCTCAGTTAAGACGTAGCCCCTCTGGGCCTCTTGGTGGATTGAACTAAGTCTCATCTCTGAGTAATCTTTTTCATCCTCTACACTGCCTCTGGTTGCTCATTGTGACAAGGAAATTCTGTGATTCTCTGTTTCAATATTTCTCACTTACCAAACAAGAAAAAATAAGACCAAAGACAGGGGTCACTTCTCCAAGGTCTGTGTGGTTCCTTAAACTAGAACCCTAAAATGCCTTCTGACTCTTCTTCCCATTGATTATACCGGTGTTTCCACAAATCTGTCTCGGTATACACATGAATTCCCTGGTGCTTTTGTTAAAGATGAATCACCAAGGCTCTTCCTGGATTATGGGAAATAAAAGTTGAAAAGTGACTGAAGTTATATGATTTAGGAGATGGGAGAATGAATAGGGTTTCAAACAGAAAAAGGGAGATCCCAGGTCCATGTTAGAATTGCAGAGGGAAATGAGAGAACCTCAGTTTAGGAAACAGAACGACAAGTATTACAAATATTCCAAGTGTTTTATGCTCTAACTGGGAAATCCAGGCTGGTGCACGCTACACCAGGGGCTTGGAATTAAGCATTGCAGGCATTGTGAGGAGGGGAAATAAATGCCATAATTACTAAGCTATCAGTAAAGGCTTCCTGGAGAAGGTGGGTGTTGAGGTAGACCTTGAAGGAAGAGCAAGGTTTTAAATAGTGCCACAGGGCTGAGGAAACAAAGGTAGCCAGAAGGAGAAATGCTTTGCAGGGGCATTTGAGAGAAGCCATCACCAATGGAAGGTCCAGGGAGGCTTGAGAGAAAAAGTCAGAGTGAGCAGTTAAGAGAATGGTGCTTTTTTTTGGTGGTCTCTCCCGTGTCCCTCCTCGTGGTTCCACATATGCATCTCTGAACATTCATTTTCTCCACTGCTGTCACCCTGCACCTGCTCACAGCAGTGCCCACTCGGATCTGTCCTGCCCAATGTGATGCCCATGTTCTCAACCTTCTCAGTCTCCCCAAATGCCAGAATTAACCTGGCCCATCCCATTCTGATCCCCTACCATACACACACACACACACATACGCATGCATGCATGCTTTGCAAATGACTGGCTGATGAAACTACTACCAAAGTGGTAATGACAGAGAGTAACAGGCTATACTAGTCCAGTAATAATGTGACTGTTAATTCTGATAGGTCCATTTCACTGGATTAGAAACACCAAGCAGATCAGCGGAGCGTGCTTGTGGTGTGTCTGGGTGGTCAGGCAGGTGTGCCCTCAGGACTATGTCTGGTCCCTGGCCCCTTCCACTCTGGCACTGTTTCCCAGCTCTGCTTCCTGGCTGCCATGAGTAGAGAAGCTTTGCTCCTCCACACCCTTCCCCCATGATGTTCCTGCCTTGGAATCAGTAGACTCTGGACTGAATTCCCCCAAACCATGAGCCAAATTCAGCCTCCCCTTCTTTAAGTTGTGAGTGTTAATACTGTGCCCAGCAATGAGAGAGCTGACTAATACAAATAATAAGTAGTTCACATGTACTAAGAGCTTATTATGTGCCAAACAAATGACATACACCTAATTTAGCACTCAATTTAGTACTTAAATCTATTATCTGCTTTTAATAACACCTGAGTTAAACTGAGAGTGGCAATGGAGCACTACTCAGCCATAAAAGAGGATAAGTCATTTGTCAGGAAATGGGTGCACCATGAGACCATAATGCTAAACAAAATAAATCAGACACAGGTTACATATCTCATGGTTTCTTCTCATGTGAGAAAGCCAAAGTGTAAATAATTTAAAGAACAAAACAAAAGACAGATGATAGGAAATGGGGAGGCAGGACTTTTGCAGATGGGAAGGGGCTCTGGAGATGAAGAGGAAAAGGGAAGAGGATGGTACAGTGCCAGAGACCCCCGCAGTCAGTTCAGTCCCCACCTGCCCGGTATACGATGCAGGCCTGAGAAAAAGATACACGAAGAGACAGGACCAGGAGAGAAAGCAGGGTGCCGGGACAACTGATGTAACCCACAAAGGCACTGGACAGGCCCAGGCACTGACTTTTATTGGCAGTCAACTGGGGTAAAGGCCACGACGTGTGGTTTCTATGGAAATTAATGTAAACAAGGCTCATAAAGGACAAGACAAAGCATTCTCAAATTAGGAACAGAATAGATAAAATATATGATTGTAATTAGAACATTGTCCTTCTAGTCTGAAGGTTTTAGTTGTGGGAACAGAATTTGGGTGCAAGTTACTCTGACCTCCGCGCATAGGATTTGGCCAGACTCACTTCTATGAACAAGCCAATTGTGGGGTTAACTCTTGTTTTTTCCATTAAATTTATTTGTACATTTTAGGTACACAATACAGTTACATTCATCATTGGGATCTTGTACCTTTACATGATGCATCTTGGTTCTTATTTTTTTCCCCTTCCCCTGCCCTCCCTTCACCC
>NW_004624826.1:4159111-4246673 GCF_000247695.1 Heterocephalus glaber | reverse complement strand
TGCATTATGTAAAGGTACAATTCCCAATGAGAAATGTAATTGTGTTGTATACCTACAATGTACCAATAAAAGAATTTAATACAAAAAAATGGTGCTGCAAAAACACTGTGGCTTTCCACTGCTTAAAATTGAACCTAGACTCATATCTCTCACGATGCACTAAACTAAAATCAAAATGAATCAAAGATCTAAATATACAAAGAAAAACACTAAATCTGCTTGGACACAGAATAGGTAAAACTCTTGAAGACATAGTTGTAGACAAAGTCTATGAAGAAAACCCTGATTGCACAGGAAATGTTACAAAGAATCAACAACTTGGATCACATCAAATTCAAAAGCTTTTGCACAGCAAAAGAAACAACCAACAAAGGAAAGACACAACCCACAGAATGGGACAACCTGCAACTACTCCCCAAGCAGAGGACTAACATCTAGAATATATAAAGAACTCAAGAAAATAAAATTTAAAGACCCAATCCAAACATAGCCATCTGAAATGAATAGACATTTCTCAGATGAAGAAGTACAAACAGCAGGGTCCAGAGATTTAGCTCAGTGGCACCCCTCCTGCCTTGCAAGCACAAGGTCCTGAGTTTGATCCCCGGTACTCAAAAAAAAAAAGAAGTACAAACAGCAAATAAATGTATGAAAAAAGGCTCAACATCAATGGTCATTCGAGAAGTGCAAATTAAACCAACACTAAGATTCCATCTCACTCCAGAAAGAATGTCTATCATCAAGAAATCAAGCAATAACATATACTGGTGAGGCTGTGGGGAAAAAGAAACCCTTCTCCATTGCTTGTGGGAGTATAAACTGGTACAACCACTATGGAAATCAGTAGGGAGATTCCTCAAAAAGCTAAAAATAGAGGTTTCATTTGACCTAGGTGTTCCCCTTCTAGGTATCTTCCCAAAAGAGTTAAAAGCAGCATATCATAGTAATACATGAATACCCATGCTTATAGCAGCATAATCTATAATAGCTAAATCTTGGAAACAGTCTATATGCCCATCAAAAGATAAATGGATAAAAAAGATGTATTTATATACAAAGGAGTACTACTCTGGCATAAAGAAGGATAAATGAGCCGGGGATATAGTTCAGTGGTGCCACCGCCTGCCTCACAAGTGCAAGGTCCTGAGTTCGATCCCCAGTACAAAAAAAAAGAAGAAGGATAAAGGAGTCATTTGTAGGAAAACAGATGCACCTTGAGACCATAATCTCAAGTGAAACAAATTGGACACACAAGTTTAAATATCGCACTGTTTCTCTTGTATGAGAAACCCAAAGGGTAAACAAAGAGCATAATGGAGGATAGATATTGGGAAGTAGGAAGAATGTGTTCAAATAGGAAGGGGAACAAGGGAGAGGGAAGGGAAGGAAGGGAAAAGGATAAAAGAAAATGGAAGAAAAAATGAAAACAACGCTTTTGTAAATGGGGAGTGGAAGAAGGGTTGGAGGGAGGGGAGAGGAATGGGGAAAAAAAGAATTAAGATGATTTTGTACAGGTACAAATTCCCGGGCCGGGGATTTAGCTCAGTGGTTCCAGCGCCTGCCTCAAAAGCGCAAGGACCCAAGTTCGATCCCCAGTACCAAAAAAAAAAATTCCCTATGATGAATGTGATCAGTATGTATGATGAATATGTACTAAAAGTTTTTAAAAATTTCCTCCACCAGATTAGAGGATGTTTTAGATTTAAACCACAACAAAGAGGAAACCTACCTGCCAACTTCACAGTGTTGTTGTTAAATAAGGTGCTGCACAGAGAGGCCCCATGAATGATGCTCCTGTTTTCCTTGCCTGACTTCAGAACTAACTGAGGAAAAACATGAGAATGAAACAATATGTACTAATAAAACCTTTAAATTTTTTTAAATGGCTCACCGAGTTTTATTGGTAGAGCTGAACTGGAGAACACGGTTAGCTACGTGGCGAAGCCAGCTTCCTAATACGTCTCTCCTGAATGCAGCGGGTTGAGCTAGCTCAGGAAGCAGCTCCCCAGACTCCTGGCCAGCAGCCACCACACTGGACACACCACAACCTAGAGTGTCCCACTCATGGCCCAGCCGCGGGGGCTCCCTCTGCCCCTCGCCTCTCTTCTGCCCGGATGGCAGGCCAGATGCAGAATCTCACACTTGCTGTGCATTTTTCAAACGACATTTTCCCAGGAGTGAAAACACAATATGCCACTCTAATGCAAGATGGTGGGACAAAGGGACATCTGGGGAAGGCATTTCAAACCACGGCCGTTCAGGGAGTCACACTGTATTCCCCATGGAGATGCCGCTGGCTCTTCATTTCACACTGTGTACCCCACGAAGAAGCTGGCCTTGCGATACTTGCTAGCGACCGAGCTGCATATCACGGGGTACAGTGCCCTTGGTCTGTTGGAGGGGACAGGGTATGAACTGAGGGGCAGCGGATCATTTGCTAGGAGCTGTGGGACCCACATGGAGAGAAGGATGAGCCCAGCAGTGAGAAGAAGGGTCTTCACACCGGGCAGGATTCAGTGATGGGATGAGTGGAGCCAGCAGGTGGATGGCCAGGCGCCGGGCTGACGTGTGAAAGGATACGGACGTGGTGGCACCGGGCAAGCAGTAGGGACAGTGTTCCCGAGCAACCGGAGCTGCAGCAGGATCTGCTGCTGTGCGCTGAGCAGTGCCAGGCTGTGCATTAGAAGCTAACAAGCACCACTCACTCATCCTCATGGCATGAGAGGCAGTACAACCCATGGGGTGGAGACACTGAGGCCAGGGAGCTCAATCAGGAAGAGGTGAGCTTGGATTTTTTTTTCTGGTACCAGGATTTGAACTCAGGACCACAGAGCTACATCCGTGGTCAAGCTCGGATTTTTAAATTCATCCCTTTTATTGAAGTCTACATCCAGAAAAATCGCCCACCCTAAGTAAACAGCTTGATGGGTGATGACAGAGCACTCAACGCTGACCACCACCCAGGCCCAGAGCCAGCACCTTCCCACTCCGAAACCCCTCTCACGCTGTCCCATTGCCTTCCTACCTCCCACCCAGAGGCGGGCACTATCCTGGCTTCTCACTCCACAGATTCATTTCTGCACTTGAGATTTGCACCCAGCTCTGTTGGAATGCCGAGACCAGGATTTTTAATGGCATCCTCGTGGGTGTGTGGATGTCCCCAGGGTCCACAGGAGAGTCTCCCGTTATGTCCCAGTCCATACTGTCCTCCCTGCAATCTCCCTGGGGTTGAGGAAGACAGGTGGCAGCTCTAAAGACAAGCCCTGGAAACAGAAGAGGCCCCACGCAGGCTCTGGGAAGGAAGCGGGCTCCTCTGTAGGTCAGGGTGGGTGGGGGAGTTCCTACAAACCAGCTTTAGAAAGACACAGTCTAGGGACAAGGATGCCTTTTTGGAAAGAGCGAATCCAAAGCCCTGGTAAGTCTCTTTGAATAGATTTAACCATATTCAAATTTAAGGGGATCAATTCGTGAAGTATAAAAACAAACTCTGTAGTCACTGTACAGTAAAACTAAGACTCATTTATTAACTGGACAGTAAGAGTCCCCCTTACCCCTACCCGCTGTCCTCCCTGGGCCTCTGATCTGACACAAAAACAAAAACTAAGCAGAGACTTCGCTGAGGCCATTGCCTTGGGTTCCTCTGAAGCCCTAAGTAACATCGCCCCATCTGTGCTCCCGGCACCCGCATCACAGCTCAGCCCCCTCTGGAGCTCTGCGCTCAGGCCTTTGGGGATGCCCGCCTCCCAGCACGGCTTCCTTGTCCCGTGCACCCTCTCTCGGGGTCAGATCACTCCCTGACTTCCTCAAGGCCATCCAGCGCGGTTCCCCTCTCCTCACCTGAGGACAGTGGCCGGCTGGACTCCCCAAAGCCCTTGGGAACTGAAGGATCAGCCACAGGAGTGAAGTGTGACGCCCGCTTAGCAGCTAAATTGGGGGAGGAGTGATAAAGTCCAAACAAGGATGTTTCAGGGAGCACAGGGCGCAGGCCAGAGGCCCAGGGGATCCTCCGCTGGCTGAGTAACAGAGGCTTCCGGGGACTTGCTTAGCGGATGCAAGCCAGGAGATCTCCAGGCGGCAAGGGTGGAAGGTCAGAAGCCACGAGGTGTAAGGGGATCGGCTTGAGGTTTGCAATCAGAAAAGCACAGGCTCAAATTCGAGCTTCTCCGCACGTTGCTGACTTGGCGTAATTTACTTAACTCTCCTAAACTTCAATTCCCTTTGGGGGAAAGGGTAATGTAACATACAATGAGGTTTAAAGCAAAACAATGAGGTGACTTCTCTAGGCAAATGGCTGATGGAGGAAATGAATGGGAGCGATTGCACTTCCGCCCCCTGGTGGACCGTTAGGCCTAGCACACTGGAGAACGGAAGAAGCAAAGAGATGATGAGCTTATGGGATGTGTCATGGCCAGCGCGCACACACACAGAATCCACCTCTCCCAGATCCTCCCGCGGCAAACAGAGGTGACTGTGTACTGGTCCTCATCCTGTGCTCTCACACACAAATGCAGCCAAAGAAACCTCCCGATCTAGGTGTGCCCGGAAGCCAGATCCAAGATCTCCATTATCCAATGTCTGTTGGCGAACCAGATGGTGGTGTTGCTGACGGCACGATCCCTGCAGGAACAAATAAATCTCTAACACAAAACAGCAGTCAGAGCGCCAATTAGAAGCCTCTCGGGGAAATGGGCTTCAAAATAGCCTTTCCTTTGGTGCCATTTCCAACCCCAGCAGCCCCTACACACACACTCCAGAAAACCCGCATGGACATCTTTCCTTAACTTTCAAAATGCCAGTTATGATCAAATCTATTAACATATTTTTAAAAAATAGATCCTGAATATAGAAGGGCCTAAAATCTCAGGGGTATTCTTCAGCACGTGGATTGTGGATGGGCACTTCAAGTTTCTCATCAGCTGGAGAAAGAGTTGGTGGGTGTCCTTCCCTCAAGAAGTGGGATGAGACCGGGCACGGTGGCACACACCTGTAGTCCCAGCTACTCGGGAGGCTGAGGTAGGATGACTTGAGCCAAGAGTTCGAGACCGGCCTGGGGATCACAGCAACCCCATCTCAAAAACAACAACAAGATGAGTATGATAGGAAAGCTCCTACTAGCCCTTCAGTTTCTGAATCACAGTGGTCCTGAACGTGGCTTTCCTTCTTGATGTTTGTCTCAAGTTAGGGCAGGTCACCTCCTCCCACAGGGCCTGACTCCATCCTGCATCTCAGAAGAGGAGAAAGAAAGGTGTCCCTCTTCCCACTCAGGGGCAGACCCCTCCCACGGGGCCACCCTTCTCAGATGTCAGGCTGCCCAATCGCTGGCCCGGGTCTGGGCACCACATTCCGCCACCACCTCGTTAGCGTCATTGCTGTCTCCTGGGCTGTGCGGTTGGTCTGCACCAGCCTGCTAGACCTCAGCCAGTGGTGACTGTCCCCTTCTTGGAGAATTCACCTCCTGATCAGTTGGATAAATGTCCACAGTGGCCCCAATCTTCCTACACTCTGAAGGCCTTTGAGGAAAAGGCATTGATGTACTATTAATGTATTACTTATCATTCATTAACTTATTATATATTTTAATGCCTCATACATACATGGCCCTTAGGAATTTTCAAAGCAGGCTAACCTGCATGATTTCACTTAGTGAAGTGCTAAGGACATGGTATTAGCATCCTCTAATAGAGAGATAAAGGAGGAGACCGTGCTTCATCCAGGGTCATGCAAGCAGTCAGTGGCAAAGCTAGGCTAGGTGGAAAAGATGGGACCGGGGGGTGGGACAACAGCAGGCAGAGGCAGAGACTGAGAAGGGTGGGTGATAAGCGCTGGAGATGTTGTCAGTAAGGAGCCCTGCAGGCCAGGTGTCACCTGTCCTCCTTGGTGACAACCCCAGATGTGGAAGTTAGCATGAGTCCCCTCTGCCTCCTAGGACAGCTGTGTCTGTACTCAAGTGGCCACAGGCCACTTATGAGGTCCTTGAGGTCTCGGGCCTGGCACACACCAGGCACCAGGGACATGTTCCCTAGTGGGTGTGAACTGACTGTCCTCCAGCTGTTCTGAAGGTTACGGACATGCATGTACTGTGGCTCGCTGCCACCATCTAGTGGCCACTTCTTTTAAAAAGCTGGAGCATGGTCAGAGCTGGGTTTCCCAAAACCTTTAGTAGAGAGGTACCAGCCACACCCAGGCCACAGTCCATCCTCTGGCCAGGAACACAAGACATAAACATCCATGACAGTCTTTAAAAATGCATGTGCACCAAGTCATGGCTGGTGCACACCTGTAATCCCAGCACTGGGGAGTCTGAGAAAGGAGGATCACAAGTCAAATTAATAAATAAACATGTGGCACACATCTGGAATCCCAACTCTGAGGGAGGCTGAGGCAGGAGGATCACAGGTTCGAGTCCTCCCGAGGCAATTTAACAAGATCTTGCCTCAAAATTTAAAAAGTAAAAAGGTATGGGGATGTAGCTCAGTGGTAGGGCACCTCTGGATTCAATCCCCAGAACCACAAAATCAAATAAATACACGAGTGCATCTCACACTAACACGGAGTCTGACTGAAACTCAGAAGTCTAGGAAGCCAGCCAAGCATTTACAGGGCATGGGTTCTGGGGACAAGGACTCTGCAGAGACATTCGAGGACACAGGAAAAGCACATTTTGCAGCTCCTGGGCCTTAGAAGAGCCTACATTCTAATGTGGAGGGACAGCACTCAGCATCCCAGTACATGGCACACAGTGGGAATGCCAGGAGCCTGGGGTCCCCAAAGGACGCTTGGCCCCCTGGACAAAGCAGAGTGTTTCTGGAGAAAGAAGTTTGAGAAAACCTACAAGATTCTGTCTTTTTACATCCTCGTGGCTCAGAAACCTTCCTAATGCAACATACCTAAACATTCTAGTTGAAATACTTTCTTTAAAAAGTGTAGAGGAGGACCAGGGATTTAGCTCAGTGGTTCACCGCCTGCCTCCTAAGCTCAAAGACCCAAGTTCAATCCCCAGTACCAAAAAAAAAAAAAAAAAATTGCAGAGGAATGCATTGCTGAGCATATATGAAAACAAAGAAATTTTACAAGGGCCAAGAAAAGGAATTGAAATGTGAAACACTAGAAAAATCAGCAAGCAGATTGGAGTATAAATGAAATCATTTTTGTAAAAGCTAAAAATGCACCTAGTGACATTAAAAACTCAATGGATAAGCTTTACACACGAGGTTGAACTTGGCTGAAATAACTGAATTGGAAATTCTAAGGAACCTTGCTACAGTGTAAGCTTAAGAGATAAAAGAATGAAAAATAAAACCAGAGAGAGAAACATAGAGGAATGAGCAAAGGTGACTACAATTCTGTGGCCACAGATCCAGAAAGGACTGAGAGGCGGGTGAGACAGCCACATTAGAAAAGGAGACAGCTATGGCATATCTGGACGGGGTGGAACACACAGGTCTTGCCAATCAGGAAGCATAAGGCCTACGAAGGATACACAAAAACAAATCAACATAGGGCCGGGGATTTAGCTCAGTGGTTCATGCTGCCTGCCTCACAAATGCAAGGACCTGAATTCAATCCCTGGTACCAAAAAACAAAAACAGAAAAACATCTCATGCTTCATGACAAATTACAGAACATCAAAGACAGAGAAGACTTTTTAAACTATGACAGGATACAGTAGAAAATCTGTCCAAAATGTTGGAACAGCTAAGTTATCGTTCAAGACTGAAGGTATAATAAAGACATTTTCTCAGTGTCCTAATACCTCTGGCAAAGTATGACTGAAGAGCGATGTTAGGAGAGAAACTGGATCCAGAACCAAGATCATCAGTGCAAAATGAAATAATGAACAGAGTCAGTCAAAATCTAGATAAATCTAAACAGCCACTGACAGCATAAAAAATATCAGTAACTAAGGTAAGAAGCATCAGAGCTAGTTGGGAATAAAATACTCAGCATCACAACAGGTAAGATGAGCAGAGCTTCTAAAGTTACCCTATTGTTTGGGAGAGGGTTAGAGATATTGGTTAAATTTAGATTTTGTCATGTCAAGTACACACGCTCATTTCAGAAGATAACTTCTAAACTAAGAAAAATATAATGTGCAATTTCCAAACCTGCAAAGAAGACAAAAGCGAATCTGGAAATCTTAAAAGCTTCTGGTTAAACATGGCAGATTGAACCAGTGTTTTATCTCAGCTTCCTTCTTCAGCAGCTCTAAAAATAGTAGTGATGTTAGCAAGGTTGCAGGATAAAAGGCCGATATTTTAAAAATCGATGGAATTTCTACATACTAGTAACAATTGCAATTTAGAATTTTTTAAATACTATTTACAATAGCATCCTAAAATAGGAATATGTAGAAATACAGCTGATGAAAGAGGTACAAGACATGTTCATTGAAATCAACGAAACATTGCTGAGATAAATTTTGGAATTATTTTTTCAAAATATATATTTATTAGTGCATATTAATTTTACCAAATACTGGGTTTCACTGTGGCATTTTCATATATGCATATAACGTATTTTGATCATATCCATCCTCCTATCGTCCTCTTCTGCTCCCTCCAGCTTCCTTTTATTCCCTTCCTTTTATCTAATAGTCTCTCTTCTAGCCAAGACACATTTTAAAAGACCAAAATTAATGGACCTCTATACATCATTCAAATATTCATCTGGTGGTTCAACAACACCACAGCAGTTAAAGACCTATCAGATTTTTTTGTAAAATTGACTCTTTGAAAGTCATAAAGAAATACAAACGGCCTAGAACAACTAAAACCATTTTTAAAAAGAACAAAATTGCAGGTCTAACACTACCTGATTAAAGATTTATTATAAGAAAAAAAGATTTATTGTAAGGCTAACAATAGTAGTCAAGATTTGTAGTGTGACATGGATGTCAAGAGGAACAAGTGTCTAGCACAGAATCTAGGAACAGACCCACATATGTGGACAACTGATGTTTTCACCGAAGTACAAAAGCAATTCAATGGAGAAAGAATAGTCTTTTCAACAACAGTGACAGAACTCATGGATATCACAGGCAAAATAGTGAGCTTCCATATGTGCCTCACCAATAAACCACAGTGCGAAGAGCCACCCAAGCCCTTTGGAGTTCACATCTCACAGCCACAACCTGTCTGTGTCTAACGACACAGAGCTTCAGGATTTAATGTTTGCCCTGCTAGGTTCCAGTCTTGCTTTGGTCCCATTCCTTTCTCTCCCTTTACTCCTCCCTTTTGGAAAGAGAATGTTTAACTCTCCTTTTGATATTTACAAGGGCTCACAGCTAAGAGTTTGCCTTAAGTCTCAGGGGAGACTTTGAACTTCGATTTTTCAGCAATGCTGAAATTGTTAGGACTTTGACAACTCTTAGAAATGGACAAAATGCACCGTGCATTAGGAGATGAGCATGAGTCTTTCGGAGAGCAGGGATGGGATGTTAGAGTTTATATCTGGATGTCTCCCAGGAGCACCATTTGCTTTTGGAGGGAGACTGGCCTATGAGAGCAAATAGCGGACTCACTGTTAGGAGGCAGGGTCTGGTCAGAAGGGGTGGGTCACTGGGCAGTGGCTGGAAGTATTTCTCACCCTCTCCAGCTCCTCCCTTTGCCTCTGCTCCCTGGAGGCCATGAAGTGAGTAGTTATTATTCCATCATTACCTTGTCCCAGGCCACCTGCCTTGCAGCCAGCTGACTATGGACTGAAACATGAGCCAAAATAAACCTCTCCTCCTTTGAGCTGTGGATGTTGGCTTAAAGACTGTGACTAAGATAAGCACCTTTTCCTCACCTTGTCCTTCTGCTGTGCTGTTTCTGCCTTGGAGTCAGCTGACCATGGATTGAAACCATGAGCCAGAATAAACCTCTCCTCCATTAAGTCACAGGTGTTGGGTGTTTTGCCCCAGTGATGGGAAAGTGACTAGAGACAGATGGTTTCATTGTACAGTTTAAATATGTGTAGTTCATGGTATGTCAATTAATTATATCTCAATAATGTTGTTTTTAAAACTGAAATTATGGGGCCAGGGATTTAGCTCAGTGGTTTCACCACCTGCTGCACAAGCGCAAGGACCAGAGTTCGATCCCCGGTACCAAAAAATAAAAAAATTAAATATAAATAAATAAATAAAACTGAAATTATGTCAATAGCTTTCAATTATAAAGGTTATCACACTTGTTTCTGCTTATATCATCTTTGCACATTTCTTATTTTATTAGGAGTAGGAATGCACACAATTAAAAAGACCATATTTCCCAATTTCCTAGGGAGGTTGGTGTAGACATAGTCTATGTTCTGGCCAATAAAATGTGAACAGAATTGTCATGTAATATTTCTGGAAAGTACTTCTAAACAGAAATAAGGCATGCCTTTCTTCTCTTTCTCCTGTTTAGAATGAAGAGCTGTTGACTGGAGCTCCAGCAGCCTTTTGGGACCATGAAGTGATTTTGAAAATATAAACCAAGTGTTGATGATAGACACATAGAAGCCTGAGTCCCTGATGATATACAAACTCACTGTTAGCCCTGAACTTCCAAACATCAGACTTCTTTTATGAGAAAAATAAACTTCTACCTTGCTTAAATCAGTTATATGGGGTCTTTGTTAGTTTGTATTTCTATTATAGGCAGCTGAACTGAATCTTAACTGACCTTCTGCAATGATGCTCATTGTGATGCTACTGCTAAGCCACGGGGACAGTTAGGCCCTGTCACAAGCTGCACAGTATCCGGAAGTCGAGAGAGGAACCGTCTTCATGCTTCTTGCTGGTCCCTGCCATTGCCCCCCAGCCTGGCTGAAGGGGCTTTGGCTCTTTGAATCCTGCCTTGTTTCTCTGTTCTCATCTTCTCTCACCTCCCTTTCGGCTCTGTGGGGACATCTGCTTTTCCTTGCAAAACCTTTGGTCTGAACTGAACTGGATCAACTCCTAATACCATGTTAGCCTAGTTGCACTTTGTACTGAAAATAAATGTCACTCTTCACATTTTTCTTTTTCTTATTAGTACAAGCTTGCAGTACATAATGATTACACTTACCATGGGGAGTTGGTACGTGTATATAATACATCTTAATTCTTCTGGTCTCCTGCCTCTCTCCTTCCTCCCTGTCATTTCAAGACAAATAGGACAGAGAGAAGAGAGTGACCTGCCAGCATCCTAAAGGACCTCAGAGTTCCGAAGCATGTTGGAAGGTCACACCGTGACAAAGACTATCTGTCCCATCCTTCATGCACAACTCTCCCGCCATCATTTGTTCTTTTATGCCCATTTATTTTCTGAATGTTTGTCAAGCACCTGCTCTGGGGCAGGATCTTTGCCAGGCCAAGCATTGGGTCACTAGAATGGCAGGCGTGCTCACAGCTCTCAAGGAGCCACCTATCTTGGTCAAACAACAATCATTCATCTTGATTGACTTGAGAAATGCCTAGGAAATTAGCAAAGCACATCTCTGTGTGTCTGCAGGTGTCTTTAGACATGATTGGATCATAAGGGATCTAACTTCATGATCCACTGACAGGATCAGGATTTGGGGGCATTACTGGGAGTTGACAGAAATAGGAGGGGCCCTCACTGAGGAGAGTGGATCAGGGTGGCACAACCTTGGGGACTGTATCTGGCCCCCAGCTGCTTCCTCTCTGGCTCTTGCCTTCTCTGCTTCCTGGCTTCCATGAGGTGAGCCACTGTCCTCCTCCATGTCCCTGCTATGATGTTCCCACCTCTCTCCGGGCCTAGGCGATGCAGTCAGCTGATGAGGAACTGAAACCATGAGCCAAAATAAATGGTTCTTCCTCTAAGCTGTTTTTCTCAGGTGTTTTGTTACAGTGATAAAAAGCGGACCAATGCACAACTAATTACACACACAGTGCCACGGAAGAGCGAGCTGGCCACCGTGCAGCATCCTGAGGCAGATGCTGATGATGAAGGACAACTCCCTGGTGTCTTCCTTTACCCGTGTATAGGTAAGAACCAGAGGATTCTGGTATTTCCTCTACTTTTCCTTGTGAGGTGAGAGATGAGGGCTGGGGCAGACTACACAACCAGCTGAGCAGAATGTGTTTTATAGTTCACAGAAACCCAGGCAGGGCTAACCAGATGAATGAGACATTTCCTGAAAAAAAGAGAAGACATTTGCCAAACATTCGACCCCAAATGACTCCAGGTTTATGGCTCCTGAGCACTGTACATGGAACCAATCAGAAGATGCTATTCCCACCGTTTCATTTACATATGGGTGTGATCAATTATGAGACTAGTCCTGACCCTCCTTTACATCTGGTGAGAACAAATGAGTTTTTCAATAGGACAATTTACATCTGTTGTGAGGCCAGTGAGTTTTTGATAAGACAATTGTCCCAGTGCCATCTCTGTATGAGGTGGGGGCCAATCCAGTATTTCAGCTACTGAAGGCCCCTTTCCCTTTACCCTTGGAGCTGCTGTGGGCCTTCCTCACCAGCCTGCACTCCCTCTGTAGAGCCTGCTTCTTCCTGCCTTCAATAAATCTGCACCCTTGCTGTCCTTTCTGTGTTTTGTCCAGTTCTTTGTTTAGAAGACCTGGAGGAGGCCCCCAGGATCCCCACCCAGTAATGCTCAGATCACCAGTAATCTCTGCCTTCCATTTCTTAATCATCCCCTTTTGGCTTCTGTGGGATAATCAGATTTTTAATGTGTCCCACCCTGAAATTCTCAGCAAGAGATTCACTCTGTCCTCGTTCATTGCATTTACTCTGTGTGGTGAGATGACCCAGTCCTTGTCCCTCCAGCCCTTCCTCCTCCAGGACCCCTTCTCTTCTGCTCTGTAGCCATTCACCCAGCCTCAGCCTTAACTACCTATTGGAAGGGCCCAGAACTGGGCTTCCCCTTAGGAGTCAGGCCTTCCAGCAGCCTGAGGGCTGAGAAGACAAACTTTTTATTATAGAGCAATATGATGGCAAAACCCTTTTAGACCAGTGCTCACCAAAACTCTGCTCTCTAGTTAGGTAGCCATGATCTTGGGAGAGTGCCCTCCTCCCCTGTCCCAGCCCCAGAATCCCCTTAGTGCACAGAGAACATTCAGCTGGGATCCTTGCCCAGCCCGGCACAAGATATATCTAACTATAATGACCCACTGCGCGGCCAGTGAGCCACCAGCCATGTGGCCAAGGAGCTCTTGACATGTGGCTAGCCCAAACTGAGATGTACTGAGCGCAAAACAATGTCAAACACATGCAAAACAATGCGAAGCGCACACACACAAAGAAAAAAGAATGCCAAACATTTCATGAATAATCAATATGCTGACTATATGATGAAATAATATTTTGAATATGTAAATAAAAATATGCTAGAGTTAATTTCACCCGCTTTTTATCATTTCATGCTAAATTACACTTGTGGTCCTCACTGTTTCCCCTGGCCAGGCTGGCACAGCTGTCTCACAAGAAACTAAGCACCACTGCCAGCTCCCTAAACACACAGTAAAGGGGACACCTCCAGTCTACCTTGGTCACCAAGAGACCTGGAAGATTTGGATCTAGACCAGGGGTTCTTAATTGGAGGACTGAGGACAGAAGCTGATCCATGAACTTAAAAACTGACAACTTTATTTTCATAAGCCTCTAAAAGAAAGTTAGCATTTCCTTCCACTATGGAGGTAATTCACAGGCAACACATTGTAGAGTTATTAGCTGCACTCATCAGCAGGGGAAATCACTGTTATTTCCATAAACATGGTGGTTGGAGAATCCCAATAGGTCATTACGGACTCATCACTAACCCAAAATTGTGGATATTGGACCTGTTGCCTGAATCTTGTTACTTGATGTGTTAATCAAGCAACACATACATTACTATATTGCAGATTTGTGCTTAGATTTTGGTACCTGTATTTAGCATGCTTCCTTTGATTTTTTGGATGTTATTTCATATATGCAAAAACATTATTCTGAGGTGTCCTTCTGTAGATTAGAGGAGTCTGAGGCACCGACAAATAAAAAAACTATTAAAAATGAAAACAATGAGGCACATTCATCAGCCAGGGTGCTGGCAACCCCAAGTGTTGGGAGCCCCTGGGCCTCAAAGGAGTTCCCCACTGAAGACACCCAGGGCCACTCAGCAGTCTGACTCTCAGGCTGCCTCTGTAGAATGGAGGACATAATATCTGACTGCTGTTTTGATGCCAGGACAGTTTGAGGTCCTAAAACACACACCATTAAATGTGAGGGCCCATTTTAAATTACGAAAAGTATGTGTGACAGATATCCTTCCTTAGTCCATCCAGGCACCCAATTTCCCTCTCAGAACCTTCCCCAGGGTGGGCATCAGGATAGCAAGAGGCTCAGAAGCAGGTAGGTCTTGGTCTCAGAGGCTCAGAGCCTTAGGGAAACCCCCAGACCTGTCCGGGCACCAAGATGTCCCGCCGTGGTTCTGATGTGCTCCCCTTGGCAGCAGCTGAGGTTCACCTGGGACAGGACTCTAGGACCTACTGAGGAATCTCTCTAGGGACCCTTCCCTAACCAGCCAACCCCTCCCAGATGCCCCACAAGTCAGTCTTGCCCACAGCCCAGCTCTGGGGAGGGCACAGTCACGGCCACTCTGGGCACCTCCATCCCCAGGCACAGGTGGACCACTCGGCCTTCGTCCACTCACACAACGCTCTGGGCAAAGGAGGGGTGCGGTGGGGGCCAGCTCGAGGTTACAGGTGTGGACACTAAAGGCCGGCAGCTTGCCAGAGACTCCACGCTAGCTGCTAAGGGAGGAACCCAAGTTTCACTCTAGGTCTGTTGAGACCCCGAGCTGTAGCCCTAACCTAACCCACCCCAGAGCCCACCAGTAGGATCTGGGCCCAGTTGATTGCCTCTAGGCCATTTCCTCAACATGTGGAATAAGGAGCTTGGGCTACCCTGGCTTCCAAGAAAAACCTGAGAATTATCAAGAAAGGGGTGAAGTGAGGCTTGAAATCCCCTTGCCAGCTTGAACCACATGGTTTTGCTTCTGTTTTTGACAGTGAGGCTCCAGGCAAGATTCCATGTGGGGCTCCGTGACTGAGACACGTCTGAAGGCCCTTGGACTAGATGACTTCCTATCGAGTTCTGGCAGACTGCCCAAGAACTTCCTCAGGGAAATCACAGCGCACGGCATCCAAGCCCTCTTTCCAGTCTCCACCCAGCCCAGGGGAGCCTTATGCAGCACAACACATTCCTGGGAGAAATGGGATTCCTGATGCTGTGAACACCAGATTTTGAAAGCAATTAAAATACAAGCTTCCTTATTTTCAACTTTGTCTGTATATCTGAGTCACCTGTACTGTCTGCTAGAAAGGATTTCCTCCCTAGATTCCCAGGAATGGATCCCAGTAATATTTGCAATAAGACCCCACTGAGATTGCAGTTTGTGAAACAACTACACTGGATTCTAGCCAGAGAAATTGAGGGTCAGTCTCTACCTACTCTGTTGAAGCCTTTAATATTTCCGAGGGAGCGATAAAAATCACATCTGAGTAGTTTAGACTTCTAAGGGCACTTTGGCAACTCTTTTAGCGCATACTGGACAGCCAAATTTCCTTAGTCCAGCAACTCAAAGGCAACCTACCAGCTGCAATCTGAACCTCACCACTAGCTGGCAGATACGCACTAGGCCATCTTTACAAAGCATTTCCTCACAATTGTTTTGAGTTCAACCAGTTTCATACTTGCTAAATCTGGAGGATGCCCATATTCCTTACATCTTGCAGGACTGTTTTAAGGCTAAAGAGAAAGTGTAACAAAGGCTGCAAAGGTTGACTGCCAACTATTACAATAAAGGAGAAATCTCAGGGACAGAAGATGGCACCGATTGAGGAGGAACCTTGGAACACCCGCAGCTAACTAGCTGTGTGACAGACTCCTGGACATGCAAGCTCCTTGGGCAGAGGCACCCTGGTTTTCCATGGACCTGGACAGTCATAAGTCAATGAAGTTTGCATTGAACCCCATTGCTGTGGGCATCCCGTGTCCAGCCCAGACAGACCGTGAGGGTAAACCAGGGACTCGGCTGTGGGGAAAACTTGCCTAAGGCACGATTTTGTGTCCTTCTGCCTTTACCTCCTGTCTCAAAAGAAAAAATTCAAGGGCTGGGGATGTAGGTCAGTGTGAAGTCCCTGCGTCCAATCCCAAGTACCACAAAAACTACAATGAAGGCCTCTAAGTAGACCCTAGCTGGCTTGTTGAGCTGCCTCCTTCCTGGCTTGATTATAGCAGCACCAGTCAGACAAGTGTCTCCGGGTGTGAGGCAGGACCTGGCACACAGTACACTGTGACACAGGTGGGAGCACAAAACAAACCCAGTCAGGGCATCCCTGGCCTGCACCCTGGTGCCTCCCAGGGTGGTCCTGGTGGGGAGGACGGGGAGCAGAGGGGCCCAGGACACAGCTGAGCAATGGCTCACATGACTGTGTCCAGCAGCAAGCCCTGCAGCTCGTGGTGACAGCAGGACTTGATAGCATCAGCTCCAGGACCACCTAAGTGTCATCTGAAAGCAGCAGCCTGCCCAGGGTGAGTCCTGTTAAAAGATCTGCTCAATTCCTAGCTGTGTAGCCATTTGAGTCACAGGGGAACAAGTGGCCGGAAAGAACTATGCTCACCTCCACAGGTCACCACGGTCTGGCAGGCAGTGGAAGATGACAGGAGCTGAGCAAGAGCCAGAGAGCTGGCAGGAGCTAGTGTGCTGCACTGAGAAGGACACTTATTTTTCAAGTCCTCGGTGGTAGGTGACCTAGGCCTTTTAAAAACGAGAGGCACAGGAACACATTCACTCACTGCAGTACACAGAGTGCTTGTATATCCAGCTGGAAATGGCATGTATGATGCAAGCTTTCCTCCACGCATCGCATTCAGAAGTTTACTTCACTTAGGTTTTGTTTTTGTTCTCTATGTGGAAGTGGAAGAAGGAACTGGATGACATCAGGGGAACAGAGCCAGAATGTCTGGAGAACCAAGATCTCCCCAGAACCCCTGGCTCAGGCTCTGTGCTTGGTGAGAAGTGGGATCCTACCAGTACCCCGGCCCAGCCTCAGCCGGAGTCAGCCCCACACATCCCAGGATCCGAGGCCTCCCCACAGCACGCTTGGTGACCATGTGTTCTCTGCAAGGGCAGCGTTCCCGCAGCCAGCGGGCTCAGGGGCTGCACCTGCCCTAGCATCACAAAAAAGGCAACAGCTGGATCTTTTCTGTTCAGTCTTTATTTACAGCAAGGTACATCATATGTGGTCATTTTTGCAACAGGAAAAAAAGGGGGAGTGCAAGCATCTTAAAGGGAAGGAAAAGCCCAAATCTATTCGGCCGCTCATCTCAATCTTCACTGCCACGGAAGAGTAACACAGCTGGTCTGTCACACCTGTCACCTGCACCTGGGACACAGAGGACAGCAGAAGCCCCAAGGCAGAAAGGCCCCAGATGCATCCCATCCGAGCCTTTCCCAATCTGGTTTTGTCTGGCATCCCAAATTTTTCCCCTCACTCCACTCCAAGGGCCAGGAAGACAACAGTCAGCTGCCTCCTCCTGGAAGCACCATCCTACACCCTGGGACCAGCCCTAGCTTCCCGCCTGCACCAGCCCATCCCTTGGTGCTGGGATCCCTGACAGCCACAAACTCTACAGTGGTGGAGAACAGCTCCCTGCAAAAGCCAACTTCCCTCCAAAGGTCTTGGGCACTAGCCCAGGTCAAAGTTGCTATATCAAGGAGGCTGTGGGAGGGCAGGAATGGAGCTAACACACAACCAGCCAGGCTCCAGGTCTCCCCACTTCCAACTGCTTGGGGATCATGCAAGGCTTCAGCCTGATCCAGTGGCCTCCAGAACCTGGCATCTGCCCTGGGCATGATGACAAGGATCCAATTTCAAGGGTGGGAGAGGAGGAGCCAACTTCCCTGCACCTGTGCACTGGAGACCCTCCCTCCCCCACCCTCTTCTGCAGGCCCTGCTGCCTCCGGACCCTGTCCACTCCAAAGGACACTGAGTTCACAATGTTTGTACCCTTCTCAAATCTGTCTTTGCTCATCCTAGTCCCAGGCTGCCCAAGAATGAGAAACTCAGGCCAGCAGAAGGAGGAGCAGCATGACGGAGTGTGAGGCCAGGCCCTGCTGTGACCCAGGAGTGGGTATCTGTCCCCTGGACACCTGGTCCATGGACTGGGGAGCAAACAGCATTGGTGACTGTGAAGCCAAGGGCTCCACACACGTGCGACCAACAATGCCCCGCTCTGCACATTGGTGCCTCCTCCCTGTGTGGCAGAGTACCCCCACAACAAAAGCCACAGGTTCCAGTCTAACCATTTTACCCGACTCTAGTGCCAACACAGGTCCAGAGACACCCAAGACTCCGACCACAATCTGTCCTAGAGAAAGCTCGAGTGCAGATACACAAGTGGCTAAAATGCTGGGTTGCCCCAGAGGGGAAGAGCTCCTCATACCTCTCCAGATGCAGTGTCACAGTGCCCAGCTGAGCCACCAAGAACTGGTGGTCATTTCACAACGTGGCGGGGACAGGGGCACCTTCAAGCTGCGTCCCAAGCTAGGAGGGGTCTCCTCGGGGATCCTGGGGCCTTGGTCCCAACACCACAGGTAGATAAATGAGGAAGCGGCTCAGCGGGTCAAGGCTCGGAGATGAGAAGAATCCCTCTTCTAAGGCAGTGGGACAGGCAGCCAAGGCACTAAATGGTTTGGCACCTGGGAGCTTCAAGTAAAGTTGAGCATGTGACCCACTAAAGGCCAAGGCACCCCCAGACTGAGGCAGGTGTCCCCCAGCACAGAGAGCCCAGGGAGGCCAGGGCCCTGTGCCCTCAGGGTCCTAATCCAGGCCTCATGCCCCCTCACCTCAGAACTGTGCACAGCACGACTGGGGACTGTGGTGAGCACCGGCTGCCCTCCTGTCCCCAGGAATGGCCACCAGGCCCTGCCACACGGCCTCCTGAGGGCTGGGGCAGCAAAGCTCTGCTGAGGACTAGGGTTGACTTTACCAAAATAGCAAAACAGATCTGGAGACAACCTGAATCCAGAAAAGAGGAATCAAACTGCATGGTGTACGGGGCGGGGGTGGGGGGTGGGGGGCTCAGCTCAGTGTGACTGGACAGTAATGGAGTCACAGTGACCTGCACGGCTTCGGTGGGCTCAAGAGCCTCACGGGGAGAAGGCTCTCCAGAGGGTGGCAGGCAACAACAGCCACAGGGAGTGACAATGGCCGTGGGCTACCACGCACTAGGACGGTCTCCATTGACAGGACAACCTCTGCTTAGGCACTCAGGCTTTAAATACTTTTGAGAAAGGTTTTGTTCTCCCCAGGCTCCTCCCACCTGGCAGTGGCCACATTCGCATGGCGATGCTATGATGAAGTCAATCCCCCTGCCCTGTGGTGACTTGAGAATCCCTGGTGAAAGGCACGTGCCACTGAGGGTCCATGGGTCCAGGGAATAAGAGCTACTGCCGCTCATATGGCCAGAGTTCCTTTACCGGATGTCCCCAATCAAAGCCCGGACTGCAAGGGTCCGTTCTGTATCCCACAAGACAGAGAGCATCCAAAGAATGTGATCAGTTACTTCCCTGGGAGGTGAGAGGACATCTGAGCGGGCCTGGTTCCACTCTCGCCTCCCCAGTTCTTCCTGAAAAAGCCTGGCCAGGGAAGGAGAGGCAGAGAGGCTGGGTGAGGGAGCCGCAGGGAGGAATGCAGAAGACTTGCTCTCCTTGGTGGGCCTCTTCCCTGAGTTTGAATTGAGTTGAGATCTTATTGAATTTCAACCCAAAAAAAAAAAAAAAAAGACAGGAGCGTCCCTCATCAACACATCAAGCACCAACTGCAAGGAGACGGGTGGGACCGGGCAGCCGTTGGGAGTTTCCAAACAACACCATCAGCTCTGCCAGCGCCAAGGGCAAGGGGAGATCCACAGCTGCCCTCCGCTCCCTGGACAAATCCCCAGATCCCCTCAATGTCACTCTTGGGCCAGGCCCCAACACTCAAGCATAGGCCCTGCAAAATACTTATGGCAAATAGCTTTACAGTATTTGTACATTTACACAAAAATAGATCCTTTTATATATATCTATATATAGTATGTATTTATAACTGGTTACATGTTGGACTCAATCAGGCATCACCAGTAGTAGTTGGCAGAGTTTGTCATTTAAGCTCAAGGTCAAGTTCTGCTTGATTTTGCCGTTCCAAAGTACAAAAAGGAATAAAGGGGAAAACCCAAGGCATGTCATCTGTGTGGTGTTAATTCTTAAGTACAGTCACGTCTTGGGAGACCGTATGCACAGGGTGCAAGCCAGCGGGTCAGTGCGGCCGGCTGTGGGACTCCGACGTCTGCCTCTTGCGCGAAGGTGTGTAGCCATTGAGACAGCCATTGGTCTGCCGCTTGGACAGCCCTCCGTTGAGGATGTCCTGGATGTGCTGCACAATGAGGTTGATGGCCACTGCAGGAGTGGAGAGAGCAGGTTAGGGAGAGAGACACGTGCAGGGCAGGGGCACCGGGCCCAGGGACACGCCAGGACCAGTCACTCAGCCCTGGGGCTCTGGCTTGGCCAAGGCGACTCCCTCTCAGGAGCAAGGCAGGCCACGCCCGCTGAAGGGCTTTATCAGGTGACACCAGAGCCCCAAGGGGACGCACACTGCAGACCTGACCACTAGCCGGGGTTCTGCCATGACGCCTTGTGCTGAAGATCCTACAGCTCCCTCCCCGCACGGCGCAACCCCTCAAAGCCACAGGGCAGGTTGTCTTGAGTCAGCATCAGAAATAACCCAGACACTTTGACCACCCGGTCACTCTCAATGTGACAAAAAATGGGACCAACGCCAAGTGCCCTGAGCTGTGATGCAGGAAGACACCGTGTCACCCCAGGTTGCACAGCCACCAGAAACAGGATGAAACCTAATCAAGGGCCAGCCCGGCCAACAAGCAGACCAGACACTTAACACACCAGTGTCTCCATAACCAAAGACTGGCGGAGGGACAGCTCCAGGTAAAGGAGAAAATCTCAACGGCACCAATGGAGTTGGATGGCTGTGCTGTGGTTTGTTTGTTGAGTTTTGTTTTGAGCCAAGGTCTCCCTGCATATTTCAGGCTAACTTGAACTCACTACGTAGTCCAACCTGGCCTTGAACTCACAATGATCTTGCCTTAGCCTCCCAAGTGCTGGGATTATAGGTGTGTGCCACCATGCCTGGCTGCACTGTGTTTTGAACAAGAATGTCCTTGTTCTTTTAAAAATATGCAATGGGGCCAGGAATTTACCTCAGTGGTTTCGCTGCCTGCTGCGCAAGAGCAAGGACCAGAGTTCGATCCCCGGTACCAAAAAATAAAAAATAAAAATAAAAATATGCAATGAAATATTACTAACTGTGATGAACTTCCAAACAGCTAAGCAAATACATTTTTTATTTCTTTCAACACTGGGGATTGAACCTAGCTAGGGCCTTTGCACTAAGCTACATCTCTGGCCCTTTTTAATCTTGAGACAGGGTCTCACTAAGCTGCTAAGTTGCCCAAGCTGGGCTCAAATTTGTAATCCTCCTGCTTCAGCCTCCCAGAGCACATGCACTACTGCTCCTGGCTAAAATACATTTTTTGTATGAAGGAAAAACGAAACAAATTATAAAGAGAATGTGAAGACATGCAAGGTAGGGCCCTGTGTCATCATCCACTTGCTAGATAAGGCAAAGCACATGGCTAAATACATTACAACCAACCTGCTCCTTTCCAGAGGGCAGCATGTTGGCAGGTCCTGTACTTTGGCTGAAAGGTGGTCTCTTGCAACTACCACTAAGGTGGTGACGGCAAATGGCAGCCCAGCGCCTATTGCGAGGGTGGGGGAGCACATGTTCCCAAGGGCCTGTCCCCAAGGGCAGCCACGTGGACAGAAGCGCTCTACTGGCTCAGTCACACTGCAGAGCCTAGCTGGGTCACCACAACCTGCCCTAAACCTCAAGGGACAAAGGGCGGAAGTTCCTCCCACAGGAGGCGGCGCGGGAGACTCACCGAGATTATCTGCACCTCTAGGAATGATCACGTCGGCGTACTTCTTTGTCTATGAGAAAGACATTTACAGTGAATTCTGGTGGGAGAGGCCCGCCTGCCTCTGGCACAGCCCACAGACAGGCGGCGCCCGGGGGGCAGGGAGACCTGCGGAAGAGCCTGGTCCCGGAAGAGCCTGGTCCCGAAGAGCCTGGTCCCGCTGAAGGCGGATGGGGGAAGGGAGGCAGGGAATGAGAGGGTTGGAATGAGGAATGGGGGCTCGGATGTGGTCCCAACTCACAGGAGAATCTAAACCAACTTTTAACTACCTGTCCTGTGTTTTCATCAATTTGCATCCAGATTATAATGCATTAGCTGTTTCTTGAGGTTTGGGGTCATCTTTGCGTGTTTGCAGCACTGGAAATCAAACCCAGGGCTTCACACACTAGGCAAGGGCTCTGCCACTGAACTATATTCCCAGTCTTTGAGCTCTTACTGCTTACCCTCCATTTTTCACCTATCTGAACAGAGAACATGGTCTTCAAACCAAACACCTAAGTGCTTCCAATGCCAGGAGAAATATAAATGGGAAAAACCCAAACTTAGCCAGGTGTGGTCATGTACAGTTTAAACCCAGGTACTCTGGAGGCAGAGCCAGGAGGATTACAAATTTAAGGCCAACCTGGGAAAGTCAGTGAGACTGTCTCAAAATAAAAAGGGCTGGGGATGTAGCTAGCTCAGTGGCACAGCGTTTGCCTGGCATGCATGAGGTCCAAGGTTTAACTGCTAGTGCCACCAGAAAACAACCAAAAAAAAGTATCTAAAAGAGGGCTGGTTTACCCTGGGCTTTTTCAATCTAAAAGGTGACAATATTCACTCCCAGCCCCAGGGTAAAGATTTTTAAAAAGTAATCCACACAAGGGACCGGGGATTTAGCTCAGTGGTTCTGGCACCTGCCTCACAAGCACAAGGTCCTGAGTTCGATCCCAGGTACCAAAAACAAAAAGTAATCCACACTTGAGGAGGGACATAAATAGACATGCTCCTCCTTTGTGTGTATTGTTTTATTTTAATTTACTGAGATGATGCTGGGGACCATTCTTCATTCTTCATATAAGTGTGTCCTGGCATTCGACCCAAGCAACCAGATCCTGGGGCCAGGACCAAACATATCCAACTGCAGCAGGGCCAGCCGTACTTGAACGCCTTAGACATTTTTCAGTGCCAAGGTAGATCCTGGCTTACAAGGGCGAATCCCCGGGGACAACAGAGCTTCCCAGTGGGAAGAGGCAGAACCACCCAGAAAACATTTGTCCAGAACCTTCTGCTCCCTTCCGGCTTCATTAGATGGCAGAAAATGGGCAGGGCAGATAATGAGATCCAATGTGAATTCACTCTGTAGTCTTAGTATTAAGGGAAAAAGAGAAGGAAGCGCCTCAGATAGCTCAGTGGGTGGAAAGAATTTCACAGTCCATCAGCCTGTGCCAGCTGACTCCTGTAACCCAAACCACACGCAGACACTGAACAAGGTGCAAGGTCACCCTAGCTGGCTCAGAAAAGTCTCCCTGATCCAAAACCAAAGATAAGTCTGGCTTAACATAAAGCCTGCTATCAGGCTTAAACAGGGCTGGGTTGGGAACATGCTTCCAAGAAAAGGAAGAAATCATTATCAGAGGGACAGAGGAATTCCCACAGCCAGGAATTCCCATCAGCCTATTTTCAAGGTCTTCCCAAAAGATCTTACTCAAAACAAGGTTTGTGTCCCATCAACTCCTCCTCTGCAGTGTCACTCAGATCTTAATAAATGTAAGGGATGATCTAAACATGATGAATTTTTTAAAATTAGTAACAGTAAAACCACATTGCCATTTATCCCATCACTCTTGCCACCTTCTGCAGCAGTTCTGAAAGTGCTCTTGTGTGTCTTTAGCAGTGCTGTCATGGTTGCCTCACTACCCTCAAATCAACTCCATTTCATGGTCATTTTGACTTTGGGGAAGAGCCAGAAGTCACTTGGCGGACCCAGTGAATAAGGTGGAGGAGGACACACAGTGATGTTTTTCCAAGACTGCCTTTCCACTAGATGGCACTCAGCAGCAGCATTCACCATTCTTTTTAATACCACTTATAAAGATACTTATGAAAGAGGACTTTCAGAGTTACTTCAGAAAAAACAGAACAAAGCCAGGCATGGTAGTACACACCTATAACCCCAGCAGTCAGGCAGCTGAGGCCGGCGGATCCACCCCAAGCTCAGGGCCACCTTGGGCTACATAGTGAGTTCAAGGCCAGCCTGAACAGTGCTACATAGAGAGATCCTGTCTCCAAAGGGGGGGGGGGGGACAAGAACAATGACATAAATGTGTTTGTCACCAGAGGGAACATTCTGGGGGAAATTAATGGCAATGTGTCTTCTACTGTAACAAAAATTTTAGCCGGGGATTTAGCTCAGTGGCACTGTGCCTGTCTCACAAGCCCAAGGTCCTGAGTTCCATCCCCAGTACTAAAAAAAAAAAAAAAAAAAAAATTTAAATATTCATGTACATTTCACCATATCTCAGAATTAAATAGCCCAGGGTTTGACTGAGCTAAAGAAGGCATGATAACTTGGGTGTAGGATTCTCCAGAGCAGACCACTTCCCCTCTAACCCTAGGCTGGTGCCCGTGTCTTCCTCCACCCTCAGCCCCAGTCTGTGGCACCCCTCTCTCCCGGGTATGGTACTCCACATGCCCGTTCCCACCTTTCCCAGGATGTAGTTGAGAATCTCCCAGAGCATGCCCAGCTGCAGCTGCTGAGTCTATGCCAGGACGGAAGTAAGGACTCACGCTATGCCGGGGAGCCCAGCACTTCCGATGGGGGGGGATCACTAGGGAAGGGACCACCAGGGGGCAGCACCTCCTGAGGCCCCTATGGCTAAGCCTGTCCTTAGCTACAGGGACCCCTCACTGATAAGGACTGTGGCTGAGGCCCCACAGAGCAAGAAGTGCAAAGCCTGCTGGGAGTATCAAGGTGGGTGTAGGACTGGCCCAACCCCAAAGGGCTCTGGGAGAAGGAGGAGCAGGAGAGCCCACAGAGGCGACCCACAGCCCCAGGCTGCACTCTCCTGGAACTTCAGGACAGGGATTGCTCAGAGAGAGGGGTGAGAGTCAAGACTCAGGTCGCTCCCACAGGTTAAATTTCCTGTGGTACATTCAGCATAAACAAACCGAGAACCCAACTCACTGGCAAGCAGAATTCCTCAAAGGCAGGCTTGACAAATGTAATGTACTGCGATAAAATCTGCTCCAGGTCACGCCCTCTTTCACTGATGTCCCTTAAAACTGGAAGAGAAGGAAAAACAAGAAAATATTGCAGAAACCAGCAGTACACATCCGCCCTTGCCTCATCCTAGTTAATCCGGATGAATCACACAGTGGACTCTTCAGAGGCTTTACCAAGAACCCAGTAGCAGCAGCTTAGGAATAATTTTTTTTTTGGAGCCAGAACTCACTTTGTGTGTAGCCCAGTTTGGCCCCAAACTTGAGACCCTCCTGCCTCGGCTTCCCAAGTGCTACAATTGTAGGCCTTCGCCACCGTATCTGGCAAACTACATTTCTGTTTCACTACTATCAGATTCTGCTTCAAAATGCTCTCTCAAACAAAAGGCTGTCTAGCCAGGAATGTAGCTCAGTGGCAATAGTGCCTGCCTGGTAAACACAAGGCCCTGAGTTCTCGGTACAAAAAAAAAAGGCTGTCTGACTAGAGCCAACAGCCTTCTTATTTCAAGCACATCTGACAAGAGAAAACAGTCTGGGCCCCCTTGCCTTCATGCAGAAACACGGGGTCAGCCCACGGCCAGCACCCCGTGGTGATGGGTATGCAGAGGAGCTGACAGTAGAAGCGCGTCCCCCTTGCCTTGGGCACAGATTTTCCGACAGAAATCCTCAGTGAGAGAACCACAACCTAGGAATGAGGCACTGGGGCCGTGAAGGAGCCAAAGTGACCCAGGCCCAGCACATTCCGTCTTCTCCTGAACAGCTTTATTCGGGAACCTTCACCAAACGTTTTTCTTTTACTGGTACTGGGCATTGAACCCAGGCTCCTCCCGCTGAGCTACATCCCCAGATGTTTTTCCTTATTTTTAATTTTGAGACAGGGCCTGAGTTGCTAAACTGCCCAAGCTGGACAATAATTTGTAATCCTTCTGCCTCGGCTTCCCAGAGTGCTGGGAAGACAGCAGTGTGCTACCACACCAGCTTCACCAGACAGTGTTTAACCCGGTCTTTAGTCAAACAACAGGAAAGGACCCGGTCATCCTGGCTCTGGCACTGCCCACAGAGCCCCTTAAACTGAGCCACAGTTCCCCCAAGTAGTGAGCCTGGGGGGCAGAGTCTCTACCAACTCAGCTCCTTTTCACTGCTGTCCCTTTAAGTCTCCTTCCTGAGCCACTTTATCTGCCACTCCTGTCCCCAGAGGCCACCATATCCATCTACAGCCCTTCGCAATGGCCCAACAGCTTCATCTCAACCACTCCTCGGGCATGAGATAAAATGCACAGGAGCCCCTGTGTGTGCTTTGGGAAGCCACCTCTCTAAACAATTGCGTGCCAACACACACACACACACACACACACACGTGTGCACGCACGCACACATGCATGCAGACTGGGAAGGAGGAAGCGGGTCGTGGTTACGATCCACATGCATGGGACAATTGCAAGACCTGAGGGCTGGAAAACTGTCAGGAAGCCACGTTCCAGCCAGGTACCAGCACCACCACCATCTGGCTTCAATGCCTGCTCCTAGATTTGCGCTCCTGGATCTGTGAAGTGTCTTCCACACAGGCATGGTGATAAATGCCTGGTGGGCCCCTTTGTCAGGGCTTGCCTCGCCTCCTGTGACTGCCACTCAGCCCCAGGTCCCCACAGCCCCAGGCCCCGTGCTGATACCTCCCCCGCAGCAAATGCATTGCCACACAGCCCGGCTCCTGTGGCCCCGGGGTCTGTAAGCAGACTGAGGGCGTGGCCAGGCAGGAGCCCCAAGGGCACACCATGCGCCATCAGAGTAGCTATAGCTACCCACTTCAAGCAGCCAAAACACACAGCCAGTGCAGCCGCCTGTGCACCACTCGTCTCCAGATAAAGCGGAGGAGAGAGGAAACCAGACCAAGAGGCTATTGGAGCTGGAGAGAACAGGCACACACGGCCCCTGGAAGCCTCTACTTTCCAGCTGAGTTCACAAGGTGTGGTTTCCACCCCACTGTGGGTGGCGCTGGCTCTGGCAAGGCCCTGTCACAGTACTGGCAGTGCCCAGAGCCAGCACCTGCTCCTCACACAGCCCTCCCAGAGGCCGCAGTGGGTGGCATGGAGAGCAGGGTGTGTGTGACAGTACGGTGAGGCCCCTCTGTGGCCCAAATGCTGCTCCATGCTCTTCTGGTGAGAGGGTATGGGCATGGGGTAACACTGACCTGGACTAGAATCCTGAGGCAGTAACTGCTATCCCTGTGGCCCTGGACCATCGCTTCCCTCTGCGTCCCAATTCCCCTCTGCTCTGTCCCAGGGGCAGTGAGGGTGCCCTCCTCGCAAAGCTACCGTGTGAGAGAAGCCTGCGCTCCCCAGCACGGCAGGTGGCCCAGTCCTGTCCCACATCTGCACAGCTGAGGACTCCAGCAGGACCCAAGGAGGCTCCCGGGGGGAGAACTCCAAACTTGGCACAGTGCCAGTGAGACCCACTGAGAGGGGGTGCCAGAGGACAAGGGACATAAACACAAGCAAAGATAGTGCAGGGGACCAGCGGGGAAGAGAAGTCAGGGCACAGGAAACACATCAGGAAGACACCCAGACACCAGGAACGAGCAGTCAGGAGGCACTGCCCACTCTGCTCCCCAGGGGTTCCCCTGAGCAGACCGAGGATGACCTGGGGCAGGTCCTCAGGCACAGCCAGCAGACAAGACCAAGTGAAGGTCTCGGCACAAACTGGAAACTCCAGGGACCCAAAACCAGAATCCAGGCTCCCCAGAACAGGCCCCCTGGGAGGATGCAGTAAAGGGCAGGAGGCCAAATGCCCACGCATGTGTAGCACCAGGAGTGCTCCTTGTGGTCCACCAAAGCCAAGAGCGAATTTAGAAGGATCTACAATAAAGACAATTCCTCAATGCTTTACTCCATGGGAAGAGAATGAGTATCACCAAGACCACAGCAGCCCAGGCGCTACATGAGCCAAAAAGCTATGCAGGGGGTGTCACACCCCCAAATGCCCTGTCCCCTTCCTGTCTGTCCCTGTATTCCAGAGTGGGCTGGAGTTAAGAGCACAGGGAGGAAAGTGTGCTGTAAGCCAAGCCCTGCTTCCAGTGGGAAGGAGGTGTCTCCCCGGGGGGGAATTATCCCATGAGAGCCAGCCTGGAATGTGCTGGTCACAAGCCCATGGCGTGTGGCAGCAGATGGCAAAGCCCTGATGCTCTTTGAGTGTCTCCAGGAACACTCTTAAGCCCCGGGGCTGCTCCTGACATGCCCCCTGCTCACCCCCAGCACTCCTACCCCACCTGGACATGGCTGGCATGGTTTCTCTCGTATGTGGACAGAATGAATTTGTGCAAATAACATGTGGGAAAGTGCTACCGGGTGACTCACTGGCAGGCGCTTCACAAAAGCAGATTAAGGCGAGAAAGCAGGGACCTGCCCAGGCAGCCTAAGGACGGGGTTAGAGCCTTGCCAGGAAACCCTGAGATGGCGGGTAGCTTCTCATCATCTCAAGGGTCCCACCGTTTCACATAAGGAGCCCTGGCCAATCAAGGGAGGTCAACTGCTCTGTTTAACCCCTACCATGATGACCTGTTACGCCAAACATGGCTCTTATTACCAGGCACCCTTGCAGCCTTTCCTTCGAGGCCTTCCTCAAGCAACACGACACTCCTGGGACTGAGTCTCACCAGCTCGCAAGGACGTGACCGGACAGCCCTGCTGAGGCACTATCCAGTCCCACTGCAAACTCAGACACCGAGACACCAGCCTCCTGAGCAGAAGCAAATTTCTGTCAACTAACGTGCCTGCCACCAGGCATTATCCCTTTGGTGCCTTTAATCTTTAAGACTGCTCCAGGAATACAAACAGATGGGTGATTATCTAAGGAGAATGAGGTACAAAGAATTTAAAACAGTGCCCGAAGGCTGCACATCTAGTAAGTGGTCCCGTTCACCTGACTCCAAAATTTATTTTTCTCTAAGCACCACACTGCTTCCTTAATTTGGCAACTGACACCAAGCAATCAAACAGGACAGGACGGGGGCTCCTGGAAAAGGTGAAAAGCCAGGTTCCGGGGTAGAAGCTTGGCGGGAAGTGGGGGTGTCGGGCTCGGGCTTCGATCATTACCAAAGGGGACCAAGGACACTCTGCCCGGCCAGAATCACGGCGCTAACAGCAGGCCTGACTCAGTCTCTAGAGACCCCAGCCAAGGGAGACCAACTCAAGAGCTACCCACGTCACAAGGCTGGCAGCGGGGCCTGTGGGGGTAAAATCCAAGCCACCCCGTTACCGTACTTTCTTCCCTCCCATGGACCTGCTGTGTCCCTCCCTCCTGGTATGAAAGTGGCTCCATCTGACGTGCAGGGTGAAACCTAGGATGCATGTCTGCCTCTGCGTTCTCCTTCTTCCTTTAACCACTCTTCCACGGCATTACTAAGTCAGCCACCAACCAATGGGCACCTCCGTGCCTTCAGTGGCAGGCCCAGGCTGGGTAGCACAGGTGGACACCCAGGGAGGCCTGCGGGAGCCCCCTTGTGGAACAGACGAAGAAGCAGTGTTGGGGAGGCTGCCCAGCACACAGGCAAAGGGGCTCCTATCTCCAGATGTCCTGTGGTTGGTCCCAAAATTAAAGGACTTTGCTTTGATGCCTGGTGGAAAACTCATGAGGAACTGGGCATTTAAGTCAACTTTTCCCAGTGAAACCAGACTGTCAAGTTCTTTCATCTCAGTGACCTCACAGGCCTTTCCTTATCCAGAACAGTTAAGTGACTAATCCCTTCTCAAATGTCATCAAACAATCTGGGCAGCAGGATATCCTGGAGTTGAGCTAACATAGCCAGGCTGGGCCACACGGCTACTCAGCTGCCAGGGAAGGCTCAGGGGTCTGTCCTGGGCTCCCTGCTCCCCTGCCCCTGGGGAGGTCACTAACAAGGCCACGATTTCAGAACGCACCTCTTCGGGACAGCCGGGTGTCTGCATCTGTATCCACGAAGAGCTTCATCTGGAACAGGTCTCGGACCTCCTGGGAGTAGAAGGCCAGGATCCCCTCGAAGAGCACCACATCTGCGGGGTACACAGTGACCGTCTCCTCTTTCCTGAAAAGCATGAAGCAGAGGATGGGCCGGGGCAGTCGGTGAGCGGCAGTCGTTGAGCAAGGGAGTGGACAGCAAGTGCCAGCCCATCTGGCCGGTTCATCACAGGTGAAAGGGTTGAGCTCACGGCCTCCTAGAGCCCCCGCCACCACCACAGGGCCAAGAGGGAACGAACACGGCTGGGACAAAGGTCTAAACTCTCAGGGCCTTTGCCTTGGAACAGAAATGGAGGGCAGACGTCCTGGTCCTCGGAATGGAGAACACAGACAAAGAGCGGATGTGATCTCTGGTTGCTCTGAAGGCAGCGGCAAGAATGTAATCTCACCTGCCATTTCTGCAACCAAATGCTCAGAACTTTTTAAAAAGTTTTCTCTCCCATCCCAATCCCTCCCCCAGACATGAGAGCAGGGAAAGGGAGGGTGGTAGAAAGGAGACAATGGAAATGAAAGCACACCCATGCAAGTGAGAGCCAAGTCCTGAGTTCTGTCTGCTATGGCCCTTTCACAGCTGGCACATGGCAGGGACCAGACCTAGCTCCAAGGCTCCATGACAAGGCAGAGAAAAGCACTTCCCTATCTTCACTCCACACAGGCCAGAGGGCCCAGGGCAGAGACCAATGTGAACCCAACTTCTCAAAGCCAGATGGGTGAAACCTTGCTCAAGTGATCAGGAAGGGAGTCTCAAGAGCAGGGTCTGCTGGGATCCACCTGCGTTCCACTGTCCGTGTGTCCCTTTGATCCTGTCCTACAACCACAGCTTCCTTATGGTCCCCTTCGGCCTCTCACTCCAGAAGCAGTTAACAAGCACATTGCAAGGTGTTAACTCACCCTCACTTGCAGGTGACCTCACGTTTGTGAGCAAAACCAATAGAAGAGCTCTTTGTGTGTGGACATGGGGAGGCTGGAAGCAAGGGCCCACTGGCGAGGAGGAGGTTAGAACTGCCCTCTCACGAACACTGGCTCCTGCTTAGCTCAGGCCCATGGGCTTACAGCTAAGTCCTATATAGGCCCAGTACCACTGGGGCAAACGCAGGGCATGACAACAGCACAGCAAAGGGACCCAGCCAGGATGATCAGGAGATGGTCTAAAACCGTGGCTGCCTCAGACGCATATCAAAATCATCTGGGAGCTTCAGAAAGTATTTATGCCTCCACCCTACACTTCACCCTCACCTTGATCTGAAGACCCTGGGGCAGCACTAGAGCTTCAGTTGTGTACACGCTCCCCGGGGGTCTCTACTATGCAGCCAGGGTTGAGAAACACTGTGAAAGATGAATGCCCACTGTGTTTAGGGTAAGGGTCTGCAGAGAAGGGAGGATCCATGACTAAGACTTCCTAGGCAACCACTGCACATCAAAGCACACAGAGGATTAGTTTATGGGATTCCTGGGATCTGATCTGAAAAACACTAACAGAGAGGACATCGAGATTTGAGGTTTATGGACTATGTGACATGCTTATCAGGATGCCTGATTAACGCTAAAAATGAATAAGCGCTTTTCCTGGAAGGCTTTGCTGGTATTCTAAGAAGTTGGAATTATTCATTCCCCTCATCCCTGTGTGGATCTAGGTGGGGAAAATATTCAAAACAACTCACACCTGAAAAAAACATTTATTGAGCAACTAACTGCTACCCAGAAAGCAATGATACTTAATGTAACACAGCACTTAGGACTTTAGAGTTGGGCCTTGGGAAGCCCAAGTAAGAACTGTAGAGTCTAGACTATGAGATCATTTGAGATAACCTAAGCCAACAAGAAGGAAGGAGAAGACCAGAGAAGAATGTGAGCAACTGGGTGTATTCTTAGTTGTCCTCCGACAGACTTCTGCATATTACCATGAGTCCCTGGGTGAGCTGGGCTCAGTTAACACCAAACAGCTGGATACCTTGTAAGTAAGTGGCCCTTGAGAGTTGCTGCAGTCTAAGATGATGGGGAAAAGTTTCTCAGAAGAAAAGATGGGCTGTGGCCACTGAAGAATAAAGTTTAAAAACAAAGTATGAGACAAATCAAGCAGAAAGATGAAGCGTGTCTAGATTGCAAATTCTACCAAGGATCATTGGTGTTAGCATATGAATTTGACTAAACTCATACTGCAAAAGGTATTCGACTTGCTCCAGCTCCACTCCTTGACTACAGTGATCAGGCCCTGACTCCTGCCAACCACCCTTACTTTCCAGCACCTGGGCTCTTTCACAGATTTGGTCATGTAGGGCATTGTTGGTTTCTCTGCTCCTGCCCCAGAATGAGCTTTCCACTGCTACATCACAGCCGCGTGTGGCTCCCTATTGGCAACAAGCTTGTGCTGCTGGCGCTGACATCCATAGCCCTGCATGATCTGAGCCTGCCCAGCTCCACACCTCCTGCCTCTCACCCCACTGTGACCCCCAATTCCTCCACACCTGGCCCACTGCAGGGCCCCATGCTCACCCATGCTGATCCCTGAAAGGCCTCCCTAGCTGTCACCTTGGAAATCCCTTTCCCTAACAACCTACCCTTTCCAGCAGACAGCTTAGATACCACCTCCCCTGTACCCCCTCCCTGAGCCCCCAGTGCTTCCTCCCTCTTTTGACCTCCAAGGGTCTCGCCTTAGCTGCCACGCTGCACTGTAAGTCATTCCCTGAATAGTTAAGTGCTGGGCTGCAGTGTCTCATGAGAGCTCAACACACCAACTTCCCTCTAAAGCAGGACTACAATTTCCAGGATTCCATCCCCATGCGGCTCCAGGTAACTTTGCCAATGAAGACTTGGAAGCTGAAGTAAAATGCACAATGCTAAGGAGATGCTAACAGTGAGACAAACCCACTCCCACTTCGTGCCAGGGGTCCAGACGTGGTGATCTCTTACACCTCTCCATAAACCCCAGTTTCTGTTCCAGAGAGCAGGTTGGAGACCACAGGCAGTGTCTTTCTTGTCTTATTCCCTAGCTGCCACCCTTCCAGGTCACCACTCTCCCAGCCCCCAACATCCAGGTAAGCTCCAATTCCTACCCTAAACCCCTTAATTCTTGCACAGTCTGGCATCTTTATCTGTTGTATCTTGAGCTCTGCATCTCCCCTGCAGCAGAATCTAACCTCATGCAAGCATCAGGAGACACCAGTGAGGGACAAGCCAAGTAGCAAAGCAGTGCTCTGCATCATGAGGTGTCCTCCCTCTCTCCTCCTCCCCAGCCAGACCCTCACCACACTTGCTCCCATTATAGCTCAGAAGCAAGAGCCAGGCTGTGTGCACAATGCGTCGGGCTTCCTGAGATGTGTGGTTCAGGAGACAGATGTTCTGTAACCCCAGGAACACCTGGTAAAACAGACATGAGGTCTGCTTTCCTATTTAAAAAAAAAATCAGCTCAAGGGAGAGAGATAACGGAACTAGAAAAGAAGAATGAAAAGCAGATGGATTAAGCTCTCTCATAGTCCGCAGGGAAAAACACCAATTGGGCCATCAGGAGTCCAGAATACGGAAGGAACCATGGTCGTACGTGTGCCATTTGTGCCATTTGTTAGGAGCTGAGCATGTGCCTGCAAAGTCCTGAGGGATTTCATGTTAAAATGAGGACAGAGTGAGCAGAGAGCTGGCTCTGCATGGCCCTAACCAGGAGTGGACACTCTGGGAGGCGGTTCCCACCACTCCCAGGGAGGGGAAGAGCAAATATCCAGCCAAGGCTCTAACCCTAATCAGGGTCACTAAAATAAAGGCTTTCCTGGAGAAGACCAATCTGTCCTCAAACCCTGAGGGCTTTCTCCACAGTCCAATCCCAGGTGGGCCAGGAAAACCGAAAGCAGTTTTCCTTGTCCCTGTAGCTCCCCCTTGACATCTGTTCCAGGAACTACAGCTCAGGGATGCATCAGAACCGACGTCCAGGGATGTAGGCAGTGGAGGAGCGCTTGTGTAGAGTGTACAGAGGCCCTGGGTTATCCCCAGCACTACACGTGTGTGTGATCCCTCACCCGAGCCCAATTATGAACCCATCCTGCAGAGAGAATGAGGCGCAGTGACCAGACCATTCCAGAGAACTCCCACGTGAACTCCCCACTGTGCAACCCCAGCACATGTTGCTACACGGCTCCTCCATTGCAGCTACAGCCCAGGAAGGGACGGGGGTCTACCGTATGGAAGATGGGTAAAGGGGTCTCAGTGAAAACCAGGGATGCTCTGGGTTACACATCACAGCAACCCCCAGCCCAGAACAGCTCACTTACCGTGAATGGGAGACAAAGTCGTACACAGGGATGTGGACTGTTTTCCCTTCGGTGATTTCTTTCAGTGTTTTGAAGATGAGTTCATTGTCAAAGGCATCTGAAGAAAATCAAATTGTTCAAATGTTTCTTACACTCCTTTCTTCTACAGTCACACACAGGACACGCCACAAGCTCGTATTTCCTATACGTGCACCACAGCTCAGAGAGGCATACCTCCCGGTGTCATAGTTTAGGCCTAAAATGGCCCTCAAAGATCTCATATTCAGAGGTAGGGCACAGCAAAAGAGGACAGGTCACTGGGGGCTAACTGGGAGAGTATATTCTTGTCCTGGCTCCTGCCTTCTCTAGCTGACATGCTGTGGGCAGCTGTCCTCCACCGGGCTCTCCCATCATGCAATTTCTGCCTTGGAACTGGCCAACCATGGACCCAACCCACTGAACTGTAAGCCACAATAAACTTCTCATTGCTTTAAATTGTGGGTGTTGGGTATTTTGTCCCAGCAGGAAAGTGACTAATACATCACCCCAAAGCTGATTTCAACCCAAAGCAGAATAATACGAAAGTTCCCTGGTCTATGAATGAGTTCTGGCAAACTGATTTCCTTTTTCCTCCTCCGACATTCCATTCCCAGCCTGGACATCTCTTCTCGCTCTCCCTCCAGCTGCTGTCCCGGGACTGCCACATGGCAACCAGGAAGACACACTCATGACTAGGGGAGGCCCACAGGCTCCGTGCCAAGAAGAAGGCTGGATTCCAACCGTCATGAGGAACCCACAGTAACAGGAGGAACAGCCTGCCCAGCTGGGCTGTCAGCAAGGTTCCTTCAGGCAGCCACCTGGAGCCCGTTTCCCTCTGGGCTGGTCAGGGAGTTGAACACAGATCGTGTGCCCACACGTGGGGTTGGAAGGAGCGGGTGACACAGGGTGCTGCCTATCAGGAGGCAGAAGGATCGGCCACATTCATTCACTCCTGGGGCTGGCCCATTGGGTCCAAGACTCACGGTGGTCACCTTTACTCAAGACAGACTTGCTCCATCGGTACTTAATGAGCCAGCACCACGAGAGGTGTTTCAAAGCCCCTCCTCTCCTGTAAGACCCCAATAACCTGGCAAAGTAGCGGTTAGGCCCCTGTTTCATAGCTGGGAAACAGACTCAGAAGTGAAACACTTCCTCATGGATGAGACATAACTACTGCCACTTCACCCAGGTGAAAACGCACACATGCACACACACAACATGCCCCTTCAACTCCCCCAACTCACCCGGGTGATCAAAGTTGAACTGGCCCTTCAGGGCCTTGGCCTTCTGCTCTGAGGTGAGGACTCGGTAGAAGCTATCCTGGCTTAGGATGACCACCTGCTTCTGGTGATAGTCCACCTCGTTCTGCCCCAGGAGCTGCACAATCTTAGCACAAACAGAAGACTGCAAGGAGAGAAGAGGAGATGAGTGTATGAGAGAAGGGGAGTGTACTGGTGGAAAAAGAGCCCAGGGTCACTAAGGGGACACATACTCCCTAAGAGGAGGCTGTGGAGGGAGGAAATCAAAGGCTTCTGACTTGCACAATGGAATAAAAGGCTGGGGGAGCACGCGCCTGTCAGAGGACTGTCACAAGTCCTTCCCTCCCTCTCCTTAGCACGAATCACTACTCCTGGGCAATGCCAGTCACTAGGCAGAGCAGTGTTAATTTATTCTGCCTACTTTTGCCCCAGTAGTAGTGGAACAAGCACACTGATCACAGGATGGGTCAAAGGGTCTCAGGACCAGGCACCCTCGAGCCATCCTCGGCTGGCTCCTGCACATCTCTATCCTGGGCACGCCCAGCGAAGGCAGCTAGGTTAGCAGCAAGGCCGACATGGCAGCTGCCATCTGCCTGTGCTGGCTGCTTTTGACAGCCCACAGCCATGGTCTTTGCACAAATGTGGGCCGCCACACTGGAGTGACACAAGACACAGACAATCGCCAATACCTAAAGCAGCCTGGCCGCTCTCCTGAATGAACTCAAGCCTTGCGTACTCCGCTGGGTTTAGTGATACCTACAGCCACTCCCTTTTGTCCCCCCAGTGACATGTAGCGTCTGTTAAAGGGAGAACATAGAACAGGAATCCAAAAGAATGGGGTGCCAAAAGTTATTTTATCAATTAACTCTTTTTTCACTTGATAGGAAGATAAATTTTAATCTCTAATCACTCTAGAAGCTGTAACTGAAGGTTTCTTGTGGAACCTGACCTAATTATAAAAGATAAAAAAGTAGCATATGTAGAGCGTTCTTGGCTCAAATTTTGAGGCCTTGTGCTGACTTAATTTGAGCAACTGGTTTTAGCAAAGAAAAGCCACAGGATTTTTTAAGATTACAATACCTATAAGGCTGACTGGTTTGTCTGAGCATGAGAAAAACTAGCTGGTCTTGTTGCACTAGTCCATGCTGATGAAGATGTTTTGCGCAATACCCTTTGTACAGGTTATGACACAAACCAAAGAAGAATTTTTGCTGAGTCAATAATATTTGGAGGCAATTGTTAATCATTTCAAATGGATTTCTTTGACTTTGATGACACTTTTACACATTAACATGGATAAGCATTTTTAACTACTTCATACTTTGGGGATGCAGATTCCGCCCCCCCCCCAAAAAAAAACCCTAAAAATAGGAAAGGTACAAGTTGCACAGGACTTTGATTCAACACTGAAAATGCTTCAACGAAACCAAAGGCTATATACGATTATAAATTATATGTTTTTAAACATCTAATTCACTCTCCTTAACTGGCATCTGCTTCTTAGATCCTAAAATTATAGGAGGATACAGTATCTCCTTTACTAGTTGATAGAATTTTTTCTAAATGTCCAAACAAAAAAAATGAAGAGATTCATGGATACAGGAATATGGGCAGTACCATTTAAAACATGGTATTTAATTTACAGTCAAAACTCATTTTGTATTTGTTGCATGAACAGTAAGTAACTCCAGTACTTCGACCACCACCACCACTTTGAAAAAAATAATCAATTCCTTTAACCCAAATACAGAATCTGCACAGTGGTCGTTAAAATAAGCACAAAGTACAATTCTAGAAAGTTAATACCCCCCTCACCTACCCCCAGTACTGGGGATTGAACCTAGGGTCTTCGCTGAGCTCCATCCCCAGCCCTTTATTTCTTATTTTGAGACAGGATCTCACTAAATCACTCAGGCTGAGCTTGAACTTGCGACCTCCCTGCCTTAGCTTCCGAGTGCACCACCATCCCATAGCTTGTCATAGCTCTTGATCAAGGATAATATATATTTTGTTGGTCTGCGGTACATGTTTTCAAAGACCTGGCTGCTGACCCTTGCCTTCCAGGTACACCACCACTAGCAACCAGCTGCCAGCATAGTCACTGGTTGCTTATTAGGTGCCAGGTCCATGGTAGGTGCTCCTTCCTTTACAGCCACTCTTAGAGCTCACCTGCGCTGCCCTCTGTGAATGAGGAAGCCCAGTAAGTGACTTGCCCTGCCTGCAATCACGCAGTCCTAGCTACCTACTCTTGATTTCAACCTAAATGCAACAAGAAGTCTGAAGACGAGAGATAAATACAATGTGTAAACAAGGAAAATTAAACCTGCCTTTCAGGCAATCTACATCTTTAACATCTTTATTTCCTTCCTTTTGGGTCACTGTAGAAAATAAGCCCTTAACCCATACAAGTGTCAATCATGGCAACAGGTACATAGGGCTTTGGTTGTCCTCTTCTATTTCTGTGTAGGTTTGAATTTTTTGCACACTAGAGAGGAAGGAGGGAGCCTACCGAAGCCTGACTCTGCCCTGAGCAGATGCTCTTTCTCTTACTGCACGCCCACCTCTATGTCTCCCTGGCCTCCATCCGGGTTCTCCTTTCCTCTAATCTTGCATCCCCCTCCAAATGGATGAAATGCAGCTTTGAGATATCATCTTGGTCCCCCCCAGAAAGCCATTGGCTACTAACTAAGGGCTGAGAAAGCAGACAAACAAAAACATGAGCTCACAGACAGCTAAAGAAAAGTGAGTGCAATTGTTTTGCTGGACAAAGACTTAGGGTAACATAGTAACGAAAAGACAGATACTCTTAAGAGTCCACTTTAGGGAGGTGTCTGGAGTAGCGAAATGCAGGAGACAGAGCTGGATGGCACTATAGGGCCTGGGTGAGGGGAATGCAAAAGTTCTGGAGACTGGATATCCTACAATGCAATCACCCCTAACACTCTGAAAATACCTCAAAATGAGCAAGAAGGTAAATTCTGCATTATGTATATTATAACAAATAAAAACATTCTTATATCAAAAGCTTAGTTTCTGTGTACTAGACACTGGGCTCAGCACTTTGAAAGTATCTCAGCTATTACAACTTTGCATGATGAAATTAGCAATATACTAATTCCTCTGACAGCGAACACAGAGGCAAGAGCAGGTAAATGGCCTTTCTGAGGCACACATGCACAGCAGTGGAGCCAGGTTTCTAACCCTAGCAATCCAGGGCCCCACCCTCTTTGCTAGTGGCTGCCCTGCACCAGCTCACCACACTGCCCAAGAACCTTGAGCTCAGCCTAGTTTTGCATCTCTGCACACTTTATGCACTGTGTCCAGAATAATTCCTTTTTGAGACAGGACTTGCTGTGTAGTTCAGGGTGGCCTTGAACTCACTAGTAGCCCAAGCTTGCCTCAAACTCAGATCCTCCAGCCTCAGGCATGTTCTACTATCCTCAGCTTGTACCCAGAATAACTGTCCTTACCACAGCACATTACTGAAGGGGTTTGGGGGCTGCTGAGACCATCTGAACATTAAAAAAATTTAAGATGAGGTCAATACAAGGAATCTTTAGGAAACAAGGGGAGTTTTTAAAACAAACATGGAAGAACCAGCAAAGGAGATATACAGTTTATTCACTATGCCATTGCAACAAAGTTTTTATTATTATTATTTATTATTATTATTATTACCTAATGAAATTAAAGCCTCGAGAATCAACCAACCAAGTTAAATTAAATGTCTTAGTCACACAGCCAGGGCTCAAACTACAGGTGTTCTAATTCTAAACATGCCAATTCTTTTCACTGTTCCCAAACAGAAGCTGCTTTAGAATCCACTGCAGTGTTCTCTACAAATTTACTCCACTCTTGGATGAGAGAACAATGTCAGGGAAAGGGAGTCAGGGTAAGAACTGGTTACAAAAACAACAGTTTTGTTCGGTGCTACTACCTTCACTCGATACTATGTTAAATTTCACAGATTTTTATGCAACTAAAGCCAGACAAGTGATTTATGTATCAAAGGAAGTTGCAATGCACACTGGAGCACACATGTAATCCCAGTGCTTTGGGACGTTGAAAACAGGAGGAGGATTGCAACATCAAGCCCTTCCTAGGCAACTTAGCAAGAAGACCCTGTCTCCGCGTAAAAATAGAAAGGGTTGGGGGGGGGGGGGGTTCAGTCCCTGGATTTGATCCCTGGTATCAGCATCACCACCACGAAAAAATGCACACACATGCACGCAACTGTTCTAGAAATTTCGATTATGTTCAAGAGAATCTAGCTGCTAGGAGCCAGTAACTACAGACCCAGCATTCAGCAGACACACTGAACAATGAGCTCTTTCTACAGAGAGTTCCTGTTCGGGAAGCCCCAGGAGCATCCACAGCTGATCACCAGGCTCGGCCAGTTCCCAAAGAGCAGAGGCCAAGCACACATAGGTCCTTGAGCTGCTGTAGAAAGGCTCCTTCCTTAAAACCACTGTCCCATCACAGCTGGGCACCATCTCCCAAGGCTGTTTCTAGAGGGTGTTTTCCACCCTGAAGGTCCTGCTGTCCCGCTCCAACACTGCGAGTGAGTGAAATCAAACAAGCAAGGCATGAGCACTGTCACTCCAAGCCTCCACCCCTAACTCCAAGGGGCCCTCAGCAGCTCCGCCTGCAGAGGGGCTTCCAGCTGGGTGTGTCCCTAAGGGATGTGTGGCCTTTCCCTGCGGTGACCTCACAAGAGTCCAGGAAATGGCCACACTGACCAGCTGGAATTCCATCATCTGTCTGCCCTGCTCTCCCGGAGCTGCGAGAATCAGCAGAATTGGGGAGGAGATCCAAGCCAGGAGGGCTTGGCCTAACAGAGCCGACAAGGCCCCAGGGAGGTGCACAACTCACTACTCCCTCCAGCCCTTCACAGTGGGCTGTGGACTCATGCTATCACTGTTCTACAAGTCCACCAACCAACCCCATCAGCTAGTGGTTCAAGGAGCCCTCAGCTTCCTTGGACAGGAAGAGCTCATCTAGCTCCTCCGCTCTTTAACTGAGAGCAAGCGTGGCTTTGCCTGTCACCACCATCAAGTCAGAAGCACACCACTAACCTCCACGATCCCCAGACGTGACGTCACTCCTTTGGGGGCCGGGCTGCTCTCCACACTGCTCGGAAGCTCTAATTTACTGGCATGAGAAAACCAAAGCACCAGTAATTTGCCCTGGGTGCAACTGAGAACAAAGCTCAAACCTGCTGACTCTATCCCACATCAAACCAGCCCCAGGGCAGCAAAAGGGAAGTGGCCCTGAAAGCTCCCCTTGAATCACTAGCAGTGGGGCATCTACTCTTGAAGTCATGGACAAGCCCCAGAAACATGCTGCTGAGGAGCTCCCCCATCCCCAACTACACACACACACACACACACACACACACACACACACACAGACACACACATACACACGCACACGCTGAAATTAATTGCTGCCTGATAAAGGTCTCCAACACCCAAAAGCAGCCACAGATCATTCTGACAACCTGAGAATTTTTTGAGCCCAAGGCCTAGCTGTGACTCAGCCTTTATTCCTAGGCCCTGGCAGGACTTGGTGCCTCAGATGTTTGTTAACTGTCACCAGAGCTCAACGCCTGAACTGATCAGAAATTCTTTTTTCTTCAGATGTATTTCAAAAACAGTCTATCTATGCTCCTCGATCTTAGCCATCACCCTTGATTTAGGCTCCCAGGGATTCCATCCTAAGGTACAAGATACTGGGTACAGATGGCTGGCTGTGTGCCCAAATCTTAGTCCCTGAGTTTTAGCTGGGCATATATTTCCCAGGCTCCCTCACAGCTCACTGTGAGCATGCTAAATTCTGGCCAATTAGATAAGCAGGAGTCATAAGCAACAGCCTCTGGGAATACTTCATTAATTAATTTCTTTGACCCTCTTTGACCCTCCTTCCTGTTGGCTGGAATAAAGACTTAAGAGCTGGAGCTAAAGCAGCCATATTGCAGCAACTAAGGATAGGAGAGAGAGAAGCTAAATGAGCCAGAAATTCAAATGACCATAGTAGTACTAAGAGTCACATGCAAGTTAGGGCCAAAGTCTGAATGTGCCTCCAAAAATTCAAGCTAAAACATCATCATAAAGTGATGGTGCAGCCTTTAGGAGGTGATAAACCATGAGGTAAGAAGAGCCCCTGTGGATAAGATTGGGGCATTAAAAAAAACTCAAGGAAATGGGACATTTTCTTCTGCTTTCCTGCCATGTGAGGATGTAGCACTCACTCCTCTGCCAAATGAGGACACGGCAACTGTCCATCCTCACCAGGTGATGCAGCAGCAACAGGGTTGACCCCTAGGAACAGAGAGCAGAGAGCACTTTGACCCTGGGCTACTCAGCCCCAGCGCTGGGAGAGCGCAATCTCTGTCTTTTACAGATTTATATAATACCAGGCACTGCAATACAGCGGTGAGACAAGTCATCCTGCTTGAGCCCTGTTATTCAAGGTTTCCTGTCACTTTGAAGGGATAGGATCCTAATCCTGATGTATGGAAGGTCTCCTGTGTAAATGTCCCCTTGGCCCCAGGGAACATCCGTCCTGTCCTGGCTGGGAGCTGTCTTCACCACACCAGGAGCCATAAGCAGCTCAGCACTCAAGCTGCCTGCAGGTGAGTTCAGAGGCAGGGAGAGGAGCACCCTCTTGGGCCAAGGTCCCCATACCTTGGGGCACCCCCTTGTCACCTGCCAGCCTCTGTGTATTTATAGCTAGGAAAGAATTCTTTAAAAATCACTTGTATGGCTGGGCATGGTGGCACACGCCTATAATCCCAGCACCCTGGGAGGCTGAGGAAGGAGGATTGCAAATTCAAACCCCACCTAGGCAATTTATTGAGGTGTTGTCTCAAGATAAAGGGCCTGGGGATATAGTTCTATATGCAGGCGGCTCTGGATTCAAACCCCAATATTGCTTTTTAAAAAGTCATATCTACATTCCTAAAATTATATTTGTTTCTGCTCACTGTAGAGTCAGTATCACTGAGGCATTAAACAGGCTCAATGCACTGAGGGGTGGCAAACAGTAGCTGACACTTCCACAGAACACTGTACACCAGGAGCTGGAAGGATATTACATGAAGTCATCCCTTGGGGACTCAGAGGAGACTAGTTCCAGGGACCCCCTGGATAGCAAAACCTGAGGAGGCTCAAGTCCTTTATATAAAATGGTACAGTGTTGCATATAACCTACATACATCCTCTCCCTCTGCTTTAAAAACCATCCCCATGTTGCTGACAATATCTAATTACAATGGAAAAGCTGCATAGTTATGCTGCATCGTTTAGGGAGTAATAAAACCCACACATAGTACAGATGCAACTGTTTGACACATTTTTAATTTTTTTTTTTTTTTTGGTATCGGGGATTGAACTCAGGACCTTGCGCTTGCAAGGCAGGCACCGGAACCAACATTTTTAAAATTTTTATGAATGCACTTTGTTTGCCATGCCTAATGATAGCCCTCATCGCGGGCAGCTGGCCCACGTACATTACACATCTTAACATTTTCAATCTAAGGTTGTTGGAAGCCATGGGTGCAGGCCCTACAGATAAAGGGAGCCAACTTAATCTTCACACCAACCCGTGTGAGGGCCTTCTTGTTAAACCATCTCACGTACAGGAAACGGAGTTCCAGACAGGCACATTAAGTGACTTGGCCCAAGATCACACACTTGGAAAACACCTGAGGTGCGGCAGCCTCCACTCCCGGGCTGACTGCAGGATGTGTGCTGTTCACCAAGCCTCACACCGCCTGGCCTTGGTGCAGAAGCAAGGACTCTAGGCTTCCAGGACTCCTCACCAAACTGGCCAGCTCCTGAGGCTCTCTTGCTCCATCAGGACCAGCAAGAGGAAGAGACTCCAGTGGGGCTCTTCGACTCCCCCTGCAGCTTACCCAAAGCACATCTCTGCTGGGCCCCTTGAGAAGTGAGTTTTCTGATAAGTGCTTTACTAGGAAAGAGAGAGCTAAGTCCCCTCTGCTTCCCTACAATGAGACTGCTGGTAGCTACAGTGTCTACGACATTCTTAGGGGGTCCCAGAAGCAGTGAGCCCTCGCACATGCAGGTGTTTGGGTGAGGAAGGAGCAGACGCGATGTTTCCAACCTCGGCCCAACACAACTGCCACCCTGGTGAGGCTGTTGTGTTGTGTACTGGTCGACTCCTTCCTTGCAGAAAGCAGAACAGCGGGAGAACCACAACACTCCTACGCCCTGCCAAGCAGCAGGCTCACAAAAGACTAGGGAAGGCGAAAGGACCAGGGGCAAATGCAGAAGAGAAAGGAGGAGACAGGGCTGGGGGTTTAGCTCAATGGTTCCACCGCCTCCCTCACAAGTGCAAGGTCCAGGAGTTCAATCTCAGGCACAAAAAAAGGAAAAAGAAAGGAGACTAATTTTGTGGCCTTCTGCTTATCCTAACCCCGAATACCGCTTTGTATTCGTTTCCACAGGAGAGAGGAAAAAGGCACCGGGCGTGCACACGCATGTGCAGAGCTCAGGCTGATCAGGTCCCAGCTGCTTGCTAGTTTGGCTGACTACTGCCTACCATGCCCCCTGCAGGAACTGAAGCCTCGGGGAAGGCTCCTGGAGGATGACTGTTGACTATTGCTGACATGCGGGTGCAGGTGACACTGGGTCCACTCCCTTCCCCATTTGCCTGAGGACTGGGAGGCAAGTTGGAATGGAAGACTGCAAACCACTGAGCCCCTTGTCTGGATAACATGACTATTACAGAAGTTACAGCTGCAAAGACCTGCGGTCCCTAGGGTGAGAGACCGGAAAAGCCGGCTCTTCTCCCTCCTCTGGGCAGGGCGGCGGGGAGGGATATGGAAGAGCACGGGATGGCAACGGGGAGCTCTGCAGAATCTTTCACAGGCAATGCTTCGTGTGAACTTAGTTTCTGAAGAAAGAAATTCAAATCCTGAATTAGCACTTCCAATTTTCTTCTACATTTTTGCTGCATTCATCACTCATACCACCTCCAGGGCCCCAAGATTTTAGAAATCAAAAATCACAGAGAAGAAGACTCCTGAAGTTTCACAGGCCACATTAATGGAAAAACAAGAGTGAGTTTACCACCTTGGAAGTAATCATAAATTAAAACAGCTTATCTACTATTGCCAAAAAAGATTTAAGGCTGCTAGATGTGGCAGTACACACCTGTAATCCCAGCACTCTGAGGGGCTGAGGCAGGAGGATTGCAAGTTCATGTCCAGCCTACACAACTTACTGTATGTATTGACAAGACAGTGTCTCAAAAGCATTTTTTAAAGGGGGCTAGAGAGGAATCTGAGAGCAAAGGCCCTGGGTTCAATTCCCAGTACCACCACCACAACAACAGCAAAAAACTGATGGTCATTCATTTTCTGATTTTAGTCCTATTATAATTCCAGAAATTCTGCCTCTTGGCTTTCCATTTTTCTCCCCTCATAAAGCAACAGTTAATTCATAGCTAACTGGAATAAAGTGAAATATTTTGGGATCGGGGGAAGCAGAAGACAGGGCATAGCCATTCCTTAAATTACAGAACCTTAGAATATGACCGTACTTCGTAAGGTAACGATCTTGAGATGAAGTCATGCTGAATTAGGAAACCGGAAAGGGAGAAACACAAAGACACGAGTGGAGACAGAGTGATGTCCATTAGGATGGAATAGCACCGGAAGGTGGGAAGGAAAGAAGCAAGCTGGGCTTCTCCTTCACGCCTTCCAGGGGATCAAACGCTTCCAGGCGCCTAATTTTTGCTCTTCTCGCCTCCAAACCCTAAGAGAATAAATTTGGGTTGCTTTAAGCCACAAGTGTGTGATGATACACCTGCCATTGTTAATGAATGGGCTCAATTTCTTTTTTGTGATCAAAGCACTTTCTTCAGCTTCTATTTCTGCACACTGCTGCTCATAGATTGGTTTTCCCTGCTTCCAGGCATAAATTCATGAAGATGTATCGGTTCACTTTGTGATTTTTTTTTCCTCAGAACTTTTCCCGCTGTTTCCTGTTTGCTCTAATAGTAAACTGTTGCTCTACTCTGGAATACGGGAGTGATTCCTTCCTCAAATATCCTGGTTAATAATTGTCATGCACACTGAGAAGAGCTCCCAGTTTGGTCTGCTGTTTCCTTGTTGGATAAGGAGCTGCTCCCAGATCCAGCAGTGTGCTTTGGGGCCTGCAAGTGAGTTTCAATGATCAGGCTGCAGATGTGGAAAGTGCTATTTTGCAGAGCTTTTGTGTCACCACAGAAATTCCCCTCACTCTCTGGGCAAGATAGAGTCTTAAAAATCAAGAGACAAGAATTTCCCAATCGTCAGAAGGCCAAAAAGCAACGGGCCCCTTTACTTTTCAGAGTGGGTACACAGGAACTGCCTCTGCCATACCAGGGACATCTCCCACAACCCAACCTCTTCATGTTAGCTCCCTTACTATTGATTGTAAGGTCTTCTATTCCACAAATGGGCTGGAAGTATGAATGGGCAGAAATGTGCATGAGACAGTGGTGACCCAAAATATAAGTTCAATGAAACCTTTTAATCAAGACTCCTCAAATTTCCATTTCACACATCTTTCCTGCAAAGCCCATTCAGCTTTAAAAGAACAAGCAACAAAAAAACAAAATTGAAAATCTCATCATGATCCATGACCCTTATCTTTTTCATATCTATGTAACTGCTTAAAACCACATTATCCTATGGCTAAAGTGCACTTCACAATTAAAATACTGGTGCAAAACATCAATGATTACAAGATTATGTTCCAGGAAAGAAAAGGCATGAAGTGGAAATGACGAAAATGTACCACAGACATTGGGAAATGGGAAGAAAAAGTCCAATGAGAAGGGGAACAAGGGAAGGGGAAAGGGGCCAAAAGGAGAAAATGGAAGAGGCAAAAAAAAAGCTTCTGTACATGGGGGGATGGGGTTAGGGAAAAAACAAAAAAGATATATCATGTACTGGTACAAATTCTGCATGATGAATGTTATCATGTATCATCCATATCTAGAATGTACCAATAAATGTTTTCCGAATAAATACAACTGCAAAAAAAAAAAAGGATATCCACTATCACCACTCTTATTCAATACAGTTCTGAAAACGTTAGCCAGCACAATCAGACGAGAAAAAAATAAAAAGGGCCCGGGGATTTAGCTCAGTGGTGCTGTTCCTGCCTCAAAGTACAAGGTCCTGAGTTCAATCCACGGTAAAGATAGGAAGGGAGGGAGGGAGCAATTATTATTTGAGGATGACATGATATTCTACACAGAAGACCTCAAAAACTCCACAAAAATACTGCTAGATTTAATAAACAAATTCAGTAGCATAGCTGGATAAAAGTCAACACTCAAAAATCAAAAGCATTTCTGACACAGATAATAAACTCACTGAGAGAGAAATTAAGGAACCAACACCTTTCACAATAGCATCCAAAAAAATGAAATAATGAAGGAAGTATAAAAGACCTTCATGTGTCAAACTACAGTACTCTGGAAAGATCAAAGAAGATACCAGGAAATGTAAAGACATTTCTTATTCTTGGGTCAGAAGAGCCAACGTAGTGAAAATGGTCATACTTCCAAAACTGTCATACAGATTTAATGCAATCCCAATCAAAACACCAATACCATATCTCACAGAATTCAGAAAAAACAATCCTAAAATTCAGTTGGAACCTGAAGAGACCCAGAATAGCAGAGGCAATTCTGGGCAACAGATGAAAGGCAGGAGGCATTACAATCCCTGATTTGAAGTTATACCACCAAGCTAGTGATAAAAACAGCATGGTACTGGAAAAAGAACAGACCCAAGGATCAGTGGAACAGATTAGAAGATGCACAAACAACTCCAGGCATACTCAGCCACCTTATCTTTGACAGAGGAGCCAAACACCCTTGCTGGAAGAAAGATAGCCTCTTTAATAAATGGTGCTGGAAAAACTGGCTTTCCACTTGCTGAAGATTGAAACTAAACCTGTATCTCTCATCATGCAGTAAACTAGGTAGAACTCTTGAAGACACTGGTGTAGGCAAAGATTTTACGAACAAAACCACAATCACATATGATCTATCATAAAGAATCAACAACTGGGATCTCATCTTATTAAAAAGCTTCTGCAGAGGTGGCTTCTTCCCGTCGGGCGGTAGAGGGAGCTGTGGAATTTGTGGCTCTGGTGAGATTGAAATCATGGCAGGTCCAGAACCCGACGCCCAGTACCAGTTCACTGGCACCAAAAAATATTTCAATTCTTACACTCTCACAGGTAGAATGAATTGTGTACTGGCTACATATGGAGGCATTGCTCTGACGATCTTGTATTTCAAGTTAAGGTCTAAAAAACACAAAAACGTCAGCTATGAAAGCAACATAAGTGGATTTTACAGTATCTGACTTCATCTGTGAAGTTCCCGCGCCTGGAAGAGCTGTCACTCATCATGTAATACTCAGTTTGTACAATAAATTATGAACCTGGAAATAAAAAAGCTTCTGCACAGCAAGAGAAACCACCAACAGAGTGAAGAGACAACCCACAATGTGGGAAAAAATGTCAGCTGTTCCTCAAAGGACTACTATCTAGAATATATAAAGAACTAAAAAAGAAAATTCAAACCTCTCAAATTTAAAGACCCAATCCAAAAGTGAGCATCTCAGGTGAAGTAGAAATGGCAAATAAATATATGAAAAAGGTTCAACATCTCTGGTCACTCGAGAGATGCAGATTAAAACAACACAGATTTGGGCCGGGGATTTAGCTCAGTGGTTTTGTTGCCTGCTGTGCAAGCGCAAGGACCCGAGTTCGATCCCCAGTACCAAAAAAAAAAAAAGGATAGAAAGAAAAAATGGCAACAAAGCTTCTGTACATAGGAAGCGGATGGGGCTTGAGGGCGAAGGGGATAAAATTAAATAAAATGTGTTAATAAAAAAAAGAACTAAAGGGGGCTGGGGATTTAGCTCAGTGGTTCTGGTGTCTGCCTCGCAAGCGCAAGCTCCCAAATTCGATCCCCAGTACAAAAAAAAAACTAAAAGGAAGAGTGATATTGGAAAAAGGCAACAAGATGGGAGATGAAAACACGAAGAAATGATTCATGAGTAGTGAGGGAGGACTTTGCTACTGGACGATCTGACAGCAAGTAGAGACGATGTTCTGCAGGTAGTAAAAGAAGAGGACAAGGGTCCGATCCTTGTTTGAAAAAAATTAAGTGAAAGAAAGAAATACCTAGCTAAAACCTCCCACCAGAAATAACCATTCTGGCAAGCAATTTTTCAGACACCTTCATAAGCATGTGCAATAGCTGGTCTCCAAGATGGCTGCCACCAAACTCCTTCCCTCCTGGGAGAAGGGAGCTCTTCCTCCCGCTGGGGATAATGTCGATTCATATACCAACTTCAGGTAATTAAGTTTTCCATTTCTCTATATATGCTAGAATTCTGTTATCTGCCTTTACCTTATTCATTATGAAATACTGGTAATTTAAAACCAGAAAAGAAATTCTGAGGTTTTCTTTTTTGATTTATTTATTGGTGCCAGGGATTGAACTCAGGACCTTGTGCTTGCAAGGCAGGCCCGGGCACCACTGGGGTCCTTGAGTCCCATCTCCAGTTTAAAAAAAAAATTTTTAAACCCTCCAATGTAGAACAAACATTTTAGAAGTAAAACATACAGAAAATGAAAAAGACAATACAAAAGTGAACACAAAAAAGCTTCAACATGATGCAAAATCCACAAAACATAAATAGAATAGAGCACAAAGTCTGTCTCTTTCCCACACTATTTGCCAGCCACCTTGCTGGCCACTTCTTAGGCTGCCTCCATTTTCAATTTCACAACCATCTTTAAGAGCTAACTAGGGCTGGGGATTTAGTTCAGTGGTTCCGGTGCCTGCCTTGCAAGTGCAAGGGTCCCGAGTTCGATCCCCGATACCAAAAAAAAAAAAAGAGGTAACTCTCTTGGGTACACACACACACACACACACACATCCATGCTGTCTACACTTTCATTTGCTCGAATTGCTAAAACATGACACCACCACTTTAAGACTGGTTCTTTTTAAGGGCTTCACAGTATTCCTTTGTGTGAAGGAATTACAGGTAGCCCTCCACTGATGGACATTTAAATTTGTCTAGATTTTCTGCAATAAACTTTCTATGGACATATATATGTAAATGTGGGTTTTAGCCTTTTGTTATGGTTTGAGGTCCTCCATCCCACACTAGCAACTGAACCCAGTAAGTGCTGAGCTATAGCCCTATTCACTTTTTATTTTGAGACAGGGCCTTGCTAAGCTGCTCAGGCTAACTTCAGCTTCAAACTTGCTCATCCTGTCTCAGCGTCCCAGTAAGTAGGATTACAGGCACGTGCACCACATGTATATAACTGTAAGATAAGTTTCCAGTCTGCCACAGTAAAACATAGACGCTGTTTATTCCCACCCATTGGCTCAGATAATCTCCATCAATTTCCAGATACTACTTTGCCATATTTTGATGGTATCTAACTTTATTTGCTTAATTTGCCTTCCTATTTGAAGTGAGAGTGTCTTTTATGTAACTAGTTGTCAGGAACTAGTCTTTTGGTAAGTGTGCTCCTGAAGTGAGTCTGTTGGAATTCCATCTTCAATCACTGTCTTTCTTATCAGTGTGTTACTGATTTTCAAAAGCTCTCTACATAAAGAAATCTGGCCTTCTCGTTTGTATTCAAAATCTTTCCAGTTAATTGTCTTTTCATTTTAAACAAATGTTTCTTGAAGCAATTTTACTGATGTTGTCGAATCGATTTATGGTTTTCTTTATCATGTCTTATTTAGAAAAACATTTTCATGTACACATTTTTTTTAATTCCCCTACTTTCTCAATGCCACGCCTTCTCTATCCTCAGGAGCTCTCTCCTCTGTGCCTTCCACTCCCCAGCCTCACACAGATCAAAGAAGGCCCATAACAGGGCACCAGCCCAGCAGCTCCCTGAACCCTCAAAGGTCAGGCCAGGCAGCCAGAGAGGGCAGAGGGCAGGCAACTGGGAGGAGGTGAGATTGACCAGCAGGTTGTAAGGAACTTCCTGCGCAGATACAAAGGGTTACAAAAAGAACTGCAGCCCTGTCCCTCTGGAAGCCATCAGGAAGCCATCAGAGCTGCAGCGCACAGCTGCACACAGCCTCAGGCTTTGTACCCACTGGAGGAGCAGATGTCAGCAGTGAACCTGGAGTACCTCAGGACGAAGTAGCCATGTGCGCCCAGGATTTCTGCCCAAAAACACTTGTTAGTAAATAACAACACACAGGCATGAAGCAGCACAGTGAACACCATGTGTTTCTAATCTGACCTGACAATTTCCCCCTAGACCTGATCTGAAAGGGCTCCTGCAGATGCTCCCAGTCCTGTGCCGTCCACCACAGGGTGAGGAGCTCAGATCTCCTCTATATCACTCAAGCAGAGCCCTCGTACCACACGCTGAGGCTCACAGATTCCTCTGGGGAGCAGCTGAGCATTTTCCTTGGCATGTTAAATTATCCTTCAACAAATTGGGCACTGAGAGCACGAGGCAGCCATATACCAAACAAACCCACATGAAGTTGGCTGGTCCTTCCTATGATGGTTTGGATCTAGACTGTCCCTTGAAAGCTCATGTGCTGAAGGTTTGTTTCCAATCAACAGTGTTCAGCAGTGGGAGGCACGTGGATTATGAGGGCTCTGGCCTCAGCCACTGATTAATCCATTGTTGGAGTCCTGGCCTACCAGGCTGTCAAGAGGTGGAGAGAACACTAGGAGGTGGAACCTGGTTGGAAGAAGTAGGTCCCTGGGGCAAGCCCTGGAAGGGTGTGTTTTGCCCCCAGCACCTTCCTCTCTTCCTCTGATCAACTCCTGGCAGCCATGAAGTGAGCAGCTTTGCCTCACTATGTTCCTCTAGTAACGGTGCTACTCACCACAGACCCAGAAAAGAGGGACCCAAGTGACCATGGACGGAAACCTCTGAAACCGTGAGCCAAAGTAAATCTTACCTTCCCTTAACCTGATCTTCTCAGGTATTGTCACAATCATAGGAAATCAGACTAATAAACTTGCCATATCATATATAAAAATTAACTCAGAATGGATCAAAAAACTAAAGAGCTAAAACCATAAAACATGTAGAAGAAAACACGGGGGGTAAAGCATCATGATGAAGGATTTGTCTATGATTTCTTGGATATGACACCAAAGGCACAGAACAACAAGACAAGTGAGATGGATCCCATCAAAGATTAAAAACATTTATGCATCAATGGGCACTATCAAAAGAAGATCCCGGGGCCGGAGATTTAGCTCAGTGGTTCCGTCGCTTGCCTTGAAAGCACAAGGACAAGAGTTCGATCCCCAGTACCAAAAAAAAAAGAAGATCCCATAATGAATCTGATCAAAATCTATTATATGCATTGAAGCCCCTCTAACATGGATGGAGGAGGGAGGTGATTAGGGGGTGATGGAAGTACAGGTGTGAATGTATGTGTACAAATCACCCAGAATGAAACCCATTAATCTGTATAACCTATAAGCACTAATAAGGATGTAAAGGAGGAAGGAGAAACATGTAATGGGAGAAAATACTTGCAATTTATGTATTTGATAAAAGATTGATATCCTGAAGCAAAGAACTAAAACACAACTAAAAAAGAACAAAGAATCTGATTTAAAAAATCAGTGAGCACTTGAACAGATATTTCTCCAAAGAATACAAATGGACAGTGTGCACATAAAAAGATGCTCAACACAGGTGACTGTCATGGAAGTCCGAATCAAATCCACAAAGAGACACCCTTTCATACCTATTAGGATGATGATTATTTATTTAAAGAAAAAGAAAAAACTCAGAAAATACCACGTGCAAGGCTGTAAAATTATAATTCTTGTGTACAACTGGAGAAGGAAATGAAAAACAGTGGAGCCTCTGTGGAAAACTTACGGTAACACCTCAAAAATTAAACATAAAATTACCATAGGATACAATGTTCCACTTTGGAGTACATACCCAGAAGAACTGAAAGCAGAGACTCAAATACTTACACACAAACATTCATAGCTTTATTCACATGAGGCAAAAGGGAGAAGTAACTCAGATCCATCTTTCCATTAACAGGTGAGTGGGTAAACAAACATGAACATACAAACCAGGTGTGCTGGCACACACCTGTAATCCCAGCTACTAGATAGAGGCTGAGGCAGAAGGATTCCAACTTCAAGGCCAACCTGGGCAACTCAGCAAGAACCTATCTTAAAAGAAAAGAAAGAGCTAGGGGTGTGGCTGAGTGGTAGAGCACTTGCTTAGCATGTGTGAGGTCCTGGGTTCACCTTGGGAGAGTGGTGATAGAGTTTCTGCCGAAAGTTCTGGACATGGATGACAATGGTAGTTGCAAACAATGTGAGCACCCAGGCGTGGTGGTGCAGCACACCTGTAATCCCAGCATGCGGGAGGCTGAAGCAGGAAGGTCACCATGAGTTCAGACCAATCTGGGATACATAGTGGGTTCGACGCCAGCCTAAACTACATAGTTAAACAGTATGAGCATACTTAATCCCAAAGAACTTTAAGCTTTAAAAAAGACAGATATTGCATATATTTTAGTCCCAATAAAAAATTATCCATTTATACTATTATGCCTTCCTCCACCTTTAAATTATATCACTCAAGGGCAGGGATCCTATCTTGTTAACCTCTGTACATCCATAACCAGTGCCAAGCCCTCAATAGGAATATTAACCCCACTCAGGCAGTCACTAAAACTAAGATGCTCCCAGGCTAAGGCTGAAAAATAGCACCTGAAATCAGGTGGCCAAGGGAGCTTTTGTCCTGTAACTTTTCAGATATAAAACTCAATTTGTTCATTAACAAATACTAAATTGAGAAAAAGCAGTAACATGCATCACTAATTCCCATCTTCAAGCCAGGCACCTGCTAAAAGCACCACAGGTATAATCTCCGGCTCATATACCTTCCAGGAAAGCTTCAAAGAAGACTCCTCCCAGAAGCACCTTCACTCCTTTCACTTCCTCCTTTTCTTCCCCATCCCACTCCTCACTCAACCCTACCATTCCACTTCAAGGGCTCTTCCTCAGCGCCCAGCCACACAGCCAAGGCCAGCCAACAAAGCCCACGTTCTAAAAGCACAAATAGATGTTCCGCTCAGCGGGTGGTGAGCATTAGGCCTTTACAGAATCAGCAGGTCATCATCACTCTTGCTTCTTTTTGAGACAGGGTCTCACTGTGTAGTCCCAGCTGCCTCAAACGCTGGACCACAGCTGTGCCTCCCAAATGCTGGACCCCAGCTGTGCTCAGGTCAGGTCTGTCACTCCTGACGGAAGTCAAGTCTCGAGTGTGTTGTGAAGGCAGTCCTGGCTGACCAGCGGGACCTCCCTTCCAAGCTCTCTCATCGGGGTGCCTGGCTAGTGACTAGACGGGCGCTCACCCCAGACCCCCCTCACTGTCTCCTCATGGTAGAAGAGCTTCCTACTGGAATGGAACAGACTGTGTGGCCATCATAGGAGGTCTTTCTTTTTACATGGAAAAAAGAAAAGGAATACATAGATAGGGCTGTTGCAAAGAAATCCTCCAAAAATGCAAGAACAGAAGATGTTGGGACAAGTCTTTCCAGTTTGTTCCACTGTGACTCTTGCTGCCACGCTCGTCATGCCTGCTGAGGGGCCAAGAGCACGAACCCACCATTGGGATGCTGCTCACTGCACTGTCCATAGCAAGCACCAAAATTTTCACCTGCCAATTTGGCCATGAGATATGTTCGAGTGAAAGTAAAACAAAATGAGCTCAGAAACAACAACAACAAAAACAACAACAACAACAAAAATATATATGTTCATCCTTGTAACTATAAATGCCACTGCTAGGACTTTTTCCTGAAGAAATAAAGAATAACAAAATTTATGAGGATACCAACCACTGCACAAAAGTTGACAACACCCTACCGCCTACCTGGTCACAAGTAATAAGGGCTGTTAACTCTTGGTATGCTGCTAACTCAATGTCCACCACTACCAGAAGCCATGTTTGCAAATAGTTCCATACGGAAAACGTTCAGGATATTATCAAATTATATAGTCCATATATCTGAGGATTGCACAACCAACCACAAAATGAAAATATTTAGGAAGATGCATCTGTACTAACCGTATACAGACTTTTTTTCCTTGTCACTCCCTAACAATATAGCAGTAACAACTATTTATATACCATTTACATTGTGGTGGGTATTATAAATTAGAGAGGATGCACTCTTTTATATAAGGGTCTTGACTACCCTCCACTTTTGGTACACAAGAGGAAAGGGGGGAGGTCCTGAGACAAATCCTCCACACATACTAAGTGATCACTGTGTATAAATTCTCAATTTTGCCCAAAATGGAAAATGAGCTCCAAAGATGTGCATATATAAGGAAGTTCTGAATACAATTTAAGTGGTAACAATGGCTATATCTGGGAGATGGAGACATGTATCATTTTTCCTTCTTTACACAGTTCTAATTACTTTTTATATACCACATAAGGCTCAAGCAGAATGAAGTCAAACCCAAACCCCACATACAAGGTGCTGACAACCCATAAAAGTAATGAAAGTTTTAAAAAATATCCTAGCTGGCACAGCGGCACAGGCCTGTAATCCCAACTACAAGTGAATCAGACAGGAAAATCACAGGTTCAAGGCCAACCTAGGCAACTTAGGAAGACCCTGCCTCAAAGAGGAAGTGTAGCTTATGGGCAAAGCTCTTGCCTTCAATGTGGGGCGTGGGATTCAACACTCAGTACTAATACCAAAAAACGGGGGGCAGGGGGACAGCTATCCTCATCTGCCACAAAGTCACAGTAGAGAATGTGGCCTCACTTACCTGGGTGTTGAAAACTTAAAAAAAAGAAACCTACTAAAAACCAAGTAACATTTCATAAATTAAGTGGTTGCCATATTTAACAAACACGTAACATCATTAAGACACAAGCCACATGCTTTCTATACCACAAACTGCAGAATTTAATCTTCATCACAACCCAAACCAGTCTGCAAACCAGCTATCAGGCACTACAAGATGATCTCCACTGTTCCACTACTAATATTCAGGACTGTCAGAACACGTCACTGGAGGGTATTCAAACTCTGGAGGGTATTCAAACTCGACTGGACCAAGGTCAGGTCAAAACAAATTTCCAGAGTGAATTTTTAGCATCAGGTTCCAATAACAGCTCCCCTCACCCCACAGAAGCCCTTGGCTTAAAAAGCACGTCTCCTTCTTTCGGAAAGTTCAGCTGCTGTGCAAAACTGGGAATGCAGTTTCCCATACAAATGAGGATCAGATTCTCTGCATAACTTCTTCTCTCCACCCCCATCCCTACCCTGCAGAGCTGGAGATTGAACCCAGAGTCTTGCGCATTCTAGGCAGGTGCTCTACCACTGACCCACATCCCCAGCCCCCAGCCTAACCTCTACCAGTTTCACATACTGGTACTAAAACCCTGCACACCTGCTTAACAAGATAGAGATGATGATTATGATACAAATCTAAAACATAAGAAAGCATCAAAGGTGTGGGCCCTTGCAGATAAATGCCTGTGTGTGTGCATTCACAGCAAAGGGCCAACATAGTTTGTTCTCCAACACACAACCTGTCCTACTCCCCTGTCCTCTCCTCAAAACCAACCCCTGCCCTGCTCATTTTCAGGTGTTCCCAGTGCATAAATCACTTAGGGTCAATCTGGGCCCCGGGCACTTCTCTACAGAGCCCAGTGCCTATCATAATCACTGACTGAAATGCTTTTCTTTTCTAGTCCTGTGATCTAGTCTTCATTTACACACATAAATCTAACAAACTTCTTTTCCAGATTTCGAGCGCTGTAAAAAGGGGAAGTGAAAGGAACGTTCAAAATGTTCTCCAAGTGCCTCTCCCTGTATGGGGCACAAGAGGAAATGAAGGGTTTAAGTGTCCTCACATCTGTGAGCTGTGGGCAAAAACCCTCCTGGTTGCTTTAACGCCGCCAGCCACCACCTGCCTGTGAGTTTAAGAAGTCACAAAAGCTAACAGACTCAACTTAGCCTGCTTCTGTTCCATTCACCAACCAACACCAATTGCTCCTCAAGGGAAGACCTTTCAATCATTTTTTTTCTAAAATTAAGTTGTCCTAAGTGTTGGAACTTAAAGGGGCCTCTCTGAAGGCCTTGCTGACCTTGAGTTTACAGGAGGATGGGCTTATGCAGCAAGGGGCCTCGGATCCTCTCCGTTGTCACCTCGAGTGTGGGCATCAAGCCTGAGCCAGCTTGCAGCTATGGGTGTCTTGTGTACACAGCACCCTGCTGGTCCTGGCTGTTGCACAAGAGCAGCTTGGCTCTTCCTCTGCTTGTGACACAGCTTGGGGACACAAGCCAGAGCCGGGGAAGGACCTGCTTCCCCCTGAGACTAAGCACAGGGATTGAAGGGACCGTGCATATGAACCGATGCAAGCCAAACCAGGTGACCAATGCTGTTTCCAACCGTGCATTTATTTAGCAAGGGCTTCCGGGATTAGGACTTTTTTTTTTTTCCCCCAATACACTGGGCCTTTTGGGAGGAATCACGAAAAAGAAGTGAAAAAATGGTGTGGGACTCCATCTGAGCCCCTTCTATCTGATGGACTGCCCAGTAATTATCACAGTTAACTGGACATGATGAAATAATTGGCTGAAATGATGCAATTGGTATCACGAAGGGAGTGTTCTTCTGTGGAAGGCAGGATGGAGTCTTGAAAGAAAAACAAGTCACACAAGCCTGTGTGTGAATCTGTTGTGGCTGCTGAACTCAGACAAGGCAGCTGGCTCACCCTCCTGCACCTGATGAGTTCCTTCATCTGTGACACGGCCAGGTGGGGGCACCTGTTTTACAGAGGGAGCAATAAACATTCGAGAAGCCAGAGCCGATTGCTTTTACTGCAGTTAAGACAAATTATATTTGACAAGGCACTGCTACTGAATACATGTTTGAGCTCCCTAGAATTCACATGCTGAAATCTAATCTCCAATGCAAAGATATTAACACACAGGGTGCCTGCAATACCAGCACTCTGGGAAGCTATGGCAGGAAGATCCTGGGTAGGAGCCCAGCCTGTATGACTTGGCGATTCAGCAAAAACCTGTCTGGAAATAAATATAAAGGGGCGTGGAGGTGAAGCTCGGTGCAAGGAATGTAGATTCCAGCCTTGGCACAGCAAAAGAAAAACATATAGGACTTTGAGGGGTTAATACTGAGTCTGCTACACCTTGATCTTCTCGGACTTTCAGCCTCTGGGACTTTGAGAAACACATTTCAAATTGCCCAGCAAAGCATGTTTTGCTGCAGCAGCCCAACCAGACCGACAGTTGCTTCACCACCACCACCACCTCGGGTTTTGGTTTTTCTTATTTGTTTGTTTGTTTGTTTGTTTGTTCCTACAAAGAGCAGTTTCAATCACCAACTTCATCCCAGTAAAACATTACACATTTCAAATGTAGCATATAGAACTGGGTCTCTCTCCTTCGTAGGAGTTAACCTTCACAGCTCCAAAGATACTAACAGAGACAGTGAAAAATGGTGAAGAGATAATAGCTAAGAGGAAGAACTCACACTGTGTAAACACTCCGCACAATTGCAGCAGTGAGCACCAACGACAGAAAGCAAGCAAAGGCTTCCAGGGAGAAAAGGGCAGCTCACAGTTCTGGCGCGTGGCCTTGAGACAAGGCAGAGGGAGGAAAGGGACAATGACAAAGAACAACCTCGAAGACACTCTGAGCTGAGAGGCAGCAGGCGGGAGTCAGCACCTGAAGAGCCCAGGGGCCCAGGATCTCCAATCAGCCCTACAGCACCACAGCAGGGGAGGGTGCTGAGCCAGTCTGGGTCTGGACTAGCTATGAACTACGACAGGAATTCAAGCCAGAACAGTGCATGGTGAATAACAAGAGCCCTGAGCCCAAGCAGCAACACAGAAGAGTGGGAGCAGGTCATCCCCAAGGGGACTGGCAGGCAGTGTGGCTGGGAACAACAGGAGGCTGTCAGGGTGGGCAGGGGAAGCAGCAGTATGCAAGGGAAGGGAGGAGGGACTTTCAGTCCCACTGATCCTGGGGGCAGTGTTACTTGGGTCTCAAATGCAGGCAAAGGGATCTGGGTGGAGGGGGCAGAATGTCACTTCACCAGGAGCTGGAACACACACAAGAGGAGGTGAGAGACTGCAGGGGTTCGGCTAAGGTTAAGGGAGTCGGGTGGTGGCTGGGACGGGCAGCATGTCTCCGACCCCGGAGGGAGACCATGGCTCTGGACAGAGGGGCTGCTTCTCTAGACCTCAGAAAATCGGGGGAGCGATGTTGCCAAGCTCCACTCCCAGGTTGCCAGCAGCCTCCTCCAGAGGGAATGGTGGGACTCACTCGGAACTCCTGTCCCGGAAGTTCAAGGTCCACACATAGATTTAACTGTAGTCCTTCATCCCTGGGTCATAAAAGTCGCAGTTCAGTGAAGTTTATCTTTTTTTGTTCCTCAAAACACGTAGTTAATTACTGGGCACAATGGGGAACACCTGTAATCTCAGCTGCACTGGCAGCTGAGGGAGTGTTGCACATTTACAGCCAATCTGAGCAGCTCCACAAAACCCCTTCTCAAAATAAAACTTTTGGGGCCAGGGATTTAGCTCAGTGGTTCTGCCACCTGCCTCGCAAGGGCAAGGACCCAAGTTCGATCCCCGGTACCAAAAAAAAGAGAAACTTTTAGAAAGGGCCTGGAGGTACAGCTCAGTGGCAGAGCACTTGCCTAAGCAAGTGCCTTTGGATTCAACCCCCACCACCAAAAAAAAAAAAAGGTAGTAAATATGCTGTATCACTAAAAGCCATCCCAGCCAAGGATTATCCAGCAAATGCCAATCTAGAAAATTTGATTCATGATTTTTCCAGCTCCAACACTCTCACTGCTAGCAGTCCCTAAAGGACCCTGAATGAGGATTACATCAAACAGCACCAGCTCTCACAGTAACTGTTGCTGCTAGGCACACAGCTGGAAGCCTGGCCTCCGGGCCACCCTGGCCAGGCCACTTTGGACCTCCTAAGGGAAGGAACAGAAGGGAAACTTCCTGTAGCTCCAGCTGAATCTCAGCCTCCTGCAGCTGGGCCTCCCCTCCTAGGCTGAGGGATGGGCACGGGGCAGGGAGTCACCACAAGAGCCATGGAGCAGGAGCGGCTCCCTCTGGACTTCCGTGAGGCATCCAGACACTTCTGCCGCAGAGCCCAGTGTGACCTTCCTGGACTTGGCCACTCTCCTGGGACAAGTTCCCAGGCCGATCAGAGCCACGGCTCTTGCTTGTTCACCTGTCCCCAAATGGAGCTAATGTGGGCAGGACTGCCAAGGGAGCAAATTGGGAGCCACAGCTACTATGCATGACAACCAGGAAGTGTGTGCACGGGGCACTTGGCACTAAGAGCTGAGCACAGCCATGTGTATCCATCCAGGTGGTTTAGCCCCTCTGTGCCTCCACTGCCCCTAAACCCCATACAAAGAACCTGTGCCTCACATCCCCCAACAGGAGTAGCAATCTTCATGTGCATTTTGCACAGTAGCTAGAATGCTCATTAAATATAAGTGCCTTATATTCTTCCCTCATGCACAGACCTGAAATGCCCACCTGTATGGTAGCCTGGAAAAGACAAATCTTTCTCCAACACTACTTCCATGGTCACCTCGCACTCACTCTCTCCCACTTTCTCAGGGTGCTCATTCTAGATGGCATGACCTGCAAAACTTTCTTACCACTCACTCTCCATGTCTCCAGCAGATGCAGACCTAGGACAATCTCCCTGGCTGCCGGGAGCATCTAACTGGGTCAGAGACTGAGCAACCTTGACAGCCTAAGGAGAAAGCAGAGAGGGTGAGAGGGACAAAGTAAGGGGACAAGATGGGGGCAGAATGACAGGAGGATGAGCCTGTTCTTCCCCAGGGAAGGTGCACAGCGTACAATGGCACTACACATCAGCCAAATGCCGAACTTTGAGTGAGCTGTCCAGCTGGCCTCAAACAGCTATTCCCACCTCTCAGTCTGGCTCTATCCAGGGCCAGAGCACACCCAGCCCTAGTGCTGTTTCCGGTGCCACACTGCACATTCCTGCCCCTCCTCCCAGCTAACTCCTTCACAGTCATCTCCTCCTGTCATCTGCCTTCCCCACCTCCTCATCCCAGGCAATTCTCTCTCCCTGCTCCATGCCATGCCATTAACTCAATGGCACTGTCAGCAGTTACATGAGTTATCGGTCCATATCGAGTTGCTCATCTATGGGTGCCATGAACTCAGGACACAGCACACACTCTGACTGCCAAATGACTCAGGTGCTACTTTGATCTCAGGCTGCCCACTGCCTTGGTGGGCTCTAATCACCTGAGCGGAAAGCCTGATTATATTAAAATCAAGTGAGGTGGATGCTATCATCCACCGAGAATGTGGATGACTCAGGATCAGCTCAGAAAGCAGGTGTAAGCACTCAAGTGATGGAGTGCTTTTTCCCAAGCCCCTGAGACTGTTCTTCGCAGAGGAGGAGGCCACGGCAGGTGGCTAACCGCCCTCTGGGTGTTGTCTGTGTTGATGTGTGAGCCAAAGCAAAAAGGCCAGGCGTGATGGCACACACAGCCGTAATCCCAACAGTCGGGGACCAGGGCAGGAGGATCACAAGTTTGAGAACAGCCTGGGCTAAACAAATTCAAGGCAAGCCTGGACTACACAGACCCTGTCTCAAAAAAGGGAGGGGCCTATTTAACACATTCCCTTAATTCCCGACTCTGGAAACTTGTCCCAGTAGACATCTGTAACTGCCAAGGGAGTGACATTCAGCACACTGGTGGAAGTGTGTTTCAATTAATTATCTATTAAAGCTTTCCAACTCCCACTAACACAAGCAACCTGATATGATCGTGGGTCACAACTCTAAGTCACTTACTGAAATCATCTTAAGTCTTTTTTCCTACTAGATGCTCCTCTGGCCAATTGTAGGATAAATATACACAGGACTTTCCAAGATGAGAAACAAGACTGGAATGTTTAAAGAGATTAAAAGATCCAAGTCCTGATTATTTCACTATCTAGCTGTGTGACCTTCGGGAAGACTCCCTAATTCTGAGCCACAGTTTTATGATCGGTTTGAGGGGGGATATCTATCTTATACGATATAAAACATGTTAACTGGAACTGGGTCCCATGCCCTCCAATTTAACCAATGGCAAATCAAAACTACCCACGGGGGCAAGGGTGTGTTTCAGCACAGAGTGCAAACTTAGCATGTGCAAGGCCCCGGGTTGAAATCCTAGCACCGATCCACACAGGCACACACATCTAGGGGCTACACATCCCCAAGTCCCACATCCACGGGTTCAACCAATAGTAAATAAAAATGCATGGGAAAAACTGCACGTGTGCTGAACACGCACACTTTTTTTCTTGTCCTTTTTCCCTGAACAATACAACTATTTACACTGTCTTAGGTAGGAGAAGAGGTACAGGAACCAAGAGATGTAGCTGTATATAGCATATATTTAATCAGTGTTTATCTCACACATGCGCACGTTTAAAATATAATGCATAATACCCTCTACATGGGAACACATAGCATTCTGTCATGGAGAGCTCTATGCTTTTAAATTTTTCATACCTCTTTTCACATTTTATTCTCCTGGTACCCCGGGCCCACCGCCAGGGCAGATTCCTTTCCACCTCACAGATTATCACAGCCGTGGAAGATCACTGCCTCCCACCAGGGCACAGACAAGCTAAGGAGATTCCACTCAGAGCGTTTCCACCTCCCTGCTCCACAACTCTTCCCAGCGCCCCACCCTGGCTGGGACCAGGAAACAGAGTCTAAGTCTCTGCCCAGCTGGGCTGGCTCTGGAACAAACCCCCTGTCCCCACCCCATACCCCATGTCCACCCCACAGGGGGCCCCAGCGCCTTCGTGGCCTCAGACACAGCAACTTGCAACCGAGCACCCAAAGCAAGGTTGCAAGGTTCCGAAAGCCCCACTCCAGCTCGGACAGCCGCAGGGCCCTGGGATGTGCCGCTGGCTCACCAAGGATATGTGGGTTCAGCAGGCACAGATGTGCAAGGGAAAAGTGGAAGAACTAGGAAATGACTGAACATGCATGTGATGCCAATTTAACTTCCTGCCATGCCTGCTGCAATGTGTTCAATTGTGCAAGCTCTTCTGAAACAAGATGTAAGGAAGCAGGATCTGGTGCTATATATAAACACCTTATGTTGGAACCCTTTTGCAGCAAAGTAAAGGAAAATTCACACACGGGCTGGGAAGAGGTGTCCAGTACAATTTAAATGGGGAGAGAGCTGGGGAGGGTAGCTCAGAGGTAGAGCGCCCCAAGAGCATTGAGTGAGGCCCTGGGTTCCAGCCCCACCACCGCCACTGCTGCAAATAAAAAAAATAAAACAAGGAGGGTAAAAAATTAAAAACCCAGACTGGCAGGCATTCTGCACTGCAGCGGTTGCTCCTTATCTGTGTGGGACCCTTCCAGGGCCACCAGCAGACACCTGGCACCACAGATGGGACCCCGCCCTGCACACGGGGCTCTTTCCTATGCATACCTACTTATGATGAAGCTTAACTTATAAATTAGGCACCGACAGAGACCAACATTAACTACTAATTAAATGCAATCCTATGAGAAGGGAAGGGGGAAAGAGGAATTAAGATGTGTTGTACACATGCACCAGCTCCCCATGGTGCATGTATTTATGCACTGCAAACCTGTACTAATGAAAATAAAAACCTTAAAAAATAAAAGTTATGTGACTGTGAAGACATACACCTATAATCCCAGCATTGGCAGGCTGAGGCAGGAGGATCGTTCTGAGTTTGAGGCCAGCCTACATAGCCAGACCCTATCTCACTCCCTCATCAAAAAAAAAAAATCTTTTGCAAAAGAAAATAAATAAATAGAAGTTACATGAATGCAATCTCCGTCTCTCTCCCAAAATACCTTACTGTACTGCCCTCACCCCTTCCCAGCTTCGATGACGCAAGGCCTTGGGGATGAGACAAGCGAGGCGCCTGATGCAGGCACTGATGAGTCACAGCCCACGCAGGAAGCTGGGACCCAGCAAGGCCTCAGCTGAACGGAACGCAACTTAACATCTATCCATTTATTTCTGGAATTTTCCGTTTGATCTTTTCAGGCCTCAGACAACTGCGGATAACTGAAAACATGGAAAGCAAAGCTCCATGGGGCAGGGGATGTACTTACATTTAAGACTGAAAGTGTAGCAAAGGGACCTTCTGCCAAGGGAGCTACTTATAGATTTCCGGCCCTTCTCTGTTCAATTTCCAAGTATACAATGTATCCAGCAAATTATTAATAACACCCTCATATGATGACACTGTATTCTTCAAATGCAGTAAAAAGGTTCTCAATTGTGTTCTTCAAAAATAGAGTTCTTTCGCTGGGGATTTAGCTCAGTGGTTTCACCACCTGCCGCACAAGCGCAAGGACCCAAGTTCGATCGCCAGTACCAAAAAAAAAAAAAGTGCCAAAACTGGAGTTCTTTCTGCCAGGTATGGTGGTACACACCTGTAATCCCAGCGCTAGGAAGGCTGAGCCAGGAGGATCACCTGAGTTGAGGCCAGCCTGAACTACATGAGACCCTGCCTCCAAAAAAAAGGAGTCCTGCAAGTGTTGGGGATCTGTAGGAAAAACAGAAATACAACAGTTGGAGGTTCCGGGCATGGTGGTGCGTGCACACCTGTAATCCCAGTACTCTGAGAAGTTGAGGCAGGAGGATTGCAAGTTCAATCCCAGGCTGGACAATTTAGCAACTTAGTGAGACCTTGTCTCAAAAATTTTAAAAGTAGGGGGCCGGGGATTTAGCTTAGTGGTTTCGCCGCCTGGTGTGCAAGCACAAGGATCCAAGTTCGATCCTCGGTACCAAAAAAAAAAAAAAAATTTAAAAATTAGGGCCAGGGATTTAGCTCAGTGGTTTCGCCGCCTGCTGCGCAAGTGCAAGGACCCAAGTTCGATTTGGTACCAAAAAAAAAAATTTTTTTAAAGTACATATTAAAAGGCTAAGAGAATAACTCAGTGTAAAGGCCCTGGGTTCTCTAGAACTGAGAAAACAAATTTTTAAAGGTGATATGAAAGGCGCCTTAACTCGAAGACTTCCCCAAGTGCATGGAGTTTTGACTGCAAGGCTCTAGCTGACAAAGCTGGTGCAAGTTCTGAATCCAAAAATCAAAAACAGTGACGGAGAAAACTTTGAAAGATCTTCATATTCAAGTAACTACATACAACTGCTCCCACGCGTGGACACTCCAAAAGTGTGATCCAGTGCATCGTGCAGGGTTCCCACAAAGACAACTCTGAGTCAAGAAGGAAGACACACGAGGGCACGGAGCAAGAATAAAGGATTTCTTTCAGGCTCCCCTCGGTCCCAAAGCTGGTGAGGGCAGGAGCCGACAACATGCATGGAGGGGTAGGTAGAGAGACCCTGGTGCTCTTGGCTAAGGGATGGTGAAGCGGGAAATAGCTCTCAGGTCTGCAGTGCCTTCCACATAAAGTTCCCAGCTACAAATGCCTGGGTGAAGGAGGGGTGAAGAAAGACCCCAGAGGATTCAGAAAGCAGAATACTTGGCTTGCTTTGTTTAAAAAAATAAATAAATCTTTGATATTTGGGGCATTTTTTTTTTTCTCATGAAGAAAAAGAAATGTCAAATATGCCTGACAAGTTAAGGGTAGGAAATGTAATAGTGGCAAACACAGGTGGGTGTCAAAATTACAGAGATGGCAATAGGTATGCTGGCACATGCCTGTAATCCCAACACTCGGGAAGCTAGAGCAGGAGGATCCTGAGTTTGAAGCCAGGGTTGGCTACATAGTGAGTTCAAGAGCAACCTGGGCTACAGCACGAGACCCTGCCTCAAAAAACCAAAAATCAAAATGAAACAAAAAAATTACCAAGATCTATCCTGCACCAAAGTGTTCTCCAGAACCCAAACTTCGCCATTTCCAATTAGATCCAGGGGACAAACATCATCAGATGTTAGCACCCAACGCCCACCAGAAAAACCTGCCACAAGTCTGCAGGTACAGAACCTGTCCTCTGGGACCCACGTGGTACTGTCAAACTGCTGGAGACACAGGCCCCTGAGCCCACAGGGGAGCAAGATGGGGGGCCCAGGATTCACACAAGCAACTCACCACAAAAGGGCACCCTGGAAGAAAAGAAACCAGGGCCAGCAGGAGAGGGACAGTCTTGGGAATGACAGCCTCAGGAAGACCATGTTTTGAAGTCTCAGAGACGTGTCTAGTAATCAGACACAACACCCAGCAGGTCCCACAGAGCTGTGGGGACACTTCCAGAGCCATCGCTTCCCCACCCCAGTTTGCCCACAGAGTCATCTGTCCTTTCTCCTTCCAGCCTCCCTGTCCTCAGTCCAGGAGATGAGACTAGATATGGGGGCCCTTGCCCTGGGGCTTTTGCAAACCACACCCTGGGGTCCCTTTTTAATAAACATAGAGGGAACAGGGCACAAAGCAAGAGCAGCACCTTTCCCAGTGTGGCTGATTCCCCTCACTCTGCTAGGGGACCTTGAGTGTTCAAATTAAACCACACTGCACTGTACTGGGCATCCAGACTGGGCTCTGAGGCCACTCCGACAACTCACACCCAATTTAAAGAAAAACACAGGAACACAAAATCCGCATCCCCAAATGTTCAAAAAGAAGCAAAGATGGGCCGGGGATGTAGCTCAGCGGTACTGCACGTGCCGGGCAAGCCCAAGGTCCTGAGTTCCATTCTCACTACCAGAAAAAAAAGCAAAGGTAAAAGGAAAGAGGCTATAGATCTGTGCTTGTGGGTGAAGCTAGGAGACAAAGGAGCAACAGAGAGAAAACCACTCCTGCCACCCTGGGGCATGATCTCAGATCTCCACCTCGAAGAGATCCAGAGATCCAAATAAGAGGGGAAAGAACCTTGCTTGCTCTTGCCTTCTCAGCCAGCCTGCTTGCCTGGATGGAGGAGCCTTTCAGGCTGCCGAATACACACCCTTTCCACCTGAGGAAGGTGTCTGCTCTTGCCCAGTCTGCACCATTCGCCCCAGTGAAGTGTCTTAGACCTGCTGACCCTGCTGCCTTTCTGAGTCACAGGTATGAGGACAGACGGTGCTCAGATTCCAGAGGCTGAGACTCACCCATCCCTACTCAGCAAAACTCGGTCGAGGCTGGAAGGAAAAAACGTGGAATGGGACACGACACAGGAACAGAAAGGAAGAAAAACTACAGGAACAAGAAAGCCCTGTGCTACTCATCCCAAGCGTCAGCACCTCTTCCGGCACCTGCAGGTGGCCCACATTCCCTCTCTATGACACTCTCCAAAGGCGGCCACAGTCCCAAAAAGGTTGGGGGCAGTTTAGGCAGGCATTAACTTCTTGTTCCTCTACCGGTGCTGGATGATCTTGCCATTATGGATCAAACTATAACTGGTGCCCAAGCACTGACTTCCTAAGGGCCCCTCTGCTCCTCTTCCTCATCTACTTCTCTACCTCCATGGCCCGGTTCCTGGGTTCCCCTCCTCCTTCCCAGACTTGGAACCCACAGTCTGCCACGCACTACGCCAAGACAACATTTCCCCTCCAGTCTGGATTCCCAGACCAATGCTCCCCGCCGTTCACCAGCAGACACTTGAGATCCTCAGAACTACACACAGCTAGTCCCGTCCTTCCCCTCCGTCCTCCCCCAAGCCGGGTAATCTGTACCAGGGAAATCAGTACTGATATCCAACTATGAGAATCTGCCTCATCCTTCGGTTGGGTGCATTTGTAAGAAACCCTGCTCTCCCCTACTGTCCTTCCTTACTTGCCTCTCACACACTGTGCTCATTTTGTTCCCCGTGTGGGTAGGGCCTGCCATCCACATGCTTTCCGGGGGACCCGCACATTTTCTGACAGTAGCTAGGCCTCCTGACCCACAGGTGACATCTGCCTAAAGGCCTGGAAGGGCAGCTGGTGTCAAAAAGTAACACAAACCTGCAGGTCACGCACCCCTACACCAAAATCATCCATCTACAAAGCCCAAGGTTTCTCCCAAGTTTAACCTCCAAAGATTCTTCCTAAGACTCCAGATTGCTTGCCAACCAATGCGGTACAACGAAGCTCCAAAGGAGAAAAATGAGCAAATACCCAACAAAACTCAACCTCTCAACAACCTTTAATTTCACTTAAAATTGAAGGCCTATCAACACCACCCCAGCCACGTATGTCAGTTCAGATTAGCAGTTAAAATGTTCATTTGTAAACACCAAGTGTCAACTTAACCAAAACTGGAGAGTCAGTCACCTCAGAAAGAGGTGTAGGAAGAAGGGGAGATGTCAAATTAAAACCTGAGCTACAGCAAGTCAATAAAGAATGCCTGACACTGGAAGGGAAGAACAGGGGACTAGTAGCATAATTGTTTTTTGGAGATAAGAGTCTTTCTATGTAGCACAGGCTGGCCTCAAATTCATGGGGCTCCTCCTGTCTCAGCCTCCTGAGTGATGGGGTTACAGATGTGTGCCACCATGCCCGGCAGTGTAACCTTTTTTTTTTTTTTTTTGGAAATATAGAGATAAATCAAAGGAGAAATAAGTGAAAAAGTTGAAAATGGTTTGCCTCTGGGAAACGCAATAGGGTCAAAGAGCGAGGACTGCCGGACTCCTTACTGATTAGGGCTACAGGCCTTGCAGTAGGGAGCTGTCATTGTCATTATCACCACCTCCTTGGCTGCCACTGTCTGGCTACTACACACCAGGGAACATTTCAGCTTCCTTCTCTGCATTTCTCTGCGTAATCCTTGCAATCTTCACAACAGAGGTGGGCACTAACTGGGTGCTCATTCTATGGATGAGGAAAAGACACAGTAACTTTGCCCAAAATTGATGCCAAAAAACAAGAGCGGCAAAGCTAAGACAATTGGTTTTTTTATACTATATACTTTATTTTTCACAAAAGTCCTAATTAATGTTCTTGTTCTTGCTGCTATTGTTTGGTACAGTCTCACAATGTTGCCCGAGCAGGAGTCCAACTTGTCACCCTCCTGCCTCGGCCTCCAGAGTGGCTGGGATTGCAGGTGCACACCACCATGCTCAGCTAACTTTTAATGATGTACATGCGCACACACACCTGCAGCAGCATGTGCAAATAATAATGACCAATTAAATATGAGATGGGAGCTCTTTCCGCAGTGTATGATGGAAAAGCAGCTACGACACCGCACTTGTGCAAAGCTGTGACGATGTCACCTGCAAAGATCCACAGTCCGGGAGCCCCTGCATGCACTCTGGTTTCCTCCTCATTCACCTCACCGTCTACGACTAAGAAAAACCAAAACAACACACACACACTTCTCTAACCCTCCATCAAGTCAGGTTCTGGAACCCCTGTCGCCACGGAGACCCAGAGTATTCTGATGGCCAGATCAACAAAGGGATCTCATCCTGGGACCTGAGGTGCAGCACTCACCCCAGCAAAATGGAACACCATCCCACGTGCGGCCTCGAGAGCTAATGGCCCGTCCAAGGTCCATCTGTGGACACCAGGCTCACGTGCAAGCAGAGACAGAAGAGACAAGACACAGGCTTCTCCCGGAGAAAAAGCAAAGGCCGCCCCCATTTTCTGATCAGCAGTTGTGGACTCTAGGAGACCAGTCAGTGCTGTTTTGGACGTGGCGGGTCCCCCATGTGTGGGTGGTGGGCGTGGTCCACCGTGTGGCAGTGCTGGGGTTGGCAAGACCTGCAAGAGGTGGAAGCAACTGGAGGTGCTTACATCTTGTGGGGTGCTGCCCTCAGAAGGGATTAAGGTCATAGGATCCTGCTCCTTGCAGTGAAACAGCAGGACCCACCCCTCCCTGCTCGCTCCCTCGTTTCCTGCCTTTCCATGCCACCTCTCCCTCTCACACTTTCCCACAATGCCAGCCACCATGTGGCCCTTAGCAGAGGCCACACTTATTGGGGGTCACTCCATCTTGGGACTTTCAGCCTCCAAGAGTGCAAGCTAAACACACTCCTTTGCCTTATACATTACCTAGGCTCAGGCATTTTGTTATAGCAACAGAAACGAAATCAACACAATCAGTAACCAAAATGCTCAAAATTCCAAAGGAATATTAGTTTGCTTGCTTTTCTTTTCACTGGTTTTGTGAGACAGAGGGTTGTGCTATGTAGTTCAGGCTGGCCTTGGAACTCACTATCTAGCCCAGGCTGGCCTCAGACTCACAGCGATTCTCCTACCTCAGCCTCCCTAGTGCTGGAATTACAGGTGTGAGCTACCATTAGCTTTCTTTATGGGATATGTCATCATGTAAAAGCCAACAGAACGGACCCCAGCAACCACCTGCAGAAGCCCTCCCTTTTTCCCTTCCTCCCCCCATATTGCTGATGAGTCTAAAATGTTTCCCACTTCTCAAGGAGACTGACATTTAGCAAATCTATATCAAGCTCAGATCATGTTAATCATTACAGTCAGGATAATGCCACATCTCAAGGGACAGGATCCCCTAGAAAGTTATGGGAAAAAAGTGTTTCCCAAGAAAGGAGATGTTAATGTAAAGGGTACTATATCTGTGCACACATGTGTATATGTAATTGAAAAGAAAAAGCTTTATCAAAATAAATTGTTCTAACTGTCCTCTGAGGAAGGGTAGTCCGAGAAGATACAGAAAAAAGTGACAGCCCTAGTTCCTTCTCCGGACTTCCTATACAGTACTTCCTCTCTGATCACCAAACTGCATGCTGCTTTCCCCCCTACATCAGCAGACAATTCTCTATCAGACCCCAGCTGGGCAGCCCTCGCAGCATCAGGGCCACCGGTTAAGTGAGGCCCAGGCCCACAAGACTGAACCCCCACCTCATCCAGGTTTCTACCAGGCGCTACTCAGGTAAGAGGCACCTGCTAGGACAGCTCATAAGACAGGGCAACACTCCCCTTACACTCCAGCATTCATCATAAGGGATATTACAAAGGGCACTAAGAACAGCCAGAGGGAAGAGATACACAGTGCCAGGCGTGTGGGATGGGTTTCCATGCCCTCTCCAGGAGGCCCATGCCCTCTCCAGGAGGCCCGAACCTTGCCCTGGTAGGTTTTGAGAAGCTTCCTTACAGGGATGATTGATTCCATCATTGGTCATCGGTGATCAGCTAAATCTTTAGCCTGCTCCTCTGGGGGGAGGGGATGCCTCAAATTTCCAACGCTCTGACTACATGGCTGGTTCCCCTGGCAACCAGCCCCAACCTAAGGCTCTCCAGGAATCCACCAAGAACAAGCTTATCAGAACAAAAGATGCTCATCGCCAGGCATGGTGGGGCATGCCTATAATTCCTGCACCCAGGAAGATGAGGCAGGAAGATCATGAGTTTGAGGCCAGCCTGAGCTACACAGTGAGACCCTGTCTCATAAAAAAAACAAACAAAAAGGAATAAAAGATGCTCCCGTCACCTAGGAAATTCTCAGGGAGTTAGGAGCAGTCATCACAGGAAATTACAAAGGTCTTAGGGGCCCTGTGGCAGGACCTTGGAGAGTGTAGGAGGGTGTCAAGACCAAATAGTAAAAGGATTCTTCAAGCATCCTTACATACACAAGCTTTAAGCCAAGCGCAGTGGTGTGCACACATGATCTAGCACTGAGGGACACTGAGGCAGAAAAATCACTAGTTCATTTCCTACCAGGGCTACTTAGCAAGACTCTGTCTCAAAATAAAAGAAAAATAAAGGGCTGGGGGATATAGCTCAATGATAGAGCACCTGAGTTTGATCCCCAGGACTACAAAAAGAAAAAAATTTAGGAGCCCTGCGCCAGAAACCAGGGTACAGAGCCCAGGTGCGTATTTCTTATTATATGACAGTATCCTGTGTGCTGAAGGGGTCTACTCAGGTAGTGCGAAATGACAGGAGCAAAATAAGGCATAGTGAGGCCTTGACACTCCAATGGTCTGTATGTATTACTTCTGATTAAGAAAATGTGGCAAAGGGCCTGGGATTTAGCTCAGTGGTTTCGCCTACTGCTGCACAAGCGCAAGGACCTGAGTTCGATCCCCCGCACCAAAAAAAAAAAGAAAAAAAACAAAAGAAAATGTGGCAAAATGTGATAAAAGTTTTTCTTTCTAAATAAAAGCCTGGCCCACCTCTCAAAAACCCGGTGGGCCAACAGTTTCTTGAAACGCAAACATCTGCCCAACAGCTCAACAGGAAAGCAATGGTTTCTGCTATAAACCAGAGGTGGTTTCAAGACTCTTCCAAGAACTGCAAGAGACTAACTTCTCAGAGTTCAATTTCTGACACTGGATGGGGCGGGGGGGACGGTACCCATTTGAATCCCACACAACCCAATCCCACTTTCATGGAGAAAAACAAAACGAAAACTTCAATACATTCACTCCAGACCTTCTGAGCACCTGCTGTATTCTAGGCATCATGAGTAGAGATAAAAGGCCTTAAACTCTTTCTACTGGGAGAATAAATGAGTAAATAGCTCAGGATGGTAGAGGATGAAGCGCCAAGATGGGAACTTCAACCCAGACTGCAGGGTCTGGCCAAACACATCCAAGGGTGGGAGGGGAGGGCAGAAAAAGGCATCGAAGGCCGAACAAAGGTGGCCCATGGTATGGGGCAACATGTCAAGCAGGAAAGCCACAAGCACAAAGGGGCGGGGGTGAGCTTTGAGATCTGCCAAGTGGAAAGAGCTGATGGGGTTGGAAAGAGGAAGAGTGGCACGTGGGGAGTGACAGAAGTAAGGTGGGGAGACGAAGCCTCTTCTCAGCTGGCTGGGAGGGAATGCTGCCAGCAAGACCGAAGGCAGAGAGCCACTGAAGAATTCCACAGGAGTGACAGGCATGACCACAGTTGCATCTGTTAAAAGATGACTTCAGCAGCCTTGTGGAGAAGGCTTTGGAGGAGGCCCAGCCTGACACTGGGAATCAGCCACTGGAGCTACCCAGGCAAGAAACAAAGGATGCGGCTTGGGAGGGGAAGCGACTCCAGGAGAAAGTCAGAGTAAGGCCGACCGCGCCAACAGACTGTGTGGATGTGGAAGGGCCAAAGAGCAGCAGAGGCAACAGTGACCTGTGCATGGATGGAGACAAAAAAGCAGTGCAGCAGGTCTGTGGTGGGGCCAGCACTGTCAGGAGTCTCGTTCTGGACAGATGTATTCCACGAGCATCGGGCGGAATGTCCGAGGACAGCTGAAGAAATGAGAAAGGCCTGGGGGGGTGTAACTGATCAGAGAGCCACTAACAAATGAAGAGTCCAGAGTACAGAGAGGGACAGGACCAGAGAGCCAAGAGTAGGCTTGTGAGGCAGGCCACACAGAGCAGAGACAGGAAGCCAGCCAGCGAGAGTAGGAAATGAGCTTCCCAGCGTTAGCAGGCTCTGCCCAGTGTTACAGACCTGTGCAAAGGAATCAATGGCTTCAACAGGATCCAGAGCCTGGCTGAGTGTCAGCAACTTCAGCAAGAAAAGCTTCACCACAGCCGTTCACAATGGCCAATCCCTCTTGACCCGTGGCAGCACATACCGACTGCACCACTTCTGTGGCACTTCTCACACTTTCAAGGATCTCACTGAAGCCCTCTCCATGCAAGGGGCTGGGGTGGGGTTAGTGCATCCCAGCATCCCGGAATCTAGCACTCAGGTGCAAAGAGCCAGCCACAAGACAGGAGGAGAGGCGCTTCAGGTCACCAGGAAAGGGTACCCCACTGGGTCAGCGTGGAGGGTATTTACTGAACACCGACCCTGTGGGCAGGGGCTAGGCTGGATTCGGGCTTGACAAGTCAGATGTGTGGCTTTGGGAATGTACTGCTGAATCCCAGCACCTCCCGAGAGCTTACGGCTCATGGCTCACTGTGAGTCATCAACAAGGCTCCTTCTGGAGCAGGATGGGGCGAAAGCTTGAGGAGACATCTGTGATTAGACTACAGGAAGAGCGGGAATTTCCTAGGCATGTGGAGACTTCATTTTCCTGTTTATGTGTCTACTATCCAAGCCTCTACAGCCACTCAGATCTACTCCCACGCGGTAGCAGGGAAACCGGAAGCTGACGGGAGCAGCACCAGGCTGGTAACAGGCTGGCACCTAACACAGGTGTGTTCAGGCTGGGATTCTGCACTGAACTACACACTTATACTCCACTCAGGGATGCTTTCTACCTTGAATTAAAAAGGTTTTTAAAAGGTAATGTTAATAAACTGCTTTTCCTTCCCCTTAATAACCCACTGTAAACCAAGTCGTTTTAATACTGTGAAAGAAAAGGCCCAACTAAAGTACAGAAAAGAATAGCTAAAGCAAACAACAAACTGCTAACGAGAGAGTAAGAACACTGAGAAATCTGCCCTAGAAGACAGAAGGTGCCCAACATCTGACTCCTTGTGGGCCCTAAGGACAAAGAAGAAAACCCAAGGCCTTAAGTAACCAAGTGACATTCGCCAGTGAGAACTCAGAACTCCCAGTAATTAACGGGTCCTTATCCATACCAAGGGCCCCATTCCAGGACACCACGGGGAGCTGGGCCGATTAGAACTGGACAGCAAGACTGGCCAAAGGCAGACGGAGGAACTGCTGCAAGAGATCTGTTGACTATGAAGCTAAGTTTGATGGCACACACTGGAAAGTTCAGCATTCTGGGAGGGTGAGCCAGGAAGATGGAAAATTCAAGCCCAGCCTGAGCAACTTAGTAACTTAGACAGACCCTGTCTCAAAATTTTAAAAAAGGGAGGGACTGCAGGTGTGGCTCAATGCAAAGGCCCTAGGACCCACCCCCAGTAATGCAAAAAAAGATGGTAACTACAGTCAATAGCAATTGTGAAAATCTCTAGGAGAGTAAATTTTTAGTGTCCTTACAACAAAAAATAAGGGAGGAAATGGATGTGGGGGTGAGCTTGGCTTTAGCATTCAACAAGGTACACAGCATCAATATATACAATTTTTATTTGCCAATTAAACAGATGTACAGTCAGAAATTTCTTTTCAAATAAAGCCCGATCATCCAGCATGGTGCTGCACTCCTATCATCTTAGCAATTGGGAGGGTGAGGCAAGTCCAAGGCCAGCCTGGGCTACACAGCGAAACACTGATCAAAGAGCCTGTTCTGCCAACATGGGGGCTGCAGGGCGGGAGTCCTGGCTGCAGACACTACTGTGCCCACATTTTCTCATTTAATTCCAACAATGCTCCAACCAGACAGCATCTCCTCTTCACAGATGTGGGAAAGAGTTCAGAAGGAGCAGACTGGCGGGACAGGGATGTGAAATGAACACAGGCTGGATACTGTAAAGCCCAGGTTTTCCCACCTGGCCAACCCCAAGGCATACTTGCCAGCAAAACAGAGGCTCCCAAGTTTCACTGGGAGCAGACAATGCAGAGCAGAGAGTCTGCCCACCAAACTGACCTTAAACCTCACTGTGAGGCAGCAAACCACATGTGTGGCAGATGCACAGCGAGGTTCTTAGAGGATCTCCCCAAGACTTGAGCCTTCCCGCTGCCAGCAGCTCCTCAGTTGCCCAGGCCGGCCTACAACTCCTGAGCTCAAGTGAGCCTCCTGCCTCGGCCTCCTAATGCTGGGACAACAGGTGAGCGTGAGCGGCACTGTGCCGACTGTGGGTGGCCTTGCCTCCAGAGACCCAGTGGTCAGCCTGTGTTCAGCTGAGTTCGTGGGCTCAGCAGTCGGTCTTGGGAAGGCTCTCTTGGCTTAATCCTGCCAGCAGTGTTCACTGCCGCTCTCATTCAGAACATCACTCTATCTTCCGCTCCTTCAGCTCAAGGATTTCCTCTCTCTACAAAGGAAGTGAAGAAAAATGTAGCCAAGGGCTACTCGCTCGGGACCCCTCCTGCCCTTCAGGAGCTTTCCTATCAATAAATATCTTCCAGGCCAGGGATTTAGCTCAGTGGTTCTGGCACCTGCCTGGTAAGTGCAAGGTCCTGAGTTCGATCCCCGGTACAAAAAAATAAATAAATAAAAACTAAACATCTTCCTACTTTAAAAAAAAAAAGAAAAGAAAAGAAAAATGTGGCCAATGTTGGAAGCTGAAGCAGGAGGATCACAAGTTTGAACCTAGCCTGGGCAACTTGGCAAGATCCTGTCTGAAAAATTTTGAAAAGGACTGGTGATGTAACTCAGGACAAAGGCCTTGGGGTTCAATCCCCAGTACTGGGGGAAGGGGGAGGGGGAGGGGCAGGAGAGAGGGAGGGAAGCGGGGGAGAGGATATCAGCCTTACACATGCAGAGACTTCTAGTTTCCTGCTTTCCACAAAATTAAAAGAAGCCAAGAATGACAAAATGACAAGCTGGCTGACTCATAAAAATCTATCAGGTTCTGACAGTCGAAAGGTAAAAACTAAGTGACCTTAATGTAACAAAACTCCTGGGCCGGGGATTTAGCTCAGTGGTTCCAGTGCCTGCCTCGAAAGTGCAAGGTCCCAAGTTCGATTCCTGGTACCAAAAATAAAATAAAATAACAAAACTCCTATGTCATCTACCTATCTCTATAAACAGGTTCCTCAAAGTTTAGACAAATGAAAAATCTTATTCTAAATCACACAGGAATACTTCAGAGCCATGAAATCACTGGAAGTGGAGGTCTTCATCTACCTCACGGAAACACTTTTTTCAAAATGGAGAACAGCCAGGCATGTTAAGTTCGATCCCTGATACCTAAATAAATAAATAAATAAATGGTCTAGGGCCAGGGATTTAGCTCATTGGTGCCACCCCCCGCCTCACAAGCTCAAGGTCCTGAGTTCGATCCCCAGTACCCCCCCCCCAAAAAAAATGGTCTAAAGAAAAAGGACGTATATACATATATAAAAGCATATTTCATAAGCCTTTTGTGCTGATATAAAAAATTAAGACACAAACTGGGTATGGTGGCACACATCTGTAATCCCAGTACCCTGGGAAGCTGGGGTAGGAGGATCACAAGTTTGAGCCAAAGGTGAGCAACTTAAACAATGTAGTGAGATCCTGTCCTAAAATAAAAGTAAAATAAAGTTGGGATGTAGCTCAGTACAAAGGCCCTGGGTTCAATCTGAAGTACCCAGCACTGTGGGGGTGGGAGGCCTACAAGCTGAAAAGATTTCAAAACCTTGAAGAATTCCAATAGCACCATCACAGTGCTCACTAGCAAAGAAAAAAAGGTCAAGCCTCCAGCAGTGGAATTCCCAGGTACAATCTGTCTGCATCACAGGCCTCTCACTAGAAAGACTTCAGGGAAAGGGCAGCAAGCAGCAGACCACCCAGGCTCTAGCTGTCCGTACAGTGAGCTGAAGCCAGGGGATCAGCCAGGGTGAGCTTAAAACACTCAGAAAATAAAACATCAGCCCAGAGGGAAGGCAGCTGCAGGCCAGGGACCGCTAGATCGGCACAGGGATAGCACAGGGAACAGATGAGAGGATTCCAGGCCAAACAAAACAGCAGTGCTGACTGACACCCCCTGGACAGGGGAAGAAAGTGGCCTGGGCAGCCCGGGTTGGCTGGAATGGAAACAGCGGGGGGGGGGGGGGGGGCAGCACGGCCGGCTCACTCCAGGCCTTGAGTACTATTCAGCCACAAAGGAGGATAATGGGTCTAAACTGGCATTTTTTTTTTTTTGGTATTGGGGATTGAACTCGGATCCTTTCGCTTTCAAGGCAGGTGCTGGAACCACTGAGCTAGATCCCCCGCCCAAAGGAGGATAATGTTGTAAGAGGATTTGGGGTTGGGGAGAGACAGGAAAAGGGACGGGAAAGTGAAAAGGATGGAGGTTGGCTATGTGTGCATACCAATACCAATTCCCCACAATGGATGTATTTATTACGTATTGCAAAACATACACTAATAAAAAAGAGGGGAAAATAAAGGAAAAAAATTTTAAGGAACTAATTTCACTCACCCCAAAATAGTAATGACACCAACAGCTTCTCGAAACAAAAATAAAACATACACAATCGATGCTCAGAAAAACCAAGCTGAAGCTAAAGGCAGCCGAGGCCGGGTCTGAACAAACCACCTGGCTGGGGCGGCCACTGAGTCCCCGGGATGGGGCAGTGGGGCCCGGGGGGACAGGCGCACAGGGCCCATTCTCAAACACCCCCAAAACAGATGCTGACTCACAGTCAGGCTGAGCTGAGGGACAACCCGCACCTCTGAGGGGATAGCGATTTCCTCTCCTGTCCTGTATTACTCATACGCAGACCCAAGTCCCCTAAAAATACCCGCAAGGAGTGGTCACTGCACGCAGAAAGGTTCAGAGTGGGCATAGAAGGGAAAATTCCGAACCCCAGTCCCAACACTGTCACATCCAAAGCTCTTCTCACCTCTTCCCACCTCTGTCGTTCAGCAACTGGGAAAACCTCTGCCCGGCCAACTTCAAAGGGAAAGATAATCAAAATCTCTAAGGACAAATGAGCCGGATGAGAGAAACAGTTTAAACAGTAAGTGGTGAGGTGGCCATCATCTGTAATTCCAGGTATTTAGGAAGCTGAGGCAGGAGGATCACAGGTTGGAGGCCATCCTGGGCAATTTAGCAAGAACTTCTCTCAAAATGAAAAATAGGTCTGCGGATGCAGCTCAATGCTCCCTGGATTCAATTCCAAAGAAGTCCGTAGGCCGTAAAAACACTCCAGACAGAGACCTTCTTGCCTATTTCCTTCTACCTAGATTTCCCCTTAGTGCCAAGCATTTAAATAATGTTACAGTATTCTCTTACAGAACCTAAATAACAAGGAAGCAGCAAACAGGCACAGGACAAGGCAAACTGGTCAATCTACAGAAGCTGAAGAGAGAAAACACAATTCTATATATTTGTCTTTGGTACCGGAGATCGAACTCGGGACCTTGCGCTTGCAAGGCAGGTGGTGGAACCACTGAGCTAAATCCCCGGCCCAAGGAAATGTAATTCTCATGAACAAAACTCCCTGGAGAAAGTGCCCTAAAAGTCCATGGGCTGGAGATTTAGCTCAGTGGTATCTCAGCTGCCTGGAAAGCAAAAGCAATCCCCAGTACAGCAAAAAAAAAAAAAAAAAAGTCCTAAGAGGGTAGAGGACAAAAAGTAAGTACTGGCGAAGGCAGTTCATAAAGATATCTTTGTGAGCCGGGGATTTAGCTCAGTGGTTCTGCTGCCTGCCTCACATGTGCAACGACATGAGTTTGATCCCCAGGACCAAAAAAAAAAAAGATATCTTTGTGAGCCACATGTGGTGGCACATGCCTATAATCCCAGCACTTGGGAGGCTGAGGTAGGAGGGTCAAGGTCATCCTGAGCTACATGGGGAGTTCAAGGAGGGCCTGAGCCACAGAGCAAAACCTTCCTTTGTTCAAAGAAAACAAAGGCAAAAGATAATACTGTACTTGTGTACATTTGCCTGTGTAGAAAAATACAGAGTGGGGCGGTACTTTTGGGCCAGGGGGATTTGCACTGTGCTGAACACTGCAATGGGCGTTCAAGATTTCCAAAAGGTCAATGAATGACAGGGAAGACCACTACGAAGGCACGGCAGAGAAGACAGAGGGCTGTCTGGACAGGCCAGACGTGGGAATAACAAAAACGAACAGGAAAGGAAATGGCATTTAAAAGTCTGGGATTTAGCTCAGTGGTGCCCCCGCCTGCATTGCAAACGCAATGTCCTGAGTTTGATCCCTAGTACCAAAAAAAAAAAAGTCAGGGATATAGATGCACATAAAGAAGTTTACACTGGTTGGTTTTGTTTCTTTCCAGGATTCAGTCTCACTATCTCTAGTGGGAGGAAATACAAGAATCTGGTATTTAACAAAGATCAGAATAACTTTCTCAACCCACCAGTGTCAAGATGAGTTTAACAACAGTGTGCCATGTCAGACTAGCAAAGTTTACTCTGAAGTTCTAACTCATCTTCATCTACAAAACAAACTTTAAAAAGTGATACACGGGGCTGGTATCACTATCTTGCCTTCCATGACCAAAATAATTTAGTCTGAAATAAAATACTTGTACTCTGGCAGCCACCAAGTCGGGACAAATGACAGCGACACAGGAAAAGGCCCTCCCATCCCCCAAAAGAACTATTTTTTCTTATGAAGGAGGGACAGGAGAGGGAAGAAAGTCAAGACCTGTACCTAGGGCGACAGGGCATACAGAGCAGTCCGTATTTCCACTCTCTTTGGATTAGGTTGTGAAGCCCATGACCGCTCAGGTCTCCCCAAACGGCCCCTCTCGAGGTGGCAGGGTAAACTTGGGCCCCAGCAGCACTAGTCCTAGCTCTGCCACCAAGCACATGATTGGAATGTTATTACCTAAGGCTTCATTTTTACCACCTATAAATGATCCCAGCCGGGGAACGGTGATGCATGCCTGTGATCCCAGGATTCAGGAGGCTGAGACAGGAGGATCACTCCAAGTTTCAAGACCAGTCTGAACTACATAGGGAGACCGTGTCTCAAAATAAAACAACAAGGTGAGACTGCATGTGCAGGCCCTGGGTTCCATTCTCAGCACAGTAAAAAGCAGTGATGAGACTACTGAACTGAGAGCTCTAAGGTTCCCTCTATCTCAAAAGCTGTCATTTTTTGATGGCTCTCTAAGACTTCTTGCACAGACTTCAACTTGACTTGCTTCCAGCCCCTTCTTGCACCACCATGCTCAAGTTTGAGACTTCCAAAGGAAATCCAGTTTGCTGCTGCTGGCCATTTAAAAAAAAAAAAAAACAGGAAAAAAATCTGGGTGTGATGGCCCATCCCTGTAATCCTAGGGGTCTGGGAGACTGAGCCAAGAGGATCACACATTCAAGCCCAACCTGGGCAATTTAGCAATTTAGTGAGATCTTACCTCAAAATTAAAAATTAAAGTCGGGCATGGTGGCTGGCCCATGCCAGTAATCCCGGCAATCAGGAGGCTGAGGCAGGAGGATCGCTGCAAGTTCAAGGCCAGTCTGAGCTACATAGTGAGTTCAGGGGCCAGCCTGAACTACAAAGGGAGATCCTGACTCAAAACAACAACAACACACTAAAAATTTAAAAAGGCTGGCAATGTGGCTCAGTGGGGAGGCCCTGGGTTCAGTCCCAAGTACTGGGGGGCGGGGCGGGGAGGGGGCACACAGCGCTTCACTTCCACTTCCTTGGAGGAATGGCACTAAAGGACTAGAATAATAAAATCAAGATGAAATTACAGCAAACTGGCTACAATATGTAATTACAGAAGTTGCAGTGCTGCTTTGGACCTTTTTAATAAAAAAAAAAACCCATAAAATAATCTTAAACAGTGACAAAGTATCACAGGCTAAAATGTACAACTTGCTCCGCCGAAACCTGCGCTCTTCTCCCCGTGGGAACAGAGGCAGCGAAGGGCTCTGTCTCACTCCATGAGGTCCCTAAGTGAGGAACACAATTCACACCGACTGATTACATCAATGCAGAACAAGCGCTGGGTGGGAAACACACGGGAACAGGGAGAACCGGGGAGTTCCACTTTTTCGGGTCTGTTTTCACCTCTACGGTGACTAAATTATTTAGGGGGTCATTTTGTTGCTAAACGTTCCACTCAGCTGCAAGTTTGTCTCTTCCTCCACTAGGAGGACTGCACTTTAGGTTGACTCGGGGACTTCAATTATATGCTAGGCATCACTCTCGGGAATACAGCTAAGAACAGAAATAGGTCCCACACCAGGAGTACGTTCTAGAGACAAGGGGGCTTCCAGAAAGGACTAGCATCCTGGTTTCGCTTTGAATTACTAGATGCACTAGTAAAGAACACGTTACAACTTACAATTTTTTTTTAAAGCATTTAACCTTAAAAGCAAAGGGATCATAAACTTCCGGGCCCTAGAGCTAAGCTAAGCATGAGATGGATCTGCTTTAGTAAGGAAGTTTGCCTGCGCCAGCCGCGTCTGGGCCCCTGGTGCCCAAGGCTTCCAGACCAGGAGGGGAAAATGCAAAAGCAAAATGGAGGAGGGGCCTCACAGGAGGCGGCTCGGAGCGCCAACCTCGTGGCTCGCTCCTCATGGCGCCAAGCAGCCTTCCTGCCTCGCTCTGCCCAGTAGCCTCACCGGGCGGCCGGGCCCCAGTTGGAGGCGGCGGTCAAGACGGGGCAGCAAACAGCCTCATCTCACAGGCAGTTCGGGGAGCAAAGAAAACCCTCTGCGAGGGCTCCACCCCGCTCCACCTGCAGAAGGACCCCGCGGTGAAGCCGGGACCCTCTCCGCCTTGCTGATAAAACAAAGAAACGGGCTTCTGGGGAGTCCCGCGCGGCCACCCCTGCCCTTCCCCGGGCGCCGAGGCGCACAGCACCCGGGCGCCGCGGGGCACGAACAGCAACTTTCTCCGAGGTGCCGAGCACGCTTCCTCTTTGCGTCGGAGACGGAGCCTCTGCTGACCTGTCGCGGACGTCACCGCGCTGCTGGGGCTCGGGCCCTGGCTCTGCCCCGGGAGCCCCGCGAGGCCCGGCCGGCTCCCCTTCCCCGGACGCCGCCTCGCGCGTTCCCGTCGCGCGCGCTGCCCGCCCGGGCCGGCGTCCGGCTCGCTGCGCCCTTGGCTCCGCTGGGCCAGCGCGCCGGGGCCAGGCCGGGGCCGCTGGACTCCTCGGGGGCGCGGTGTAGCCTGCGGGGGGGAGCCTCGGGCCCTAACCCAGACCCGTGAGACAATGAGCATCGCTCTCCCGCCCCTCTCGCACAGGACCCCGGCCCAGAGTTGGAGCGCGGGCGGGGGGCGAGGGGCGCGCCGGCCATGGGTCCCGGCCCAGCCATCCCCGCGCCCGCCCGAGCCCGCCCGCCGCCGCGTGGCCGCAGCGAGGCGCCCGGCCCGGCCCGCGCCCGCCACACCACACGCGGCGCAGTCCCACCTTGCCGCTGGCTGTGCCCCCGCTGACGCCGATCAGGAAGGGCTCGCCGCCGTGGGGCTGCGGGTGGCTCTGCAGGGTCTGCTCGCTGTCCCCGGCCATGGCTCGCACCGCCCGGGAGCCGACGTGCGCCCCGCCCGCGCCCGGCTCCTCCTGCCGCTGGGCGCCGCCGAGATCTAGGCCACGGCTCGGAGCCGGGATGGGCTGGCTCTCTCCGAGAAGCCCTCAGCCTTCCTCTGCCCGCAGAGGCCGGCGCGGGGTTTACATCCCAGGCCGAGGTCAGCGTGATGCCTCTGCTCCAATCCGCGCGGGGAGCGCGCTGCTGCTATACGCCCAGGCCGCGGCCTCCGCCCCGCCCGGCCCCGCCCGGCCCCGCCCGGCCCGCCACCGCGCGGCCCCGCCACCGCCCCAGGTCTCTCGGAAAGGTGTGAGCCGGGAGGGCGCGCCGCCCCCTCACACCCATTAACCCTTTCCCTAGCCAGCAGGACCCGGGCGGGGCGGGACGGGGCGGGGCCGAGGAGCGTTTGGGTGTGGACGCTACTGCCCCTCTTTGAAGGGGAGTTTTAAAGAAAAGGGAAGAGAGACTAATATAATAGATCAAATAATGGGGAGGATGCCCCACCTTTGGGAAACAAATGAGAATGAGCTGGGAAGGTTTAAAATGGGAGGGATTTAATGTTATTCACCATTCATCCAGGCTAAAAACTTGTGTTTTCAGAAAAATAAGATTAATTTATTTCTCCTTCTCATTTGCCCAAAATAGTGTGCCAGCCGCTGGCTTTAGATATTTCCTGTCTTGGAAACCCCTGAGCGCCATTCTGCTTAGCAGGCCTGTCCTCCTGTGACTCCCGGAAAATGAATGCCCTTCCTAGCCACAGTATCTCACGTCTGAAATACCGGGTTCTTGTGGAGTTAGGGATGGTGGGAATATTAAAATAACAATGACATATTGATCTGCCAATGCCTTTAATTGAACAGGCTTTTCAGAGATTGGCAGTTATTCGCTCAGCTAGGTGGGAGCAGTACCAGCTAATGAACTAGGCAGCCTCCACCTCTGGAGTCAGATTTCTGTGTTCATGTTCAGGCCTGTGAGCCAGTTACTTAATATCCTGTGCCTGGATGTGCTGTTCTGTTGAATGGAAACGATAATGGCTTTTTTTGTGGAGGGGGACAGGATCGGGACCCTCCTCCCTCAGCCTCCAAAATGCTGGGATTACAGGCGTGCAGCACTACACCTGGCTGCAATGGCCATTTTCAACAGAGGATTTTTGGTGAAGTTTAAAGGCATTATTTGATGTAAAATTCGTAAAACAGCGCCTGGTACAGTTTAGGCCCCGTTAGTATTTAAGACAAAAAGGCCCCAGACCCAGGGATTTAGTTCAGTGGTTCTATTGCCTGCCTCATAAGCACAAGGTCCAGAGTTCCGGAGTTTGATCCCCGATACCAAAAAAAGAAAAAAAAAAGGCTCCTGAGCTAGGTTTGGTGGCCCATGCCTTTAATCCTAGCACTTTGGGAGGCTGAGGCAGGAGGACTGCAAATTGGAGTCCAACCTGGGCAATTTAGGGACTTTGCTAGACTGTTTCAACATAAAAAGGTGTAGCTTAATGAAAAGGCCCTGGGTTCAATCCTCAGTAGAGACAGAGACTCTGAGATGCTGAACTGGAAAGGAAGTTCTGCTGGGCACTGAGGAAGGCAGGATTAGACTAGCAACTTCCACCCTCATCCTCTGAGCTTGACCTGGTGGAGCCGTGCAGCCGAAGACAGACCTAAAGTCGGTAGCATTTAATTATACCGAATTGCCTTAAGTGGAAAATTATTTTGAAAAAAAATAGTAAAGAAAATTAAGAGTATCAGAGAACACAACAGTCTTTTTTTGCTTTTAAGGTGATTTGGGGGGGACCCTTCACCAGTCTCTGTAGGGGCTCAGATGAGCAACTCTAATGGTCGGTGGCTTCCCAGCCCCTGGGAAGCAGGCCAGGGAGAGCATTGCTGGAGGTCCTCTCCTGAGCCTCCTGGAGTGGGTGCGTTTTACCTGGCTTCCAGAGGCCCCTGCTCCTGAGTCTTTTCTCCAAGAAAGAAACCTCACAGACTGCAAGGACTTTTGCAGAAATCTGTGTAGCCCACAGAAGGCCCATTAGAAATTGGAACAATGAGCCAGTAGCTAGGGATTAGCATGGGGATATTGGGTAGCTGAGAGGAAGAAGAGACAACGCTGCCCTGAATCCGCTGTGAACTTTTCCCAAATCCCCACTGGCCTTATTCCTCTTGTTTTTTCCATTAATATTATATCATAAAAATTTTCAGAGTTGAAAGATAGTAAACACCTAGGCTACATCTCCAGCTATTTTTTAAGACAGTGTCTCACTGAGTCACCTAAGTCACTTTCTTTCTTCTTTTATTTTTGTTTGTTTGTTTGCTTGGGTTTTTTGGTACCAGGGATCAAATTTGGGTCTTTGCGCTTGTGCAGCAGGCAGCGAAACCACTGAGCTAAATCCCCGGCCCTATTTGTTTGTTTTTTGAGACAGGGTCTTGCTATGTAGTTCAGGCTGGCCTTGAACTCCCTATGTAGTCCAGACTGGCCTTGAACTTGCAGTGATTCTCTTGCCTCAGGCTCCCAAGTGCTGGGATTGCAGGGGTGTGCCAACCAAGCCCAGTTAAATCACTAACTTTGGATCCTCCAGGATCAGCCTCCCAAATTGCTAGGATAATAGGCCTGCCGCTGGGAATGCCCTCTTCTGTTGTGTTTCAGTTGATTTACTCTGAACTGATTTAAACACTTCTTGCCCCCTTTTTAACATTACTATGTATCTAGCCACCTAGAACAGTTTCTTGCTATACACTACTGGGGCCTCAGTAAATATTTGTTGGGTGATTGAAGAGATACTGTGTCTCAACGGGGAAGGCCCATTGAGCAGAATGAAAGCAAGCAGGAAGGTTTCAATATGATTGTTGAATGAATGAATGAACAAATGGACAAATATGTAAGAAGTAAGAAACAAGCAAACAGCATCTTCATCTTTTTGAAGGGAAAGGTGGTGTGCCTTTGATTATAATTATGTGATGACTACTCTCACATCCCAGTGTGTTGTTTCCCTGGCTGCGGCAGTGTGGGTGTGGCTTCTCGCCACCAAAACTCAGGGTGAAATTTAATTGCCAATGTAACAGCATAGAGAAGTCCTGGAATCTGCAGGAGGGGCGTGATCAGTCGGGGGGGGGGCCCACCCTTACAGAAAACATATACACATAATGGCCTTCCCACGAGACTGGGTTCCGCTCCTCTCTGGAGGCTGTTAGAAGGGAGATCCAGCTTTTCCTGGCCCTCGCTTCCTTCCTCCTTTCCTGAGTGCTCGTCTCTTCCACACGTGTGTGCCCTTCACTCACACGTACCCCGCGTTAGCCCATCCATCCCCTGGTGCGTCGTTGGCACTGCAGGGAAACTGCCTGCCACTAGTCCTAGGCAGCACGGCTGTTACCGAGGTGACTTACTCGTTAGTTGAGCTGAGTCTCTGCACTTCTCCGCACCTCATTTCATATGAATAACACTTCCCTATGCAGGAGTTAATAGCCAGGAAAGTGCTCCGAAAAGGATCACAAATTTTCTTGAGGAAGGTAAGATCTCCTTAGCAGAAGACACCAGCGCTCTGCTCGTGTCTTCCCCCCACACAGAGCGCACCCAGGCCTGCCTGAATTATTAAGAGGAGTTTCAGCTCCGGTGACCTCAACAAGGTCTTCCGGATCTCCACTCTATGCGGCCGGGCCAGCTGCCCGAGGTCTCTGCGCTGTGTCATCCTCTGGGGAACCCGGTCACCAAATCCCCTCGCTGGAGATGTTCACATAGCACTCGGGCCCACGGTAGCAATTACACTGCAGATTCTGAATTCAGTGATTTTGAGCTGTGCTCTTCCCTCTCCCGCTGAGAGAAAAAAAAAACCTCAAATATTTTTAATAAACCCCAGTGTGACAGCGGATTCGAGGAAATGACGTTTGCTTGGCATGTGTGATATTTTGTTTGCCTTTAAGAAGCTTTTGGTCTGATTAACTCCGGGCCTGGTTCACATTTGGGATGAAGTCAGCATGAGTGTGCCACTGCAGCTGCAGCCAAGGAACAATGAGAGGCACTGCTGTGGACGGTCCTTTGTCCGCCTTCTCTCTTTAAGGAGCCCTGGTTCTGAACTAGGCAAAGACAGAAGACTTTACATCCAGCTGAGATTTCCTAGCGTCTTCTTGGAACTGTGCTCAATTCTCTCTTTGCTTATCTCACTGTGAGCCAGAGTCGATGCTATTACACTTCAGCCTCTGTATGATGAATTCTCTCTCCCTACTGCCTTCCCACTACCTTCCACCTCGCAACCATCAGCAGTGGCTTTGGCAGGTGCTGAGCGCTGATTTACAAAGATGTTCCGGCAATATTAAAGCAATCACACTCGGACACTCACAGACAACCCAGGAGAGTGCAGCGTCAGACCAGCTGCAGGGAGGCAGAGGCGGCTGGAAACGCAAGCCCTGGGCTCCACCCGAGAATCCAGAAGCGGTGAGTCAGGAACTCTCTCTGCGGCCCACACAGAGAGGCGGCTCCTGTGAGCTTTCCAGGTGAACCTAGGCCCACCGAGGTCTGAGAGACGCTGATCGAGGGCCGAGTTCGCACCCTGGCCTTGTTACTAATTCTGTAACCTTCCACGGAATATTTAATTTCTGTAAACCTCAGGTTCTTCAACTGTTAAGTGACAACCCGGCTGGCAGCTGGCTGTGAAAATGAGGAGTGCATCTGAGCACTTCGGAGTTGTTAAATATCTGGGTCCTTCCCCTCTTTCCGCTATAGCTCGCTGGTTTGTCACAGAAATCCATCCGTGGGGCTGAGAGAAGTTCCAAAAATAAGAACACCTAATCCCCAAAGGTGCTTTCTGATAAAAATTAAGAGGTAATGTCCAACTATAAAGAGATGATAAAGGTTTGAGGAGATAAATATAGGGGTGGTGATCAAAAATTACGGTGAATTTTTTTTTTTTTTTTATTTAGAGTTGTGCAGCT
>NW_004624826.1:4146060-4158981 GCF_000247695.1 Heterocephalus glaber | reverse complement strand
CATATATATATATTTTTTGGTACCGAGGATCGAACTCGGGACCTTGCGCTTGCACAGCAGGCAGCGAAACCACTGAGCTAAATCCCTATCATATTTTTTGATCATTAACCTTTAAGATAAATATGATTTCAACATTACACAACATTGACATGTATCAACTGTTATGTGGTACCTCATTAACGTGTACAATTCTTATCTTTTATGTTACCAGTTAAGTACTTTTTCTTTTGGGGAGTGGAAATCAAACTCAGTGACACTCTGTCACTGAGCTATGTCATCAGCCTTTTTTATTTTTTATTTTGAGGCAGGGTCTTGCTAAATTACCCAGGTTGAGCAGGATGTGGTGGCAGACACTTAATCCCAGGGTTTGGGAGGCTGAGGATTGTGAGTTTGTGGGCATCCTCCACTACATAGAGAGACCCTGTCTCAAAAAAAAAAGTTTCCCTGACTGGTTTGGAACTTGCTATCTTTCTGCCTCAGGCTTCTGCATAGCTGAGATTACAGATAAATGGCATCATGTCCAGCAATAAATAAATTTTTAAAAATAATGTCCAGAATAGGAAATTCTATAGAATCCGAAGTAGAGGGCTGGGGATTTAGCTCAGGGGCACTGCGCCTCCCTTGCAAGCGCAAGGTCCTGAGTTCAATCCCCAGTACCAAAAAAAAAAAAGTAGATTACTGATTGCTTCCACTAGAGAAGTTGGGGGAGAACAGGGGAGTGATTGTTAATGGGCCCAGAAATTTTGGGGGGGTGAGGGATATGTTCTAAAGCTGATTATAGTGATGGTTGTATGATTTAAATTGGTGAATTGTATGGTCTATCAATTAGATATCCACAAATCTTTTCAAAAACAGATGTCACCCAATGCAGGGGGATAGTGGCACATGCCTGTAATCCCAGCACTTGGGAGACTGAGGCAGGAGAATTGCCATGAGTTCCAGGCCAGCCTGGTCTACATAGTGAGTTCAAGGTCAGGATAAACTACATAGTGAGACCCTGTCTCACAAATTTTTTTTTTTAAAAAATGGATATCGACTAGCAGGCTAGAAGGAAAAGAGATTTTTAGGAACTGGGAACAGAAATCGAGAAAAGCACAGACAAATTCAATTTTAAATTGAGAACAATGTCAGAGAGCTCTGTAGCCTATATAGCATATGCAAGGGCAAGTTGTTAAACTTGTTGAATTCAGTATACATCCTCCCTCAAAAAAAAAAAATCAAGCAAGGGCCCTTACATTTTAGTTGACCCAGCTTCATAAGTCCTTCATGCTGTGAGCACAAGAAGACTTATAAGACACTGAAAATTTAACATACAGAATTTATGGGAGGGGGATTATTTATTTGTTAGCTCATGGGTGTGTGCTAGGCAAATCCCTTAACACCAAACTACATCTCCAGCCCTACAATTTATAGTTTTTTTAGAGATTTCCTGGTTTTTTTCTCTCCTTCCCAAACCAGGCTACTTTCTGGTGCGATTCTATGAAAACAAGCTAAGATAGTCAAGGATTCAGCTATCTTGCCCAGTGAGCTACCTGAGCTCAACAATGTCAGACCCACCATCCCTCCTTTGTTCATTATATTCTAGGTGAGGGCTCCACCCTGAGCTTGGCCCCCAGCCTGTTCCTTATATTCTAAACCAGTGGTTCCCAATCTGTTTGACACCAGGGTCCCAGTTTCGTGGGGCAAGTGTGTGAAAGTCCTGGTTAGTCCCATAAGGAGTGTGTAACCTAGATCCCTCAAATGTGTGGCTCACAGTAGGGTTTAGGCTCCTCCTCCGAGAACCTGATGCCTCTACTGATCTGAGGTGGTGGAGCTTAGGTGGTGATGGGAGCCATGGGGAGCAGCTGTGAATGCTGATGAAGCTTGGCTTACCAGTGTGACTCACTTCCTGCCGTGAGGCCCAGCTCCTTGCAGGCCTTTCCTGATATCTGTCCATGGACTGGGAGATGAGGACTCCTATGATCTAACTGTTTAATTTCATCCTATTAGCCGGTTATATCCCTGAACCCAAGTCTCTGTCTCTTTTCCTACCCCCAGACTAAAATCCTTCTTATCAACTTCTTATCACTTGCCTCACTTTTCCACAGTGACTACCTTCACCTTCCCCAGCTAGCTTTAGAGTCACCTTCTCTGCAAATAACCCACCTTCTCCCTCCCAAACTGCAGATGACGCCTTTGCCATCACACCATATCAGATGCCTTCTACTTGGGGATACCAGTCTGAGACTAGGGTGAGACAAGAGAAATGCCTAGGGTGCAAAAAGTAGGGAGGAGCTTACTCTTCGTTGAGCAAGTACAAGTGCAGAATGTACCTCAAAAAGGAGCAGCTCCAGGGTTGGAGATTTAGCTCAGTGGTTCTGCTGCCCGCCTTGAAAGTGCAAGGACCTGAGTTAGATCCCTGGAACCAAAAAAAAAAGAGAAAGAGAGAGAGAAAGGAGCAGCTTCTTAAATGTCATGTCCTAGGGACCTTCCTGCCTCAGCCTACTCCCAGGCCTGGTGACAGTTTAACAACAAAAGAAGCAGAAGATGCTACTGCTATGACGTCAACCTCAGAGTGGGGTTACACTTCGTCTGTTGGCTTGGCTTGGAACTGGGCACCCAAGGATGTGAGGAAAGACTGTCTTTGGCTGTGGTGGCTACTGATTGGTGGAGGCCAAATGAGATTACCAGAATTAACAGGTTAGTTTTTGCTCATCATTCATGGTATCTTGCTGAAAAGTTATTTTGGGGGTTTTTGTTTATCTGGTTGTTTTGTTTTGTTTTTCCTTTTAGTTTTTTGGGACAGGATCTCACTACATAGTTCAGGATGGCCTTGAATTCACTATGTAGCCCAGGCTGCCCTCGAACTCAAGGTAATCCTCCTGCCTCAGCCTCCTGAGTGCTGGGATTACAAGTGTGTACCACCATACCTGGCTCTTTTGGAGGTTTTTTTGTTTTGTTTTGTTTGTTTGTTTTTTGAGATGGAAGTTGTTATGGCTTGTGTCTAGATGTCTCCCTAAAGCCTCATGCAGTCATAAGCAGGGCTTTTTAGAGGTGGCTGGATCTAGAGCATGTGATGCTGGGATCAGGGGTGTGTGATTACTAAATCAGTCCACTGACTGGTTTGGCACAGAGAATTAAGGGTGCCCCACTCTGGGTGTGAGTGCTACTGGCCCTAAGGGTAAGAATGTAACCTGAGGGACAGAGGGAGGGTTGTGGTTTGTTGCCGCCTTGCCACCTTGCTGCCTTCTGCCTGCCATGGACTGTTTCTTCTCTTTGATGCCCCTCTGCCAAGCCACCCTGCCTTAGAGCCAGCCAACTATGGACTGAAACCTCTGCAAACTGTGAGCCAAAATAAGCTTTTCCTCCTCTAACTTTGGATGTTGGGTATTTTGTCTCAGCAATGAGAAAAGTAACCAGACTGGTGTTTATGTTGCCCAGGCTGGTCTTCCAACTTTTATAAATACACAATACATGACCATTGTCTATAGTTACACAACTGTACTAGAACTTAACTCTTATTGAACAACTTTGTGTGTGTTCGTGTGTGTGTGTGTGTGTGTGTGTGTGTGTGTGTATAATGTTGGGGATTGAACTCAGGGCCTTCACACTAAGCCCTTTTTTGTTTGTTTGTTTGTTTTTGGTACTGGGGATTGAACTCAGGACCTTGCACACACTAAGCCCTTTTCAATTTTTATTTTGAGATAAGGTCTTGCTAAATTGCCTAGGCTGGGCTCCAGTTTGCTATCCTCCTGCCTCAGCCTCCCAAGTACTGGGATTACAGGTATGTGCCTCACCATTTTTATATTTCCTATAAAAGTGAGTGTTACAGCTTGGATAAAGAGGCTTCCTGTGTAGAAGGTTTGGTTGCTGATGAGCTTTGGGGAGGACTCTAAGGAGTGGATTGAACCATTGATGAGATCATGCTGTGAAGGCATTATTGGGAGTCATAGGAACAGGAGGCAGGGCCTGGCCGAGCAGAGTGCATCATGGGAGGTAGTTTCTAGTCTGCTCCTCCCACCCCACTCCAAGTCTTGCTGCTTTGCCAGACCCTTCCACCACCAAATTCTCCATAAGCCTGAAGCCATGGAGCCAGCTGACCACGGACTGAAATCTCTGAAACCCTGAGCTAAAATAAGCCTCTCCTCCTTCTCTAAATTGTTTTTCTCAGGTTTTGACACAATAGCGAAAAGCAAGAGACACAATGAGTATCATGCAGTACTTTACATCTGTGCATGGCTTACTTCACTTGCCCTTCAGGCCACCGCTGTCATTGAAAATGACCAGATTTCATTCTTTTTATGGATGCATAATATTCCAATGTGCATGCATACCATGCTCTCTTATTTCAGTCCTCTGTTAATGGACACTTATCATCTCTTGAGTATTGTGAAAAGTGCTAAACACATTTTTAACAAACCAAATTCAGCAATACATAAAAAGGGTAATATAAGACAACCAAAGGTTGTTTTTTTTTTAAGTAAAGTCAGTTTAATATTTTAAAAATCTGTAATTTGAATAACTTAGATCTGGACACAAACTATGTGTAATGAGAAGTGCACCTTTAGATATGAACAAATGCATGCTTAATATGGAATGAACTCTTTCTCGAACTACTACAACAGTGTTTCCCAAAGGGTGCTCCTTGGAACAATGGTCCTAAGAGGAAAGAAAGATAGTGGGAAGAAGTAAGTTTGGAAACACCTGAGGATCACTCTCCATTTCTGTTTTGACTTCTCACAGAAAGCCACAATGTATGTTAGCATGTTAAATACCCTAAAAAATACTGCAGTGGGCCGGGGATTTCGCTCAGTGGTTACAGTGCCTGCTTCGCAAGCGCAAGGACCTGAGTTTGAGCCCCGGTACCAAAAAAAAAAAAAAAAAAATACTGCAGTAAAGACAGTATTTGTTTAGACCTGGGCTTTAGCCAAGCATGGTAGCACACACCTATAATCCCAGGACTCTGGCAGGCTGCAGCAGGAAGATTGCAAGCCCAAGAACAGGCTGAGCAATTTAGCAACACAGCAATACCCTGTCACAAAATTAAAAAAAAAAAATTAAATACAGCTGGGGATGTAGCTCAGTGTAAAGGTCCTAGGTTCAATTCTGAGTACTGGAAACAAAGATAATAATGATAATGATAATGATAATAATATAAAATATTAAAAATAAATAAGCCAGTGTTTTACCAAACCATAATATCTTTTTCTGAAGAGGCAAGCTGAACATGCTAACCAGTACTTCTTCAAGTCTCTTTTCCCTAGAAGAAATGCAGAAGGGACTGACTTTTTTTTTTTTTTGAGACAGGGTCTTATTATTAGTTTAGGCTGGGATTGAAATCACAGCAATCCTCCTGCCTCAGCCTCCAGAGTGCTGGGATTACAGGTGTGTGCCGCCACACCTGGCCAAGGACTGACTTTTTAAAATAACATTTTACAGAATACTTCAATGTGATGCTGGGCACTCAGATCCTCTACAAATTTGAGAGACCACAGTATGCTGAAATCCTTGCTGATCACCCTGATGCACCTATGTCGCAAGTGTACGGAGCACCACATCTACTGAGATTATTTGTACGAATTGGAGTGATGTCAGCCTACACACCTCTGGATGAGAAAAGCCTTGCTTTATTTCTGAATTATCTTCATGATTTCCTCAAGTAGCTGGCGAAGAATTCAGCAACTTTGTTTAGTGCCAGTGATTATGAAGTGGCCCCTCCTGAGTACCATTGAAAGCAGTGTGAGGCACTCTCACCGGTGTTTGGATCTCTGTCAACAGGTTTTTGTTCCTAGTCCTTCTCTTGTACAAATGATGTACTTTGAAGATGTTAGTGTGTAACAGAGTTGATGTTTGTTTTGATTTTAAACAAAATAAAAGGAGTTGCAGCTCCTTTTTTCTTTTTTCATTTCAAAGTTGCTACCAGTGTATTCAATGATGGACAACAAAGAGACATGATGTAGTGTTTTATTGCCTAGTTGACAAAGCTGCTCTTGAATGCTGGTGGTTCTATTCCTTTGACACTACTCACTTTTATAATACATGTTAATGCTATATGACAAAATGCTCTGATTCCTAGTGCCAAAGGTCCAATTCAGTGTATATAACTGAACACACTCATCCATTTGTGCTTTTTTTTTTTAAACGGTGCTTAAAGAGCCCATCCTTTGCAAGTCATTCATGTTGTTCCTTAGGCATTTTCTCTTTGCTCAAACTGTTGAAGAATGATGAATTTTTTCATGGTTTTTGTATTTGTGTCTAATGCACATTTTAACACGATAGACACAATGCATTGTGTAGCTACAGTTTTCTGGAAAAGTCAGTCTTTTAGGAATTGTTTTTCAGATCTTCAATAAATTTTTTCTTTAAATTTCAAAAAAAAACACACCAAAAACAAAAACAAAGTGAGACCTAACAAAAATTTAAAAATAAATAAATAAATAAATAAAATAACATTTTACCTTTTTTTTGAGATAGTATTTCACTATGTAGTTGAATTCAAGGGTTGTGGTTTTGAATCCATTGTGTAACTCAGCCTGGCCTTGAACTCATGGTGATCCTCCTGCCTCAGCCTCTCAAGTGCTGGGATGAGAGACATGTGCCACCATGCCCAGCTAGCTTGGATTTTTGAAACTTGGACATTTTGAACAAGTCACATCTATAGCTCTCCTTCTTTCCTTCCATCCCTCCTTCCTTTCTTTCTTTTTTTCATTGTTTTCTCTGTTTTTTTGAGACGGCCCCATTATTAGTTCAGGGTGACCTTGAACTCACTATGTAGCACAGGCTGGTCTCAAACTCTCAGCGATCCCCCGCCTCAGCCTCCCGAGTGCTGAGATCACAGGCATGCACCACTATGCACGGCCAGCTCTCTTTTATTTAAAAAATAATAATAATTAGTATTAACATTTTTCATTCTCCATTTTTCTTCTTAAAAATTAGATACATTCAGGGCTGGGGATTTAGCTCAGCGGTTCTGGTGCCTGCCTCACAACCGCAAGGTCCCAAGTTTGATCCCTGGTACCAAAAAAAAAAAAAAAAAAAGATTATAAGAAAAATTAGATACATTCAAACATCTCTGTATCTTATGACCCAGGAGAATATTTGCCAAATGGTTTACTATTTCCTAGTAGCAGGGGAATGGCCTCTTTTGCTTGGTATAGTAATTGGTAAACAACCCGGTGTGTTCCCCACGTGCTGTGCCAACGTGGCCTGTGCTGATGACCTGGGTCTGTGGGCTCTAACTGAGCCATTGTCCCCGGGATGCCTGGCTGTATTCTCCGAGGAATGCTCTGCTGGGGGACTGAACTGGCCGCGTTCACAAAGGGCTTTTGTGTGTTTGAGAATGAGGCTGCACTGGTGTCAGTGCTGAGTACTTTTTATATTGCGCTTTATGACTTTGACTTTTAATTCTCCACTCTACATGTACCATAGGATTAGAAACTGCGAATAAAGAAAAATGAGAGAGAATTACTATTAAGGCTGCAGTTAGAGGTAACAGCTGTACTGTTTATTCTTTAGCGTAGAACAACCTTGATAGGATTTCCTTTCCCTTGCTCTTAATTTTTAATGGACTTCAATAGCACAGATCTGAATCAACCACAACCCTTATTTTGTTGTGGTGTTTGTTTGTTTGTTTGTTTGGTACCGGGGATCGAATTCTGGATCTTGTGCTTGCAAAGCAGGTGGGGGAACCACTGAACTAAATCCCCGGACCTGTTGTGAATTTTTTTTTTTTAATTAATCCATCTCCTGCACTCATAAAATTTATTTGGATGTATACAATTTGTTTCATATACAATAGGGATTTATTAAGACATTTAAAATACATACATACACACACATAGAGACATATTCACATTTCATTGAGAGTGAAACCAAATTTTTGTTTTGTTTTGTTTTTTTGTATCGGGGATCAAACTTGGGACCTTGAGCTTGCCAGGCAGGCAGCAGCACCACTAAGCTAAATCCCTGGCTCAAAACCAAATTTTTTAGAGATTTATATAAGACAGAAAAATATATAGAAGTTTCCTAATGAAAATCGGTGGTACTGATTATGATTATGATTATGATTATGATTATGTTTATTATTATCTTTTTGTGTGTGTGGTACCAGGGATCAAACTCAGGACCTTGCCCTTGGCAGGCACAGTGCCACTGAGCTAAATCCCCAGCCCCCACTACTAATGATTATTAATGTTGTCACTAGTGTAACTTTGCATTTACAGACTCCCTCAAATACATATTCTTATCTCTACAACCTATCCAAGAGGTAGCCTGAGGCTGGAGTAACAATAATAATAACACCTATAATAATAACACATCATAAATTTAAAGGAACTTACTTACTAGCCTTCCCCAACTCCTTCCCAACTCCCATTTGTAGAATAAATTAGATCTTCGCTCATTTCATTGAAAATTAACATTTAAAACAGGAGTCTTGGGCCGGGGATTTAGCTCAGTGGTTCTGACGCCTGCCTTGCAAGTCCAAGGTCCCGAGTTCAATCCCCGGTACCAAAAAAGAAAAGAAATAAAACTGGAGTCTTCCTGATACTGGACTAGATCACTGCCTACTGGATTTTCTAAAATTCTGTGAAATACAGAAGATATAGACCAAAGACATTGAACACTATTTGACTATAAAAAGCATCCAATAGCCGGGGATTTAGCTCAGTGGTTTCACTGCCTGCTGTGCAAGCTCAAGGACCCGAGTTCGATCCACGGTACAAAAAAAAAAAAAAGCATCCAATCTGGTCTAGATCTATAAATTGGGTCTCACAGATGGCTGATAATTATTATACAAATTTGAAATCCTGAGAAAAGTCCAATCCAATTATTAAACTGTTTTGAGCTGTTTGTTACATGAATCTCATGAAACATCAAAACTGTTGATATTCATTTTGCCCTTAAAAACTCTTTTATGTTTCAGATTCCATCTGAATAGGACAAATAGTCATCACAGTTTCTCAGTTCTTAGATAATTCCCTGAACTTCATATTTAAAAATTATATTATCTATTTAAAATATTTTATTTATTGGCTGGGTGTGGTGGCTCATGTCTGTAACCCCAGCACTCTGGAGGCTGGGGCAGGAGGATTGCTGCAAGTTCAAGCCAGTCTGGATTACATAGCTACATAGCTAGTTCAGGGCCAGCCTGAACTTCAAAGTGAGACCCTGTCTCAACACTCCCACCCCAAACCACTTAGCTGATATTGATCCAATAGTAGCAAGGACATAAGGATGACATTGGTATCCTTGGTCCATAATCTATGTTGTACCAAGCAAGCCGGTAAATCACCAAACACTGGGACAAACCACAAAGTGAAAACTGAAAGGAGTTTATTCACAGGCGTGGACTCCACCCTCTAGCAGAGTGAAGCGCCGAGTCCGGGAACAGCACGGCTTTTATAGGTTGTTATATGACAGCACAGCTTTTATAGATGGTTATGTAAAGAAGTTGGGGTGGGGGGCGTCTACATGTTTTCTTACTCAGTTGCAAAACATTTTTTCACAACTCAGCTATCTTGCTATCTTGTCAGGTTAGGACATTTTGTGATTACGGGGAGGCAGCAGGCACCACCCGTTTCCGAGAAGCAGCGAAGCAAGTTTACAGAAGCAGAACGAGTGGTTACAAAAATGAGCACTCTGTAAGGGGAGGGGTACGAGGGTCGTTCATCTACAGGCCAAGATGGCGTTTTTTAGGTTCATCTTGGTCTCACAATCTATAGTCTTTTTTTTTTTTTTTTTTTTGGTACCAGGGACCTTACTCAGGACCTTGGGCTTATGAGGCAGGCACCGGAACCACTGAGCTAAATCCCGGGCCCGATAATCTATAGTTTTAATCTTGGTAATCTTAGCCTTAGTAGGTGGGAGAAGATGGCCTATCCCTAATAAGATGATGGTTTATATAAGGGGAAATTTCAAAAGGGAGGTACCAGTAATCACAAGCTTCCTTAGGGAAGTATGTAAATCTGGCTATTGTGACTTCAATCTTCTTCAGATGCTCCTCCAGCCGGTTTTTGATGTGTTTCCATCTTCTGTACTGACTCTCTAGACGGCCTAGCCCTGTCTGACTGCCTATACTATTTCTACCTAATTTAGCTGCCTATAATAAAAGGGGAGTGTATAAATTAAAAATCTTGTGGGCCGGGGAATTAGCTCAGTGGTGCCTCTGCCTGCCTCTAGAGCACAAGGTCCTGAGTTTGATCCTTGGTACCAAAAAAAAACAAAAACAAAAAATCTGTGTCACTTGTTTCTTACAGAGATTTAGACTCACAATCCCAGGGACATCACAAGAAATTTTTTTTTTTTGCGCTACTGGGGATCAAACTCAGGACATTGCACTTGAAAGGCAGGCACGGTGCCACTGAGCTAAATCCTCAGCCCTCACAAGAAATTTTTTGAAGGGCATATTATGGTGCGTGTATAATGCCCATGATTATTTTTTAGTTTTAAAAAATATTTCTATTGATGAATTATTAATTTTATGAGTTTTATTATATTAAATAATGTATACTTAACAGGAAAATAAAATATCAATAAAATAAAACATCAAAATTTTAATATGTAATGAGTGATTACAATAAACATCAACATTTTCAACATCAACTATTTGTGTGCTTACTAAATCTAAAAATAAGCCGGATTTAGCTCAGTGGTTTTGCCGCCTGCTGCGCAAGCACAAGGACCCGAGTTCAATCCTCGGTACCAAAAATAAATAAATAAAAATAAGCTGGGGATTTAGCTCAGTGGCACTGCGCCTGCCTCGCAAGTGCAAGGTCCTGAGTTCGATCCCTGGTACTGGAAAAAAATAAAATAAAACCTAAAAATAATAGCAGAATGCAATTCCTATGTGAACTACAATGAAAATACAAATAAAACTCTACCACAAAATAACCTTTACTTCAATTATCACCCCTAAGGCAGTTTTCACACATGAGAACGGCATGTTCCATACACAAGTATCGCTTACACTGATCTCACATGTGTCTTGTTTTCCTGTCTTCTTTGGGAGGACATACTGGACACCTTGCCAGTCTTCCTGTTTCTTAGGAGCTTCTAGTGATGTTTCACCTGCCTGTTCACTGGCCTGCTCCCAAATTCTTTTGTGGAGTTCTTTGGACAAATATATACTGTTCTCCCTCTGTTATAATCAATCGTTTATCAATTCCAGTCCCAAACCTGTAAGAAAATTTCTCCTTGATATTTTCTTTGTAAACTATGAAACTAATTATGCCTGAAATGCTTAGAATGGAGTAAAGCACAGCCATTGGCCAATGCTTTGTGTTTCTTGTGACATCATAGTTACTGCATTAACTCATCAACAGCATCTACTCTGCTTTTTGTTTTGTTGTAAAATGTGACCATTTCTGGCTTCAGTTGAGTTGAGGGAGGATTCACTATCAATCTTTTTATGGTTTTTTTTCTTTTGGTACCAGGGATGGAACTCGGGACCTTGAGCTTTCGAGGCAGGTGCTGGAACCACTGAGCTAAATCCCCAGCCCAATCTTTTCATGTTTGTTTGTTTGAGACAGAGTCTCTCTATGTAGTCCCAGACTACCCTTGAACTCACTTTGTGCACAGGCTGACCTTGAACTCACAGGATCCTCCTGCCTCAGCCTCCAGAGTACTGGGATTACAGGTATGCACCACCACACCCAGCCTCACTATCAATCTTATCATCATGCTGTAATGTTGACAGTGTCAATATTACTCTGTTTTTCTTCACCAGGATGTAGTCCAGGCTAGCCAGGAACTCACTGTGTAGCACAGACTGACCTTGAACTCACAAGATCCTCCTGCCTCAGCCTCCTAAATGCTGGAATTATAGGCATGCACCACTACCAGGCTTCATTGTCAATCTTATCATCATAGTGTAATGTTGACAGTATCAATACCACTTTGTTTTTCTTCTTCATATAGAAGGCCAATGTTAGGTCCTTCTGAAATCCAAAGATGGTACTATACATTTCTCTATGGAACTTGCAACATTTTTTCAGGAATCTCAGCTTTGTTCTTGGGAATAGTTCCTGTGCTGGTCAACTGGTGTTCTTTCAGCAAATGTAACATCAGTGGGTAACTTGTGAACCACTTGTTGAATGTGACATTTGGGCTACTTTGTCATTTTATTTATTTATTTATTGGTTACTTTTTGAGATAGGTGCAGCAAGTCTGTTCCCAAAGTCATGTGGTCTATTACTGCATGAAGAAAGACCTGCTGGCTGAGGTCCAGGATAAATTTCTAAATTCAAGGGGTAAGATGTCTTGCGTCTACCACGGCATATCTTTATACCGTATCGTGAGGTCTTTGGTGTATTATTTATTTGGTGTATATTGCCAAAAGTTCAACAAGCACAAAATGATGCAAGTTTTTCGTCAGTTGTCATGTATTCGGATGGTAAATTGCTTGGGTTTAAAACAAACCCTTCAAAAAATGAGCGAATAGCAGCAAAATTGTCAGATTTTTTTCTTTTTTGGCAGGTCTTTTTGTCATCAAAATGTACAGCTTTGAAGGAAACTAAATCCCTTGACTGTCATTATTGTTCTAAAAATCTCAATGCCACATCTATCACTTCCCCATAAGTCCTTTAGATTCTGACAATTAGAATGATAAAGTCCTGCTGGGAAGGCTTTTAGTTCAGACAGTGAGATGTCATGATAAATGTATTTTTGAGTATTACTACTGATGCACATAGAATGTTTTACTTGTATTTCATTATTAGTTTCTTTGAAAATATCTTGTAGCATATCTTATGTTATGAACCATTTCCATCATTGATTCGCAGTGTTGCCATTCCTTCCAATAGGCTTGACCCTAGTAAGAACCTATAACATTTTCTGCCCTAGTCCTAACATTGGATCATTCAGGTATACATGACCGTATTGTAGCATTTTGACCAGTCAGATATTTATTTGCATTACCGTTTTCTTCCTCATCTGAATCAAGGT
>NW_004624826.1:4134060-4145960 GCF_000247695.1 Heterocephalus glaber | reverse complement strand
TTTTTTTTTTTTTTTTTTTTGGTGCCGGGGATCGAACTTGGGTCCTTGCGTTTGCGCAGCAGGTGGCGAAACCACTGAGCTAAATCCCCGACCCTCAAGGTCTTCATTCTGTACTTCTCTGCAATGCCTTTTAACTTCTTTGGCTCACGTGATCCAAGTCATCATTGGTAGCCGAGCCACGTGATGACGCACTTTCAACCTCCTCCCAAAGTTGCACATTTTCATGCGACATGGTGTTGAATTGCACTAATTTTGAAGCTGGCAGGTGAAACAGGAGTAGAAGGAAACATTCCTGGTTCAAAAGAATCAAAATAAGTCACTGTCCCAAAAAAGCTACAATGTGAGTACCTAGCAGTTAAGGGCATTATAAGCAGAGCCCAGAATCCTGATTGTCCAGTTTCAGCTGACGAAGCTTCAGGGTCTCATCTTCAAAGGCACTGTCCCCACAGGGTTGAGCCTGCAGCGCTCTGTCCCCGTCCCCCCTTGGCCACTGCTCCTGGTCCAGACCCCGGGCACCCAGACCTGGGTAGTGTGTGGTCCATGGCAGGTCCTGTGCCCTCAACAATCCTTATTATGTAACTCCCTCTCATCATGGACTCTGTTTACTTATTATTTATTTAATAGTCTAATAAACATCTGCTACCCTCTACAACATCTAGAATATAGGCAATAAATTATAAACTAATACCAAATTTATACATTTTTTATGGATAATATACAATTTTAAAGAGTTTTTTTGAGGCAGGGTCTTTCAAAATGGGATCCTTCTGCCTCAGCCTCCCAAGAACCATGATTACAAGTGCATCACCAGGCCCAGTGAGATTTGTTTTTTGTTTTGGTACTGGGGATCGAACTCAGGACCTTGTGCTTGTGAGGCAGGCAGTGGAACCACTGAGCTAAATCCCCTGCCCAAGATTTGTTTTTTAAGAGCCCAGGAATAAACTTTACATATATGTTATTTTTTTTCTTTTTAATAGTGATAAAAAAACATAACGGAAGTTTATCAACTTAACCTTTGTGTGTGTGTGTGTGTGTGTGTGTGTGTATGTGTGTGTGTTAGAAGGCCCTTGCACTGAGCTATATCCATAGCCCCTCTATTACTTTTAAATTTCATCTATTTTTAGTTATGTGCTTTTATTTTATTGTATTTGTGGTACCGGGTAAATCCAGGACCTTCACATTGAGCTACATCCCCAGTGCCTTTTTTTTTTTAAAGACAAGTCTCACTATGTTGCCCAAGCTAGTGTTTTTCTTTGAATAAAATAAAATTTCATAACAAAATAGTAAGAGATTTAACAATAGTTAATATACTACATCATTATCTTTGAAGTAGTTACTCAGAGACAAAAAAGATTCTCTCTTACAAAGAAGAAACAAACGAAACTGGAACATTCAACCAACTTAACCATTTTAATCGTCAAGTATTTTTATGCTGTTGTGAAGTAGATCCCCAGAACTTTTCCGTTTTACAAAACACATTCTATACCCATTAAACAACTCCCTTCTCCCCTTTCCTGTCACCCCTGGTAACCACCATTCTACTTTCTGTCTCTGTTAACATTAGATACCTCATGTAAGTAGGCTCAGGGTCATACAGTACTTTTTTTTGGGTGCTGGGTATTGACCCTTGTGTATGTTAGGCAACTGCCCTACCACTGAGCTATGATCCAAGTCCTTTTTATTTTTATTTTTTTGGAGTACCGGGGATCAAACTTGGGACCTTGCACTTGTGAGGCAGGCAGAGGAACCACTGAATAAATGCCCGGCCTGTCCTTTTTTATTTTGAGACAGGATCTCAGTAAATTGGCCAGATTGGTTTTGAATTTGTGATCTTCCTGCCTCAGCCTCCTGAGTAGCTGGGATTATACATATGTAGATGTGCCACCCCCCTTGGCCCTTTCCATACTCTTATTGGTCACTTGCATATCAACTTTGGAGAAATGTCCATCCACTTCCTTTGCCAATTTTTTATGTATTTCATTTATTCATTTTTGTGTAGTGCTGGGGATCAAGGTGAGGCAAAGTGCTCTACTGCTGACGTACACCCCAGCCCTGCTAAATTCTTTTTTTGTTTCATTTTGTTTTCTGTTTTTTGAGACAGGATCTCACACTATGTAGTTCAAGCTGACCTTGAACTCACTATGTCAAGCAGGTCTCAAACACCCAGTGGTCTGGCTATCCTCCTGCTTCAGCCTCCCAGGTGCTTGGATTACAGGCATGCATACCACACCCAGTTCCAAATTCTTAATGGGGCTAATTTTTTGTTTCTAAATTGTAGTTCTTTCCATATTGAGAAAGATAACCCTTTATTATGTACATGATTTGTCAAGATTCTCTCTCATTCTGTAGGTTGCCATTTCACTCTGTTGTATCCTTTGAACAAACAAAAGTTTTAAAGTCAGATGTAATTCTATTTGTGCTTTTGTTGCCTGTACTTCTGGTGTCATATCGAAGAAATCATTGCTAAATTGAATGTCGTGATACTTTTCTCCTATATTTTCTTCCCCTAGTGTTGTTATAGCTTATATCTACATGTTCCCCTAAAGCCTCATGAGCTCATAGGTGGGGCTTGGGGAAGTGGCTAGATCATGGGTGTGTGATACTGGATTGTGTGTGTGATAACTGGATCAGTCCACTAATTGGTTTAGCAACATTCTGAGTGACGGGACTGCTGAAAAGGGAACCCCCACCCTGTATATGGATGGCACCAACCACTATGCTTGTAGCCTGGATCGAGTGAAAAGGGAAAGAAGGAAGATTTGCTGCCTCCTGTATGCCCTGCCTTGGACTGTTATTCCTCTGCTGTGTCCCTTTGCCATGTTGCCCTACCTTGGAGCCAGCCAACTATGGACTGAAACTTCCACAAACTGTGAGCCAAAATAAACTTTTCCTCCATCAAATTGTGGGTATCAGATATTTTGTCCCAGAAATGAGAAAGTAACTAGGACAAATGAATTTGTTTTAAGTCTTACATTTATTTAGGTCGGCAATCTGTTTTGAGTTCATTTTTGTGTATGATATAAAAGTTCCAGCTTGGGCCGGGGATTTACCTCAGTGGCACCACCGCCTGCCTTGCAAGCACAAGGTCCTGAGTTCAATCTCCAGTACCAAAAAAAAAAAGTACAACCTTGTTCTTTTGCACGTGGATATCCAGTTTTCCCAACACTGCTGTTGCAGAGACTATGGCCTTGACATTCTTGCTGCAGATCATTTGACCATATTGGGAGAGTTTATTTATGGGTACTGTGTTTTAGTCCATTGATCGATTTGTCTTTTGGTCAGTGCTACACTGTTTTGATTACAGTACCTTTGAAATATATTTTGACTTCAAGAAGTGTGAATCCCATGACTTTGATTTTTTTTTTTTAATTTGATCATCTTTTTGAGTTGTTTTGGTTATTCCAATTCCTCTGAGATTTTATATGAATTGTAGAATGAATTTTTTAAAAATGTCTTTGGCCGCCTGCCTTGCAAGTGCAAGGTCCCAAGTTCGGTCCCTGGTACCAAAAAAAAAAAATGTCTTTGGAGTTTTGATAAATGTGTTGGTCCACTTCATGTTGCTATAACAAAATACCTGGGGCTAGATATTTAATAAAGAAAAGAAGTCTCAAGCATGGTGGTGAAGGCTTATAATCCCAGCACTTGGGAGGCTGAGGCAGAAGGATTGCCACAAGTTCAGGGCCAGCCTGAATTACACTGTGAGATCCTGTCTCAAAAACAACAACAACAACAACAACAACAAACAAAGAAGTTTATTTTACTCATGATTCTGATGGCTGGAGAGTCCAAATAGCATGAGATGGGGTCCTGTTGAGGGCCCTCTGGCTGCATTCAGAGGTGGAAAGGGAAGAGGCTGAATGGAGAAGGGGCTAAGTGCACAGGGTGGCCTTGCTTTATAGTAACCTGCTGTTGCCTCACCTAATTCACACCTAAGTCACTCCGTGAGAACAGTATTAATCCCTTCTGAGAGTGGACTCCCCTTGCCCAGGGTCCACCTCTTACAGAAGTTCACCAGCAACCAGGCATGTTGGTGCATGCATGGAGTCCTAGCCCCCTGGAAGGCTGAGGCAGGAGAATTGTAAGTTTGAGATCAGCTTGGCAACTTCATGAGACCCTGTTGCAGCCAGATGTGGCAGAGCCCACCCACCTATAACCCTAGCAAGTTCAAGGCCAGCCTGGACTTCATAGTAAGATCCTTTCTCAAAACAAAAAAAAACCCTTTAAAGCAATTTAGGCTCCCAGGCTCCCATCACATACCAGCAGTATGTGAGCACCTATGGTCTTTCATCTTGCCTGTAAAGATTCACTATTAGTCCCTGCTACTTTTCAGTGCTTTCCTTTAAGCAAACTTGATCCTAAAATTCATAATTACATAGAAGATGAGCAGATATCCACTCAAATTAAGGAGTATTCAGTTACTTAAGAGAGAGTAGAGAATTTCAAGTTTTCCATAGACTGGCCTAGTTTTTCTTATACAATTTTCAAAGCTTCTAACTAATCTCTATACTAACTAGTCTCTACAAGATTTTTCCCTCTTTTAATCCACTGGACACTCTAGTCAATCCCTCTTGGCCCTCCTCTTCCTCCTTTATTTTTATTTTTATTTTTTTTGAGACAAGGTCTCTCTGTGCAGCTCAGGCTGTCCTTGAACTCACTATGTAGCCCAGGCTAGCCTCTAACTCACAATGATCCTCCTGCCTCAGCCTCCCAAGTGCTGGGATTACAGGTGTACTCCACCCCAACTGGTTTTGTTTTGTTTTTGTTTTTTGAGACAGGGTCTCCTTGTAGTCCAGGCTGGACTTGAACTTGTGGGTATCCTCCTGCCTGAGCATCTCAAGTGCTGGGATTACCAGTGTGCGGCACCATGCCTGGCTAATATCTCCTTTCAAAGTGAGTTCTAAGGTTCAAAATGTAGCTCAGTGGTAGAGCATACAAGAGGCCCCTAGATTCCCAGACCCAAATTAAAATAAGCTCTGATGGTCTTCAAAATCTAGCAAATTAAAACCAAACTCCCTGTGTGTGGGGGGGAGGAGATTGAATTTAAGAGATTTGCACACACTAAGCATATCATCTACCACTGAACTACACCTCAGCTCTAAGACTCAACTCCTCAGGCTGGTACTCAGTCTTTCTGGTTGGCTCTTTGGCTTCATCCTTATACTACATAGCAACGCTCCAGCCAATGGGGCAACGCCACATTTCCTAATCATGATTTCCTGCATCTGCTCTCATTCTGCTCCCTTTGTCACAAGGTCTTGTTCTTCTTCATAACTTATTGAAATTAAATTTTTTTTGAATTTTTTCTTTCCTGGTATCAGGAATCAAACTCAGGATCTTGCACTTGCCAGGCAGGTGCAGCGCCACTGAGCTACATCCCCAGCCGGAAATTAAACATTTCTATGCTACCTCCTGCATAGATTTTCCCAAACTGCACAGACTTGTTCCTCCTTGGAACTCCTACAACATCTTGTTTGAACCTCTGAGTATTCTGTCTTGCAGGATTTTGTTTTTTCCCACCAGAAGTCTGTGAATGCCTTGGGACAAGAGATGAACTAACTGATTAATTTTTATATCCATCCTAGAGCCTAACAGAGCATTTTGCTTATGAGGGTCTCACACCCACACAAATTTTTTCTTTTTTCTTTTTAATTTGGTATGGGGGAATCATATTCAGGACCTTATACCTGCCAGCCAAGGGCGGCACCACTCAGCTACATCCCCAGCCCTTGTACAAATTTTTAATCAGTGGATTATAACAAAATGTTATGTTTAATATTATTAATGTAAGTACACTAGAAATAAGCATCTACTTATAAAAATTCAGTTTATGGGCCAGGTATGGTGGTACATGCCTATAATCCCAGCACTCAGGAGGCTGAGGCAGGAGGACCACTGCAAGTTCAAGGACAGCCTGGGCTACATAGTGAGACCCCATCCCCCCAAACCAGTTCACAAATAGCCCTTTTTGAACAACTTGTTTAATTTTAATAAACAATCTTTAAGGCCTCCTCCAATTCTGATATCATATACCCCTAAAAACATCTGAGATTCTGTAATATCTGACCATTTTTAGGTCCTTATGTCTTTGTATTAGTAACCATTCTGTTGGTAGGACAAAATATCTGACATACACAACTGAAAAGAGGAAAAGTGTGTGTGTGTGTGTGTGTGTGTGTGTGTGTGTGTGTGTGTGTGGTATGGGTTAGGGATTGAACCCAAGCCCTTCACACTGAACTATATCCCGCATTCCATTTATTTTTCTTTTTCTTGAGACAGGTCTCACTATGTAGTTCAGGCGGGTCTTGAACTCACTATGTAGCCCAGGCTGGCCTCAAACTCCCAGTGATCCTCCTGCCTTAGCCTCCCAAGCTGCTGGGATTGAAAGCTTTATTTTGGCTCACTGTTTCGGAGGTGTCAGTCCATGGTTTACTGGCTCCATTGCTTTAGATCTGTGGCAAGGAAACCTGTATACCTCATGGCAGTCAGGAAGCAGAGAGGTCAAGAGCAGCAGAGGAGGGAGCCAGGGGCAGATATAGTCCTGAGGTCATACAGTCCTGATCCAGTCCCTCCACCAGGCTTCATCCCTCATAGCCCACTCAGCTTGGAACTCATCAATGGATGACCCCTTCATGGAGGTTATCACCCTGGCAACGCCCTCATATTGCTAGGTGTCTCTCTGCAAAAAGAAGTTGACAGTCAAGATTAACCATCAGTCATCGTCTGGATTCTCCTGCAATGAGACAGACATTTGACTGCAAATGGTTTGAGAGGTGATTCCAGAAAATACCTGTAAGAGGGTGGGAAAGTGAAACAAGGAAGGGATGGCCTCCAGGTTATGAAGCCAGCTGTCACTGTGGCTAAGTGGAGCTGTGGGAGTCAGCAGAGACTTGTAGCTCAGAGTCACCTCACTTGGGGAGGAGTTGGGATTCTTATAGTCCAGCTCCCTCAGTCTTGGTTCAGAGCTGCCCCTGACAGGCTGCATTTCTGGATGGCTTCACTCAAGAGGAAGAGGCTCCTGTCAGCAGGAGTCCTCAGGTGGCTGGAAGTTGGTGTAAACACATAGTCGGACCCAGAGGTAGGCAGGACACTGGCAAGGTCCATTATGCTTCTAGGAAGAAATCTTAAATTATATACAGTTTTTAAAATTTGAGATATTTCAGCATATTTTTAGGTTATATATATAAAGGTTACAGGCATGGTGGTGCATTCCTGTGATACCAACATTTTGGGAGGCTGAGGCAGGAAAATGGCAAATTTGTGACCAGCCTGGGCAACAAACATAGTGACTTACTGAGCCCTTGTCTCAACACAAAAGAGGGCTGAGGACGTACAATGTGAAGATCCTGGGTTCAATTCCCAGAGCTCCCCCCGCCCCCACCCCCAATTAATAGCAAGACCTGGGATGGAATGGAAAGTGAAAGAAAAATCTGAAATGGCCAGAGATACAAAGTTAAAACAGAAAAACCAAACTATATGAGGAAGAGTGTGGAAATCATTTAGAAAAACCAAAAGTGTAGCTTCAATCTAATCCACTCTTTGTTTCTCTGTAACCCTTAGGCCAAATTGAAATGTGTGGTACATCAGCCTTTATGTAGATGAAAACCAAAGCAAATTTTTTTCAGTGCTAAAGGATCAAACCCAGGGCCTCATTCATGCATGCTAGGCAAGTGGTCTACCATTTAGCTACAGCCCTGAGCCCCAGGTAAAACAGTTTGTGTGTGTGTGTGTGTGTATGTGTGTAACCAGGGATCAAACTCAGGACCTTGAACTTGCCACGCAGGTGTGGTGCCACCGAGCTACATCCTCAGCCCAGAAAAACAGTTTTGGACTCTCAGTTTTACATTCTTCTATACAGACATGTACTGGATCCATATTTAAGTACTTCTGTGGCCTGAAATTATTTATCTTCCAACATTATTCCAGTCCTTCTGCTTACCAGTTACTTTAAGTTTTATAAATGGTAAAAAAAAAAAGTAAGATAAAATTACGTGTGTGTGTGTGTGTATGTGTGTGTGTGTGTGTGTAGGATAGGTGATATCTGTATGAAGTAAAACGAAATAGTACTGAAGAGTATATGGTAAAAAAGTAAACCCTTTCCATGTCCTTCCACATGACTCTCCCCCAAAATAGTCACTCATAATGGTTTTCCACATATCGTTAACACAGTCTGTGCATACATTACACACCCATACAAGCACAAATAGGTGCGTGCAGTTTTGTTTTCCTTTTTTTTTTTTTTTTGGTAATTTGAGACAGGGTCTCGCTATATAGCTCAAGCTGGCTGTGAACTCTATATAACCCAGGCTGGCCTCAAACTTGCAAAGATCCACTTCCCTCAGCCTCCCAAATGCTGGGATTATAGGCATGCCCCACCATGCCTGGTTTGTATGTGTATTCTTTCCCAGTTAAAAAAATTAGTGGGCCCAGGGATGTAGCTCAGTGGTGCCGCATCTGCCTTGCAAGCACAAAGGCCTGAGTTCGATCCCTGGTACCGAGAAAACAAACAAACAAACAACAACAACAAAATATATATATGTAGTGCTCATGGCCAGGCATGGTGGTACACAGCTGTAACTGCAGCACTCTGAGGGGAAGAGAGACTGGAGGATTACAGGTTCAAACCCAGCCCAGGCAATTCAGCAACTTAATGAGATCCTGTCTTAAAGTAAGTAATAGTAAAAGGACTGGGGATGTAACTCAGTGTGCAGGTTCTGGTACCAAAAAGAAAAAAAGTTGTGTTCAAGGAAGGGAATTAGCCTGAGCCTATAGGGAAGAAAAAGTAGTAGCATGTCCTACAGACTGTTCTACACTTGAAAATCCGCTGTATCTTGGAAGATATTCCATATCAGTACAGAGTTATTTGGCCCATTAAATTTTTTCTTGCAGTACTGGGAACTGAACCCAGGGCCTCACACATTCTAGGCAAGGGCTCTACCACTAAGCTACATCCCCAGGTTTTATTATTTTTTATTTTGAACTTTAGCTGCCCAGCTGGTCTCAAACTTGTGATCTCCCTGCCTCAGGCACCCAAATATCTGGAGTTACAGGACAGGTCGCCATACCTGGTAAAAGGGTTTTTTGTTACTGGTTTTTTTGGTATTGGGGGTCGAACGCGGGACATTGCACTCTTGAGGCAGGCGCCAGAACCACTGAGCTAAATCCCCAGCCCGGTAAAAGTTTTTTTAAATTAAGAGCACATAAAAAATTGTTTCAGGGCCTAGAATAAATTACTTTAAAAAAAAGTTGAGTAGATATTCTTAGATACATAACTGTAACAAGAAAAATAAAGGGAAGCTATCTCTCCCTCCCTCCCTTGGATAAACAAAATGTGGCATATATGTGTCACGGAATATTATTCAGCCTTAAAAAATAGGAAAGTCTGGCCCGTGATACTGCATGGCTGAAACTCGAGGATACTATGCTAATTGAAACAAGCCAGTTGCAGAAGGGCAAATATTATAATTTTTTTAAAAGATATCTAGAATACTCATATCCATAGAGACAAAGAGTGGAAGGGTAGTTGCTAAGTGCTCAGGGAAGGGGGAAATACTTTTGTTTAAGGGATACAGAATTTCAGTTTAGAAAGATGAAGAATGCACTTAGTACACTGTGATAGATATCTACAAAGTTCAAGACCCGCCTAGGCAATTTAGCCGGACCATGTCTCAAAATAAAAAATAAAAAGGTTGGGCCAGGGATTTAGCTCAGTCGCACCGTGCCTGCCTCGTAAGGGCAAAGTCCTGAGTTGGATCCCCAGTACACAAAAAAAAGGGGTTAAGATGCAGTTCAGTGGTAGAATACTCTTAAGTTCAATCCTCAATACCAAAAGACAAGGCTGGAATTATAGTTCAGTTGTATAATACTTACTTGCCTAGCATGGACAAGGCCCTGGGTTTGATCCCTAACAGCCAAAATTTTTAAAAATTGTTAAAATAATAAATTTAATGTTATGTATATCATATTGCCACAATTAAAAAATTTAGGCAAGACTTTGAGTTTGATCTCCAGCATTCAAAAATTAAAGATAAAAAAATAAACTTGGACAATATCTAGAGGATTTTCAGATCAAAAGAATCTCTTAATCATTCATAGTAGGAGTGTGAAATAGTGTTATTCTGTATGCTAAATACGTGCATGTCCTTGGACCTGCTCTTTTGCTCCCAAGTATATAACCCAAAGGAACTTCCAGGGCTTGCATACAAGAGCATTCATGTGAGTACTTTTTATATTATTATGACAGTTAAGCTAATATGTCAACTTGACTGTTTTGACAGCTTGCTAGGGATTAGTAAAACAGACTCTTGGGTGGTCTGGGTGGGTTGTGGAGGCCTGACCTTGGGTACTATATCTGGTCCCTAGTCCCTTTCTCTGTGGTGCTGTTACTCCACTCTGCTTCCTGGCTTCCATGAGATGAATAGGTTTTTTGCCACCATGCCCTTCCACCATGCCATTTCTGCCTTACATCATGGATTGAACCCTCTGCAACCATGAGCCCAAATTAACCTCTCCTTAAGTTGTGACTATCAAGCATTTTTTTTTTTTTTTTGTACCGGGGATCAAACTTGGGTCCTTGCGCTTGCGCAGCAGGTGGCGAAAACACTGAGCTAAATCCCCTGCCCTCAAGCATTTTGTTTATCAACTAGGAAGGTGATTAATACAATTTACAAAACTTAAAAACAATCCAAATGCCCATTAATAGGCAAGGGAACATGTAAACTATGATATATCCATTGAGTACTCTCAGTGAATGTGTTGTAATTATATGGCACAATATGGATTAATCTTAGAAATACAGTACTGAGTGCAAAGATTCAATCCTTAAGGATTACATATGTGGGATGTTTGAAAATTATGATGAATGTTTAAATTTAAAAATATTACAGTAAAAGACACATTGTCACTAATGCCCCTCAAAACACCCCACACAAGGGCTGGGGATTTATTTAGCTCAGTGGTTTCACCGTCTGCTGCACAAGCACAAGGACCCGAGTAAACACCCCACACACACACTTTGAACACACAAACCAAGAATTTGTGCATTCAAGCTCAGAATATTTTCCTTATATAGTTAACTTTATATCTGTGTGCTTTGAATAAGGGGTGAGTAGAGGGAAGGGGAGCAATGTTTTAAATTAGTCACCATCAAGTAAAATTGATAATCTGGAAAAATATGCCACATTTCTCGTATGGCTTCAAGTACCCTCTGACTGATTACTTCTTTTGCTTATGTATTGAAGCATCCTGATTTTAGCAGATCAGGGATAGTGGAAAGTCACTGAAATATCCTGAAATTGATGTGAACTGTGCAAAATAACAGCATTTCTTTAAAAAGAATTATTCTGGTAGCCCGACATAGGATAGATTCATTTGGGAGAGAGACTGCAGTCAGGAGGGCTGTTCGGCTGTCACCATTATGCGGTTCTTGGGGAGGAAGTCCTGACCCAAACAAACAGTATCTGCAGAAATTGAGAAGAAAGAAAAAAACCCACGAGCATTTTGAAAGATGAAATAGTAGTTTTTAGGATTAAATGAAGTGAGCTGAATAGGAAGAATCCATGAAGAATACATCAATAATTCTAAACTTTTTTTTGCCAGAGTCACTTTTAGGTCTTATGTGGCATGAACCATACATGGTTCTCTGTAAAGAACAGAATACATAATTGTGAGTCAAAACTATGTACAAAGTGAATACTTAACTAGAAGGAGGTTTCATTAATTTCATACTAAATTTTCCTGTGCATTTTAACCTGATGTGTCGAGAATCCTCCATAGAGTGGATGGGAAGCCTTCTCTTATGAGGAGAGGAAATTCATATAAAAACTGCTTATCATTAATCTTTTATGATGTTAGAAGGGACCTTGGAATACTCCTCCTCCTCCTCCTCCACCTCCTCCTCCTCC
>NW_004624826.1:4094298-4132310 GCF_000247695.1 Heterocephalus glaber | reverse complement strand
TTCTCTCTCTCTCTCTCTCTCTCTCTCTCTCTCTCTCTCTCTCTCTCTCTTTTTGTAAAGGGGATTGAACTCAGGACCTTGCGCTTTCAAGGCAGACAGCAGCACCATTGAGCTAAATCCCTGGCCCTTTTTCTAGCTTTATTTATTCATTTATTTCTATTTTGAGACAAGGTCTGGCTAAGTTGCCCAGGCTAGCCTTGAACTTATGATCTTTCTGCCCCAGGCTCCTGGGATTACAGGTATGTGCCACTATGTGTGGTGATTTTACCTTTTCTCAGAAAATAAAGAAATTCTGTGGCAAATTACCTTTCTTCTCTCTGTGTATCCTTTTGGGGGACTTCTATTGCTTTGCTTTCTTTTTTTGTTTATTTTCAAATTTGCTAATATGCTGTTCTTTCTATCTAGTGTATTTTTCTTCTAAGATATTGTAGTTTTCATCTGTAGGAGTTGAATTTGGACTCTATATCTTCCATGTCTCTGCTTACCATGTTCAGTCTTTCCTCAAACTTCTTGACCATATGGAATAATTATAATGCTATGTAATACTGTTTTTAACTATCTTCTTTGATCCAAGAATGTTAACTAACTTTAAGCATAATAACTGTAAAAAGAAAACACATCACAGAAAATAATAACCGTATTGTAGAAAACCACTAATAAAAAGATCAAGCAGTCAAAAGAGGAAAACAGCACATTATTCACATATAAACGCATTTAGATGACAACAATTTTCTTGTTAAATGCACTTAGACAAGTCAGAAGATAGCAGGTCTGAAAAAACCTACCTGAAATCTTTGTGTGATAAAAATATCCTTTGAAATTAAGGCAAGTAAAGATATTTCCAGACAAACCCCAGACTTTGTCACTTAGAGAAAATAACATTAATGGAAACTTGAATTTACACGAAGGCATGAAAATCCCAGATGTGGTGGTTAGTTGGGGTGGAGCATCAGCTTGATTGGCTTTGAGATCCTCCTCAGGGATTGATGGAGCACACTTCAGAATGTGTCTGGGTGGGTTCTGGAGGCATGACCTTAGGGTCTATATCTGGCCTCTGGCCCCTACATTCTGGCACAGTTCCCCTGCTTTGCTTCCTAAGCAAGGCATGAACTAAGCATCTTTGCCCAATCATACCCTTCCACTATTTTGTTTCTGCCTTGAAGCCAGCTGACCATGGAATGAATCTCCTGAAACCATGAGCCAAATCAAATCTCTCCTTTAAATTATGGGTGTTAGATACTGTGTGGAAAGCTGACTAGTACAGAAAATTGACATCAGAATGGGGGTGCAGCTGTGACTATAACTGTTATGTGGTTTACAAGCCTTTGGAACTAGTTTGAGGGAGGAATCTGAGAAAGTTTGGGGATTCGAGTCAGAGAAACCCAAGAATGCCGTAAGTTATGCTTGATGAGTGATTCTAGTCAGAATTCAGAAGACTACATCCTGATACAAATACAGATAGTAAAGGCCAGGCTCAGGAAGTTTCAGTTGGGAATAGGACTTCATTGGCAATACTAGGGGCCATGTGTGTTACACTCTGTCAAGAAACTTGTGGGCCGGGGATTTAGCTCAGTGATTCTGTCGCTTGCCTTGCAAGCACAAGGACCCGAGTTCGATCTCTGGTACCAGAAAAAAAAAAAAATAAATTTGTCTAGCTGGGCATGGTGATGCATGCCTATAATTCCAGCAGGCCAGCCTGGACTACACAGTGAGCTCAAGGCCAGCCCACACTACAAAGTGGACCCTGACTCAAAAAAACCAAAAGCCAAACCAAAAAAAAAAGAAAGAAATTTGTCTACATTTTGCCCATGTTTTGAGACTTTGCCAGGGACTAAGGACGGTGGACTAATTTATCTAGTGAAGGAAATTCAAAGGCAGACCAACATCAGGCTGTGACATGGGTACTGTTAACTGCTTTTTCTGAGACTTATAGTGAAAATTGGCAGCAAAAGTCAGAGCTGAAAATTTAAAAAAATTTTAATTTTGGTCCAAAAGGAACCATGTGCAAGTTGGGGCCAAAGGCAGTGTGGCTGTTGAAGACATTAGTGTCATTAAAAATTAACCAATTACTTTGCACAGAGACAAGAAGAAAGAGGCTGTTATGGCTTGTGTCTAGATGTGCCCCCAAAGCCTCATTTGGTCAGAGGTGGGGCTTTTTGGAGATGGCCACATCTCGGGTGGCTGCTGGAATCAAGAATGTGATGCTGGGATTGACTCATGATGTAATGCTAAGATTAAGGCTGCCTTACTCTGGGTGTGAGTTCTATCCACCCTAAGGGTGGGTGGCCTGGATAAGAAATAAGGGACAAAAAGAGGGTTGCTGCTTGTCATTTTCTGCTTGCTGCCTTGCTGCCTTCTGTCTGCCATGAACTGTTTCTCCCCTGCAATGCCTGTCTGCCATCTCACCTTGCCTTGGAGCCAGCCCATTATGAACTGAAACCTCTTCAAACTGTGAGCCAAATAAATTTTTTCTCTTTTCACTTTGTGTGTCAGGTATTTTGTCTCAGCAATGAGAAAAGTAACTAAGACAGATAGATGCCTTGAAAGCATCTCAAAAATCAGCAAAACCCTACCCATCACAGGCCTAAAAGGGAACAAAAGTGTAAACCCTTCATTTGATTGTATTTTTGTTGTTGTTATTTTTTGTGGTACCGGGGATTAAACTTAGGACCTTGTGCTTGTGAGCGGGCACGGCACTGCTGAACAGCTAAATCCCTAGCCCTTTAAACCTTTCATCTGAGAACGGAGTCCTTGGTACCTCTCCCCAAGAACAGCCTCCTAGGGGACTGGTTCCCTGGATTCACTTCACTGTTCTAAGCCATTCAGGCAATCAAAGGGCACTGTGGTCCAATGGGTCTTTGCTACTGTTCCCCCTGACAGCAGACCTTGGCATCATCCATGTGATGTGGGTTTTACTGGCATGCAGAATGCAACAGTTGTAGGTACAGGGAAGTTTCCACCCATATTTCAAAGGAAGGCCTGGGAGGCTGGCCAAGGAGCCCAAAAGGTCAGTGTACAAAGCTGTGTGAATGAAGCCATTATATAGTGGAGACCCCAGGAAGTTGCAGATGCCAGAAACATGGAATGTCTGCAGAGGAAAGCTGTAGGCAGAAGAGAGAGGCCATGAGGACTACAACCAGCAAGACCTTACAGGTGGCAGTGTTCTGTGCTCCACTTCCTGGTTTCCATGAATTAAGTGTTGCTCTGTCACATGCTTTTGCCATGATGCTGCTGTTTTAGGGTCTGCCAATCATGGACTAAATCCTCTGAGACCATGGATCAAATTAAACCCCTTCTCAGTGCTGAGGATTTAACTCAGTGGCACCTTGCCTGCCTCGAAAGTGCAAGGTCCTGAGTTCAATGCCTGGTACCACAAGAAAAAACAACAACAACAAAGCCAACTCTTCTCTTTTAAGTTGTGGGTATTTGGTATTTTGTCTCAGCAACAGGAAAGTTGATACATTAGACATAATAAATATGCAGTTAAATGTAATTGTTCTCCTAAAGAAACTACAGCAGCTGGGCATGGTGGTGCATCCCTGTAATTCCAGCACTTCGGAAGCTAAGGCAAGAGGATTGCTGAGTTCAAGGCCAGCCTGAACTATCTAGCAAGATCTTGCCTCAAAAAACCAAAAATAAAATAAAATAAACATGGGATTATTGAATAATCTATGGTATTCACTAAGAGCTTGAATTTAGCATCACTGACCCTGACATTAGGTGTCTTACATCATTAGCTATAAAGAATTCTTGGGCTGGGGATTTACCTCAGTGGTTCCGCTGCCTGCCTCGCAAGCACAAGGTCCCAAGTTCGATCCCCATTGTCAAAAAAAGAATTCTTGCAAGCTCATTTTCTTCTGAATTTATTCACCAGTAGATCTAACATCTAGCTTTCAGAAAACATAGAGGCTATACATATTAGTTAATGAAGGGATAATTAGATTAATTCAGAATTTGAGACATCCATTAAGAAAATGGTCATAGGGCCGGGGATTTAGCTCAGTAGTTCCTCCACCTGCCTTGCAAGTGCAAGGTCCTGAGTTTGATCCCCAGTACCAAAAATAAATAAATAAATAAATATATAAAAGAAAATGGTTGTAGCCTCTTCAAAAAGTCAGTGTTACAAAGAAAATGTGGGGATTTGTTCTAGATTATAAAAGTTTAAAAAGATAACAAAATGCAATGGGAGAAACTTCATTTTGTTTTGCTATGTATTCCAGGCTGGCCTTGAACTCATTATTTTCCTCCCTCACCCTCAAAAGTGCTGAAATTATAGGCATGTGTCACTTAATTCATATTTACCAGTTATGAAAAACTTTTGCATTTTGAGGGAATTTAAATATAGACTGAAAATTAGATGCTTAGAGAATTACTAATTTCTTATTTATGATACCATTACAATTAGATAAGAGGATGTCCTTATTCTTAGAAAGTGCATACTGTAGTATCTAGGGTAAAGTCTGATACCTACAATTTATTTATTTATTTAATCAATTAAGTTTATTGGTGTATTTTAGGTATATATTATGATCACATTCATCATAGGGAATTTGTACCTGTACGTGGTATATCTTTGTTCTTATTTTTCCCATTCTCCTCTCCTCCCTTCAACCCTTGTAGTCATTTACAAAGCTTTGTTTCCACTTTTCCCTTCTTTTCTCATTTTTTCCTTTTCCTCCCTTCCTTTCCCCTGTTCCCCTCTCTAGTTCCCCTACCTGTCTGAACATTTTCTTCATATTTCATAGTATCTATTTGACATTTTGGTCCTCATTTACACTTTCAGTTTCTCATATCAGAGAAACAATGTGATATTTACACGTGTCCAATTTATTTCATTTAAGAGTATGGTCTCAAGGTGCATCGATTTAGCTATTACAATTTATTTTATTTATTTACTTTCTGGTACCAGGGATCGAACTCAGGACCTCATGCTTGCAAGGCAGGTGTGGCGCCACGGAGCTAAATCTCTGGCCCCTATTACGATTTATTTTTAAATGATTCTAAAAAGGGAGAAAAAGCAGACATTCAAAACATGGTAATAACTGTTGAACGTAAGTGACATACAGATGCTTACTGTACTGTTCTCTCAACTTCTGTTTGAGCATTCTTGCAAAAATATTGGAAATTTTTCGCTCTTATTTGTATAAGTGGAGAATTTTTCTTCACTGCCTTATTGGCATTGTGTGAACTTTTAACCCAATGGCTTTTATCTTTTAATCAGTTTTAGAATCTTTTCATTTCTCCAGATTTTCCTCCCTTCCTTGTATTCATTTATTTTTTTTGCTTGGATACATATTATATGGATTTCACCATTATCATTTCCTGTCTTCATTTGTTTTCCTCTTATATGTTCCCTCTCTGAAAGATTTCTTTAAACCTTCTTAAAGTTGTATTCTTGGAGAGTTCTAGACTGTATTTCCAGGCTAAATCATTTGTTCCTTGGATTTACTAATTATTTAGGTCAACACAGATGTAGGGAAAGACTTTCTGGACAAACCCTGGTTGCACAAGAAATAATACCAAGAATCAACACATGGGATCCTATCAAATTAAAAAGCTTTGCACAGCAGAGGAAACCAACAGAGTGAAGAGACAATCTACAGAATGGGCAAAAAGTTTTGCAGCTACTCTTCAGACAAAGGATTACTATCTAGAACATATAATGAACTCCACTGGGTGTGGTGGCGCACACCTGTATTCTCAGCACATGGGTAGCTAGAATAGGCAAATCACCATGAGTTTAAGGCCGGTCTGGGGCATATAGTGAGTTGAAGACCCAGCCTGAGCACAGAGTAAGACCCTGTCTCAAATGAAAAAGTAAAATTGCTCCTCCCCCAGGTTTTTAGAACCAGTCCAAGAAATGGGGACCTGAATAGACACTTCTCAGATGAGTAAGCACAAATGGCCTATAAATACATGAAAAAATGTTCCACATCTCTAGCCATTCAAGAAATGCAAATTAAAACAACATTGAGATTCCATCTCACTCCAGAGAGAATGGCTATCTTCAAGAAATCAAATAATAACAAAGGCTGGAGAAGCTGTGGGCCAGGGAGCGGGGGAGAGGAACACTGCCTCACTGTTGATGGGAGCATAAACTAGTACAACTACTATGGAAATCAGTATGGAGATCCCTCAAAAGCCTAAACAGAAATTCCATTTGACCCCTTCTAGGTATCTTCCTAAAAGAGTTAAATACATCGGGCTGGGGGTTTAGCTCAGTGGTTCCGCCACCTGCCTCACAAGTGCAAGATCCTGAGTTTGATCACTAGTATCAAAAAAAAAAAGATTTTTATAATAAATAAATCTGATGACAAAAATTTTTTTTAAAGGAGATGGAGGGGAAGGGGAAAAAGAATTGAGATGCTATGGGGCCGGGGGTTTAGCTCAATGGTTCCACTGCCTGCCTTACAAGTGCAAGGTCCCGAGTTTGATCCCCGGTACAAAAAAAAAAAAAAAAGAATTGAGATCCTATGTACATGTATCAATTCCCCACAATGAATGTCATCATATGTACTGCAAACATGGACTAATAAAATTTTAAAAATTCTTCTTCTGCTTGGTTTATTGATTCTCTCCAGTAAGATGCAGACTGCTGTCTTTACTGTACAGTGCATATGATTTTACTCTGTATAGAAAGCCTTATCTGGACCCGACCATCTCCTCTTATCTACCCGTCACTCTCACTTAAGTCCTATCAGGAAACCCTGTCCCACATGGAACCTTGAACCTCTCTTTGTTCTCTCCTAAAAGCTGTGTTCTTCTTGGAGTTACTTGAGGTAAAGAGAAGTGGGGAGGAATTTTTTAAAATGAGTAAGTTAAAAAGGCTGGAGCCAACTAATCTGTCTGCATCTATCCCTACCTCTTCCAGGCTCTATGTCACCTCACTTTCCCCAGGCACTAGCCTAATGCTGGCATTGTGAGTGTCCTCTCCCACAGCAGAAGAGGTGTAGGTAATGATGCATCCGGTCCAAAGTGGGGGAGAAATAAAAGGATGCATCTAAATTCTCACCCAGAACATCTTTTCATCATTTGTCCATTATTTATTTAGACTACCAGTTCCTCCTATTCAAGTATTTATTTATTTGCTGTACTAGAGATTGAACCCAGAGCCTTCACAATGAGCTACATCCCCCATTGTCATCACTATGATTTATTTTGAGACAGGGTCTCACTAAGTTGCCCAGGCTGGGCTCAAACCTGTAATCCTCCAGGCCGGGGATTTAGCTCAGTGGTTCTGCCACCTGCTTCGCAAGCATAAGGACTGGAGTTCAATCCCCAGTACCAAAAAACCACCAAAAACAAAAAACTTGCAATACTCCTGCCTCAGCCTCCCAAAGTGCACTGCTATGCCTTTACTTTTTAAAAAAATAATTATCAGAGTGTGATCTCTCTCTCTCTCTCACTCTCCCAAAAGAAAAGAACAATCATCAAAGGCATTTGCACTGAAGCAACACCAAGAACCACTTCAGACTCAGGAGGCAATGCATGCTGTCACTGCTTCTCATGGTTTCTAGTACTCACACATTCAGGCAAACTTCGCTAGTAACAAACCATAGAAATGAGCCCTGAAAGTACAGTCTTCTGATGCATAGATTTCTTACAGGACATTATGTTAAGTTTGGGTTTCTGTAAAATCTTTACTTGTATGGCATCTTCATAATTGGAGTTAAAGAAGACGTGTTTGACATCTTGTCCCCAAAATGTCATTTATGAAAGATATTTTACTGTTGAATCCTTTTCTTTTCAAATCATTGCTTGTGAAGTGTCAGTTTATGTTAGTACCATTATTGGTTTTCTCTTCTTCAATTATGAGCTAATCTACTTCCACAACATCCTTATTTTTGCTGATGGTTTTGCTTGTAATTTGAGCACTTCCCCAGTTTTCCACACTTTACTTGAAAGTTTTGCATCTTTTGCAATATATTTTCAATTCAACTTTGCAAAGAGTTTGGAATAAATTTTCAGAGATGAATAGGGACAGAAATGTTAAGCGAGAGAGGAGGATTGGCTCATTGGCAAACAGATGTTAGGGCAACTTTTGCTATTGCAATTTCTTAACTATCAGAACTTGGCTAATGAGAACTGGACTTATATGGATCCACCTGTAGGCACATAATAAGGCAATGGTCTTTTATAAGGCCTAACACCCACGAATTGTTTAGCATCTGTTCCTGACACAAGTAGAGTTACTTAATCCTTTGTACAGCTATGTCACAATCACACTGCACAGCCTTATAGTTATTTTTTTTCTCTTTGGTTTTTTGAGACATGGGCTCACTAGGTAGTTCAGCCTCCCAAGTGCTAAAAGTACAGGTGTGCACCTCTGTGCCTGGCTCTGTACTTCCTGAGTCTGTGACTCCTAGGAGGTGAAAGTGGTTCTTAAATATCTACTTCTAATACTCAACATGGTGCCTCTATATGGTAATTAATTTTATGTTTTATTTTTGATGCTATTGTGACACTTAAAATGTCATCATTAACACACAACTAATCTTTGTGTATTGGTTTGTAGCCACTAACTTTGTTGGGTTTTTATTTTCAGTCCTGGGGACAGAATCTAGGACAGTCACAGACTGCTACTTTCCCAGCCCTTTAAAAATTTTTTGAGACAGTCTTGCTAAGTGGTCCAGCTGATCACAAACTTGTGATCCCCCTGCCTCAGCCTCCTGAGTACCCAGCCTTACAGGGATGTGCCACCATGTCAGGCTTGTGTTTAAAATTTTTTTTGAGGGGGTGGAACCTTTAGGGTTTTCTATGTATAAGATCAGCCTGTCTGCAAAAATAATTTTACCTCTTCCTTTCCAACTTGTAGCCTAAGTTTTAGTTTTCCAATGGAATGGATTGGTCTTGAGTACCATCCCTTGATCATGAATGAGGCTGATACCATTAATATAAGCCCCTTAATGTAAGATTTGCAGATGATGGGAGGATAAATATAAAGCTTCAGGCCCTTTCTCCAGATCTTAGGTTCTCATTCCCTCTCTTCCTCTCCTGAGCGCTATAGTAGAACAATTTTTGAAAACTGGCTACAAAAATCAAGCTTAGGTTTGTTGTTTTTCTGATAATATACAACACAAATGGCTTGTTTAAAAATCCTCTGCCATTTTTTTGAGTCAGGGTCTTGCTGTGTAGTCTAGGAGGCTGGTTTGGAACTCACTATATAGCACAGGCTGGCCTCAAACTCATAATTCTTCCACTTCAGCCTCCTCTACTGCTGAGACTACAGGAATGTGTCACCACGCCAGGCTCCTTTGTAAGTTGGATGAACCAATGAATACTCAAATAAGGAAAACAGGCACAAAAAATGTTTTGCATTTAGTGTTAGAGTTATGGGTCTCCTGATATTCAACCATGGACTTCTTAGTTATACCCTGGATTCACCTTACCCGTCAATCCTGTTCCTACTGTACACGTGTATGTCCTCTTCAGGCATCTTCGTTGTATCGGTGATCCACCAGCTCCCATGTCCTATCGCTTTCTCATTCTCAACTCAATTTGTGGTAGGACATAGACAAATCAAACATGTACTTAGGACGCATACACACAAAACTCTCAGAAAAGATTAGTAGAAAAAGATATTCCAAAAACAAACAAATCTTCAGGTTTTTAAACATTTGTTGATTACATGTGGGACAAGATCTCAAGCTTCCCAGTGCTCAGGTTTCTGAAGCAATACAATTTCTGAAGGTCTATGGTTAGTCATGCCAGCCTAGTCGGAAAAAAGAAACCAGCTATTCCTGAAAACTTGATTCCTTTCTTGTTTCCTTTGGTGTAAATATATTTAGTGGTTGAACACAAAGAAAAGCAGGTGTGGTGGTACACACCTGTAATCACTGTGGGAGCTGAGGTACAAAGGTCATACATTGGGGCCCGGGATTTAGCTCAGTGGTTTCGCTGCCTGCTGCGCAAGTGCAAGGACCTGAGTTTGTTCCCCGGTGCCAAAAAAAAAAAAAAAAAGATCATACATTTAAGGCCAACCTGCACAACTTAAAGAGAACTTATCTCAAAATTTAAAAATAAAAGAAAAACACCTGGGTGTTACCCTTAATTTCTTCCTCTCAATTCTCTTTATATAGTTATCTTTGTGTTTCACAAAAATTTGTATTGTCTACATGAGAAAATGGGTGGAGAGGAAAGAACTGGGTATATAACTGGAGACTACATAGAAATACAGACAATAGTGACCTGAATTAAGTGTAATACAAGGAATTGAAAGAGGTGGAAAAAAATGTGAGGGAAGAATTTATCATTGGTATATAGACATGTGGGATAAAGAGGGAGTTTGAGTACAGTGCTCTTATTTCAGGATTGAAAGACTAGAAGACAGTGGTGCTCCTTATTGAGAGAAGAGAAATAGTTCAAGGATTGTGTGCATACTGGTTTAGTAGACCAGTACCAATAGTTAACACTTGCTGTAACCTTAATATAGATCCTGTATTTTTCTAAACTTTTTTTTTTTGGTACTGAGGATGGATCCCAGGGTCTTCCCACTGAGCTCCATCCCTAGCCCCTTTTTTATTTGCAAACAAGAGTCACTAAATTGCTGAACTGTCCAAGCTTGGCTCAAACTTGCACTGTTTCTGCCTCAGGCTTCCAGAGTGCTGGGATTACAGGCATGCAGCACCATGCCCAGCTTCCATTCCTATATCCTTTTAAAACATAAAATCCTTTGGACGTAGGTAGTGGCATTATTATACCATTTTACCTTCAAGTAAACCAAGACAGTGTGGTGAACAAATCTGCCTAAAATTGTATTTCTACTTGATCACTGCAGCCGTATTTGAGGACAAACAGTCTTATTTCAGAACTTTGCACATCACCCTACATAAACCTCATAGTAATTCTGGAGGGTTGATATTTTTAGCATTTTTTAAAAAATGAGGCTCAGAGAAATTAACTTGCAAGAGTAACATAGCTTGTATGTAGTGGGGCTAAGATTGCAACCTCATTTCCACATAGTTTCATATCTGATTATAAACAGAAGTTTATACTTCTGTTTATAATCTTTTACAATGTCTAGCCCAGGACTGTTTGTTTAAAGAACATTAGTTCTACTAATAATGTTAACAACAGAGGGTTTAGCTCACATACAACTTTCTTTTTTAAAATTTTTTTTTATTTTTTGCAGTACCAGGGATCAAATTCAGGGCCTTGCCAGGCAGGCGCGGTGCCACTGAGCTACATCCCTGACCCACTCACATACAACTTTCACAAGACGTTACTTGAGGATGTACCACAGTATAAAGGAAACAAACTAAGGAAGATGTGGGCCCCAGTAGGGTAAATCCCACCCACAAGAACAGCAGAAGGAAGGCTTAAGAATAAAAGCTTTGCTGTGGTCTAAAGATTAGAGCGAGGCAGTGAGCTTGGGAAGAGTGGTTTTCATGAGGAAAATTTTAAAATCTAAAATATTGCAGGGCTGGGGATTTAGCTCAGTGGTTTCGCTGCCTGCTGCACAAGTGCAAGGACCTGAGTTCGATCCCCAGTACAAAAAAAAAAAAAAATTGGAGATTAATTTTTCTTCTGTTATTTAGGTCTCTTTTATTTCTCTCAGCAGTGTTTTGTTTTTAGTTTTTAGTGCACAGGTCTTATGCTTCTTGAAAGAAAGCAAGCCGAAACAGGAGCACCCGAGGCAGGGCTTTATTGAGGAAGGGACACCTCAAACAATGGCGAGAGGGCGAGACTAACTGGGGTGAGGTTTATATAAGGTGGTGCAGTAGAGAATTTTGAGAAACTGAGACCATGATGGAGACCTGGTAGAAAGTAGAAAACACATTAACATATTATAATTTTGTAGTACTGAGGGTTGAACCTAGGACCTCACACAGACCAGGCAAGTGCTCTTACCACTGAACTACATTCCTGACCCCACCCTCTTTTGGGCAGTGCTAGGGATTGAACCTATGGCCTTGCACATGCTAGGCAGGTGCTCTACCTCTGATCTGCATCTCTAGTCCCTGTAACTGTTCTGAGACAGGGTCTCACCACACTGCCCAGGCTGGCCTTGGATGGATTATAGGCGTGCATCACTGTACTCAGGAAAGATGTTTTTGTTTTTAGTACTGGGGATCTAACTTGGGACCTTGCTCTTGCACGGCAGGTGCTGGAACCACTGAGCTAAATCCCAGGCCCCCTTCCTGGTAATTAGCAAAACATGTTATTTGAACTTGCCTCCTGAATTGCTCTTCAAGAAACCTGTCATGACATCACTGTTAGCAAAGTATTATCCTAGCAGTCTGGTTCTATAGTGAACATTTACCAAAACTTAGGCTCAAAATGTTAAACAGTATCTTCAAGGACTGCTTTCTTTCAGTGGCAGAGGCAGAAATTAAACTCAGACTTGACTTCAAAGGTCACTCTTATAAATCTATACAAGATTGAACAAAAATCTACTCATCTACTAATCTCAAATCAAGTTCCAGCCCAAATGTGATCTTGACACCTTCTCAACTCCTCCAAGAAGAACCTTGTTCTCCTAAGACTTTTTTTTTTTTTCTGGTCTTTTGAGACAAGGGTCTCACTATGTAGCCAGGGCTGGCCTGGAACTCAAGAGTGATCCTCCTGCTTCAGCGTCCTGTGTGCTGGGATTACAGGTGTGCCCAACCACACCCAGCAAGATTTTTTTTTGGTACAGGGATCGATCGGGTCCTTGCGCTTGTGAGGCAGGCGGTGGAACTACTGAGCTAAATCCCCAGCCCCCCAGCAAGACTTTATCTTATTATGATGTGTAATTTCCCTGGGGAATATTGGAAGTAAGGTACAGTTATCTTAAAGCATCTTCTTGACTCTACAATGCTGACTACAGCTCCTGGCAAGAGAAGTTTAATGACTGTCTAAATGAAATACAATGGAGTTAATTTTTAAATTTTATTGGTACATTTTAGATATACATGATAACATTCATCATAAGGAATTTGTACCTGTACATGATGTATCTTGCTTCTTCCCCGCCCATTACCCTCCCCTCTCTTCAATCCCTCTTCCCCTCCATGTTTACAAAAGCTTTGTTTCCATTCCCTTCTTTCCTTTTAATGTAATGGAGTTTAAAAGAGCCAGTGGGCTCAAATTACAAGGGGAGACAACTCAGCCAGTTTCCACGTTTTCATCCAATACACACACAATTAGTTTGAAAAAAAATGAAAGCTAACAAAGGCCAAATCAGGCTGATAACCTGGGCATGGTGGCGCACGCCTGTGATCTCTGCACTCGGGAGGCTGAGATAGGAGGACTGCTTCGAGTTCGAAGCCAGGCTGGGGCTACATGAGTCCAAGGCCAGCCTGAGGTACACAGGAGACCCTGTCTCAAAAACAAAACAAAACAACAGCAACAAAAAGAAATCAGGCTGCTGAGACTTTTTTTTGAGAAAGGGTCTCAATGAAGTCCAAGCAGCCTGGCCTCGAACTCCTCTTCCTGCCTCAGCCTCCTGGGTGCTGGGATTAAAGGCGAGCACCACCACGCCTGGCTCCTCCCACCATCCTCCTAGGCCCAGGTGGCATAAAGTAATCTATATTCTTCCCTGACAGACGACATTTGCGTTTGTGACTCCTTCTCTAGTCACGCCTCTCGCTACTTTTACACATCACGTATTTCCAGGCATCCGTGTCTTCCCACCTTGTCTAAAAGTCCTTCGCTGTGTCCAAAAGCACTGGCGAATCACGGCTTCAATTCTTTCCACCTCCCGTCGACCGCGTCACCGCAACATTCTGAACATAGCTCTACGAAAGTCCTGAACACACCGTACGTACAAGTTGCCCTCTTTCGGTGTGACCAGAGACGCTCGACTAATTCAACCTCGCATTCTGGTGCCTAAACCCCGGGGGTCCCGTACGCATTTCCGGAAGTCAGTCTACTACACCGCGACACTAGGCCAAAGTATCTAATACCTCAGGAACAGCGGTAGTCCTGCGGTTGAGCCCAAAAGAGTACAAGAAACGGGATTCTGGTTCAGAAAAAGCCAGGCGCCGGCCACGCACCAGTAAACGCTGTTGGAGGCAAAGACGGCCGCCACAGGCGTCCAACTCTCGCGAGACTCAGCCAGCGCGCCAGCCTTTCGGCCCGCGAGACTTAAGAGTTGGTCTCCCCAGATCCCGCGGGGTCGCGGGGCTCTCCCGGCCGTGCCCTTCCGGTGCTGTGTCCCGGAAGCGGAAGTGTCATCTCCTGTCTGTCAAAGTCGGTGTGTTACTCGGTGGTCGCAGGATCCTGGAGGAAGTCGTTCACACTTATCTTTTCCTGCCTCTTGAGCAGTTCCCCCCTGGCGGGTGGGAGTGCAGGGACGGAGGTGCGAGATGAGCACGATGTTTGCAGACACTCTCCTCATCGTTTTTATCTCCGTGTGTACGGCTCTCCTGGCGGAGGGTGAGGATGGCTGTTTCTCGGAACTTTGATCAGCCTCAGGAAGGAATTCGGGGTCCCTTGAGCCACGGGGGCAAGTCCAGAGCCTTAGTTGCTCAGGGGAGCTCGTCTGCCCCAGGAAATCCTTGGGCAACACCTTGTAAACTGGAGCGGGAGGGTAGTGAGAAGTCGATTGCCCAGTTTTCTTTAGTCTAAGGTAGATTTCACTGGCATATTTGTGAACACTCACATCATGTTGCAGTTGTTTTGGTTGAAGAGTCGGTTGTATTTATGTTTGAAAAAAGTTAACGTGTGTTCCATCTCTCCTACTCCAGCAGCAACCAGTAGTAACAGTTTGCTGTGGCTAGTTCATTCATTTCTCTATTAGCATGTGGTTTTAATATTTTAGGCATTACCTGGGTCCTGGTTTACAGAACAGACAAGTACAAGAGGCTGAAGGCAGAAGTGGAAAAGCAGAGTAAAAAATGTGAGTATAGTAACACTTAGAAATACTTAAAAAGACAACAGGTCAGTTCATTAAGTCCGAAAGTATGTGGTATGGTGTGTGTGTGTGTGTGTGTGTGTGTGTGTGTGTGTGTGTGTGTGTGTGTGTGTGTGTGTATGTGTGTGTGTACCGAGAATTGAACCCAGGGAGTGCAGACCTACATCCCGACCTTTTTTATTTTGATAAGTTGCTGGACTGGCCTTGAACTTGCATCCTCCTGCCTGAGTCTCCCAAGTAGCTAGATTAAGTATACAAACATATGCCATCATGCCCAGCTGAAGGGAAATAATTTAGGGGAACAAACTGACACAAAACCATATATAACAAAACTAAAGGGGTAAATAGGACATGGCAGGTACATATTATGTGCTGTGGTAGTTCTAAAGAAGAGGTCTCTTTGTCTGGTGAGGGACCATGGAGGCCTTCATGATTCAGATGGCCTTGTAGTCCTTTGTGGACACTTAGAATTTTGGTAGAGAATTAGGTGGAAGGGGGATAGGAAGTTCTAGGTAAAGGAAATAGCATAAGAGCAAAAACATGGTAAGGTGTGTGTGAAGAATAACAAGTTATCATGAATAGAGTCAAGGTAAGTAGTATCTTCAGGGGTAAGTCAGGTTTTAAGTAAGGATATTGGAACAATGAAGAAGTGCTTGAGGAAGAGATTAAGAACAAGTAAAGTTTATCGTCTTTGAAATAAAGTAGAAATTCAACAGGACACAGCTGAAGGTACAACATGAATGGTTCCTTATATGCACAGTTTGGTTTCCAGTATTTTTCCTTCAATGGATTAAATGCAACTTTTGCTTCTGTTTCTTTTCTTTCTTCTTTGGGGACAAGGTCTCACTATGTGATTCAGTCTGGCCTTGAACTCACAGCCATCTTCCTGCCTCAACCTCCCAAGTGCTGGGATTACAGGCATGGATGCCACCATTCCCAGGAAACTTTCTCTGTTCTATGTTTTTTCCTTGTGTTCTCATAGTGTTTGGGGAAAAATATTTTTTTTTTGTTAAATTATCTCATTTGATGGTTTGAGTAGAAGAGTGCTTGCCTACCATGCCCAAGGCGAGGTCTGATCCTTGTCCTGAAAACAAAAACAAAGACAAAACTCATTTGATCCACATAGTAACCATTTGTGGCTACTTGTATAAATGTTACCTCCACATTATAGGAATGGAGATTGAGACTCAGAAAGTTAATGATACACTTCATCATAGAGCAAACAAAGAATTAGAGACCAAACCCAGGCTTTTAAAATTACAGTTTACCATTCTTTATTCAATGTTGGTAATACACCTCACCATATTTAAAACCAAACTCATTGTCTTTGTCTTCACAAACACGATCCTCATCCAGAATTTCCTTATTGGTGACCTGTACCTCTGTGCTTCTAGTAGTGCCAAGTCAGAAACTTGATATTTTTTTAAAAATTTGGCTTCCAGACATCATATTGTCTTGATTTCACTCTCATCTTATTGGCCATTCTTTTGCAATTTCTTTGTGGATTTCTCTTCTTGACCTGTTGTTGATTATTAGGGGTGATACAAAATTTAGCTTAGCTTTTTTTCCTCCTCTGTGGTGCTTAGGATTGAACCTCGTGCCTCATGCATGTCAGCACCGTACCACTGAGATACCTCCTAGGCCCAAGTGTTTTTCTTTATATTCACTCTCTTGATGAACTCATTTGCCAGTGACCCCATATTTATGTCTCTTGCCTTTTATCCTTAATATAAAATTCATTATTCCAATAGCAATCTGTCACCCTAGCATGATCTAATGAACATCTCAAACCCAACATTTCCAAAATGAAATTCTTGTGTTTCACTTCCAAACCTGCCTCATGTGTACCCTTCTTGACCTTGGTCAATGGCACTTCTATCCTTTGAGTTGCTCAGCCCATAATACTTGTGTAGTTATCTTTGACTCCTCTCACACCCATATCCAGTCATTGGCAAATACTACAGGGCTCTGTTAATATCCAGAATATGACCCCTTTTTACTAACTCTTCTGTTTACCAACGTGATTCAAGCACCTTCATTTAAAAAAAAATTTTGTTTTTGTTTTGTGGTACTGGGGATTGAACCCAGGGCCTTCGCACTGAGCTACATCTCAGATGAGCTACATCTTAAATTTTTGAAATGGGGTGCTAGGTCACTAGAGACTTGACCTTGGAATCCTCCTGCTTCAGCCTCCCATTGTGCTGGGATTACAGGTAGGTGTCACCATACTTGGATAGCACCATGGTCTTCCATGTGGATTATAAGCTCCAGCAGGCATTCCTGTCTCACTGTAGTCTTTCTTCTTTTTTTTTTTTTGGTACCAGGGATTGAACTTGGGTTCTTGCACTTGTGCAGCAGGCAGCAAAACCACTGAGCTAAATCCCCGGCCCTTTTTTTTTTTTCCTGTAGTGTTTTTTCAAGATAACAGCTAGAGTGGTCCTTTCCAAAGCCTACCATACCATATCCCTCATTTGCTCATGCCCCTGTGGTGTTATCTCATATTTGCTCAGAGGAAAAGCCAAAGCCCTTACAGTGGTCTACAGTGCTTATTCTCTTAGCACTCAGATATTCTTTCCCTCTCTCTGTCCCCTCACATGGCCTACATTCTGTTCCTCATGGACATGAGTTGCACGCCTGTGCTGAGACTTTTCTAGGGGTTGATCCTCCTCCTTATCTGCTTGCAATGTTCTTTTCTATGATGTCTTCTTGCTAACCCTATTAACTGCAAAATCTCTTCTTTCTTTTCTTTTTTTTTTTTTTTTGGTACCAGAGATCGAACTCAGGACCTTGCGCTTGCGAGGCAGGCAGCGGAACCACTAAGCTAAATCCCCGGCAAAATCTCTTATTTCTTGTTATGGAGTGAAGTTCTGGAGAATAAATGTCAGTGCACAAGGAGTTCTTTACAATTTCCTGAAACTTGAGAAACATTAATCCCCTCACCCAAGAATTTTTTAGTGACAATCCAGGCCACTGGAAAACCAGTCATGTTTAATGTATCATCTTATTTTGCTATTCTCTAGTCTTCTTTTTTGCTTTCCCTTGTTTTTTATGCAGTTAGTATTAAATGTAAGTAAGTAGTTGTATTATAGTCCTTCTGGAGTGGAAAAGATACATTTTTGTTTCTTTGTTTAATGATGAATAAACATTCAATATATTTTGTTCATTTTGTCTCTTAAGATGTTATTTTTATCATTCTGTGATGTGGAGTTTGAGTTAATTTCACTTTATAACTTCATATTAGTAGCGCCATTCTAAATCAAGCATTCTGTCTTTCTCTATTAAATATATAAATGTTTTTATAGTGCTTGTAGAATTTTTTGCCTTTTTTTAGAAAGGGTCTCTCTCTAGTTCAGGCTGGCCAAAAAAGTAAGTTAAAAATCACTGGCCGGGGATTTAGCTCAATGACACTGTGCCTGCATTGCAAGGGCAAGGTCCTGAGTTTGATCCCTGGTACCTCAAAAAAAAAAAAAGGGAAGTTAGTTCAGGCTGACCTTGGACTTACTGTGTAGCCCAGGCTGGCCTTGAACTCATGGCAATCCTTCTGCCTCAGCCTCTTGGGGTACTGGGAGTACAGATGTATGTTACCACACCCAGTAATTTTTTTTTCTTTTTATGTCCCTGGAAGAGTACTTGTTTCTTAGGCATCCAATATACACACCTTTTGGTCAGGACTTTATATTTCATTTGTAAGAGTGGAATCAAATTGAATTATATATCTCTTTGATAAAGCAGTAATACCAGTTTTGCTTTTAGACTTTAAGCAACAAATTTAATGTATTAAGAGAAAGAGTCCTACTTGCTAATTCTCTATAATGCAACTTTTTTTTTGGTACTAGGAATCAAACTCAGGACCTTGTGCTTGGAAGGCAGGCGCGGTGCCACTGAACTAAATCCCCAGCCCTTTCAATGCAACTTTTAGAAATAATACGTGCATAGTACTGCTTGCTATTAATATATATATATATATATTAGACAGGGTCTCCCTTTGTAGTTCAGGCTGCCTCTAAACTCACTATGTAGCCCAGGCTGGCCTCACATTCACAGTGGTCCTCCTGCCTCAGCCTCCCGAGTGCTTGAATTACAGGTGTGTGCCACCACGCCCAGCTGCTTGCTATTAGTATATTAAGGTGATATGGGGAACAGATGATATAAATAAGTACAGGTAATTTTTGACATTTATAATATATATTTATATTTTTTACATAAATATAAATACATTACACTATTCCTTTTCAGAAGCTTACTGTTACTCTGTTATGTTAATTAAAATGTATCCAAAACACTGATCTTAGTTTGGCTCTCCTGATTTTCCTACCCTGTGTGTATGTCCATCTGGATACTTTATTCTTATTGTCATTTGACTGTCTGCTCTTGCTAGATTGTTCTTTAGAAGGCAAGAATTCTATTTTTCTTTCTGGAATAGTGCCTGTTGTTACTTAGGCAGCCAATAAGTGAATAAATGATTTCCTACCTTCCTACCTGTAATAAAGGTGAGAATAGAACTGAAATGAATCTACAATTTACCATAATTATCTGAGGAAACAGAATTTGAATACTGTCTGGTGTCTCAGGTAATCCTCTTCAGCTTATGATCTGTAAAATCATCTCAGTTTTGGTTAAGTATTGACTTGACACAATACCTTCTAAGTATTTATCTAATAATATTTACAATTACAATTATTATTATTGTTGTTGGGTTTTTTGCAGTGCTAGGAACCGAACCCAGGGTCTTGGCATACTAGACAAGCATCCTACCACTGAGCTATAATCCCAGCCAAGCGCTGTCATTTTATTCTTACAATGTGTGTCTACTCTACCTTTTACTGTTAGTAGCTTTTAAAATTATTATTATTATTACTTTTTTTTTTTTTGTACTGGAAATCGAACTTGGGACCTGTGCTTGTGAGGCAGGCGCCAGAACCACTGAGCTAAATCCCCAGCCCTACTGTTGGTAGCTTTAGGATCAGACCATTTAACTTAATCATGGCCATAAAGAAGTCAGTGTAACCTTACATACTTTCTTTCTTTTTCTTTTTTTGTGGTTCTGGATTGAACCCAAGGCTTCATGCATGCTAAGCAAGTGCTGTCCTGCTGAGTTACATTGCCAGCCCCAGTCTAACTTCCTTGTAAGCTTTCATCAATCCAGCTGTGATAAAGCATCCTTTGCTTCAGTGTAATGCTGTGTTACTGTGTTTTTACAGTGGAAAAGAAGAAGGAAACAATAACAGAGTCAGCTGGTCGGCAACAAAAAAAGAAAATAGGTGAGATGTTAACCTAAAGAAGTTGTTGATGATAACTCATCCTTGTATAGTTTTACGGTTTATAAGGCACTTGTATACTTACCTCACTTAATTCTCAATCTTTTTTTTTTTTTTTTTGGTTTTTTTTGGTATTGGGGATTGAACTTGGGTCCTTACACTTTCAAGGCAGGCGATGGAACCACTGAGCTAAATCCCCAGCCCAGTTCTCAATCTTTTTTGAATTTGGACAAATTCAAGCACTTGCTATGTTTTCACTCTTCACCTTGAAATTTGAGTTTTAGTAAATGAGAGTTGTGGCTTTGAACTTGGCTCATGGTTCATGGCACAGTTTGTAAAATCATATTGTGTTTTATATCTGAGATGATTATTTCCCATTGTCTGAATTACTTGTGTTCATTGTGGCCTTGGCTTCCTTGCTGGAGACTTAAGTAATGATGGAAATCCACCAAGGAGGGAAATTTTCTGCTGAGTAATTTTACCTACTATGAGATATGTTTTTGGTTTCTCAAAATTTTTAAGTGATTATATATAATTTAGGTTTGTGCTTTATGTTCCTTAATTCCAAAGTCAGGAAAAAGATTGTTGTGAAATTTTGTATTTGGGTCAGAAACTATGCCTCCATACCTAGATCACTGCTGTACAGCCCAGACGAGAATTCCACTGGCCTGGACTGTGACAATATCCTGTTCTGAGCAAAGCTTTCAATTCAGTCTTAACTTTTTACTTTTTTTTCAGTCTTAACTTTTTAAAAACTTTAAAAATTTATTGAAAATTTTTGGTACTGGGTACCCAGGCCTTCCCAGTGAGCTACATCCCAATCCCTACCTCCTTTCTTTTTTTGAGACAAGGCCTCTCCAAGTTGCTAATTTGCCCAGTCTGGGCTCAAACTTGTGATCCTCTTGACTCAGCCTCCTAGATTTCTGGGATTACAAGCATGCACCACCTTGCCTGGTAGTGATGACATTTTTAAATGGCCTAATGCTATGGGCATGGTGGTGCATGCATGCAATCCCAGCACTTGGGAGGCTGAGGTAAGAGAATTGCCATGAATTTGAGGCCAGGCTGCACTATATAGTGAGACCCTGTCTCAAAACACAGCACAAAAATTAAGATAAAATAAATAAAATGGCCTATTCATTTAGTATCATGGCTGCGAGAGACTGCAATATTGATTATGCCCCAAACAGGCTGTAGAGTTAACCCCTCACTTATAGAAGTGAGTCCGGCCAAAGCCTATGGGCCGAGGTCATGGTAACTTGCACCCAAATTCCATTCTCACAACTAAAACCTTCTTAATTAGAAGGACGGTATTCTAATCCCAACCATATATTTTGTCTATTCTGTTCCTAATACGAGAATGCTTTGTCTTGCTTGCCCTTCATGAGCCTTGCTTACATTAATTTCCATAGAAACTGCACAACTGTGTATTTTCTCACATAGTCCTGCCCTTGCACGTAGCTTGCCCTTACCCCAGTTGATTCCTAATAAAAATGAGTGGCTTGGGCTGGCCAATGCCTTTGTCAGTTACAACGGCATTGGTCGTCCTGGCATCCCACTTTCTCTCCTAGCTCTGTCTTTTAGGTTTTTTCCCTCAGGCCTGCGTCATATGCTGGGCAGGAGACTGGAACCTAACTGCAGGGGTCTTCAGTACATGGCAAAATGCTATTGTATATCTTCTCTGTGTTAGTTACTGTTAGATATAGAGGAACAAAGTAGAAAAAGATTGTTTTTGTATACTCTGTCTAGAGAAGGGAAACAGACCAGAAAATGAATGATAACGATGCAAAATGATGTATATATATGTTGGTGTGTGTATGATATATGAGGTGTGATTAAAGAATATGGTGAATGTTGAGTAAAAAAAATTATTACAGTAAAAGATCCATTGTCATTAATCCCCCTTAAAATATTCCCTCACTTCAAACACACACATCCCATTGTTTTTGATACTTTCTGCAAGTACCTTTTCATGAGTTGTTTTATTGTGGCTGCCTCAGTGTCCTGAATCAATTCAAAATGTTTACCTTTCATAGTCATTTTGACTATGGGGAAGAATCAGAAATTGCACAGGGCTAGAACCAGTGAATAAGGTGGATGAGAACATACCATAATGTTTTTCAGGAGCCTGCCTCCATGGCACGTGACAGCAGCATTCACCATATTTTTCGATATTTTGGTTTGGCTTTTTGAGACAGAGTCTCACTGTGTAGTCCAGGCTGGCTTTGAATTCATTATGTAGCCCAAACTGGCCTCAAACCTGAGGCCATCCTCCTGCCTCAGCCTCCTGAGTGCTGGGATTACAAGTATGCACCACAACACCCAGTTCCATTCACCGTATTTTTTTTTTTTTTTTGGTACTGGGGATTGAACTTGGATCCTTGCGCTTGCAAAGCGGGCGATGGAACCACTGAGCTAAATCCCCGGCCCAATTCACCGTATTTTTAATCACACCTTCTAAACACATTCACGAGAGAGGACTTTCAGGACTGCTTCAGAAAGTGGCAAGGATGATGGGATAAGGTTGTTCAAAGTTGAGGGAGGTATTTTGAAAGGGATTGATGGCAATGTTTCTTTTATTGTAATGAATTTTCTTTTTCTTTTTCTTTTCTTTTCTTTTCTTTTCTTTTTGGTTTTCTGGTTTGTTTTTGGTACCAGGGATCCAACTCAGGTCCTTGTGCTTGTGCAGCAAGCAGCAGAACCACTGAGCTAAATTCCCAGCCCCTTGAATTTTCTTTTTAAAAGTTTAAACATTCACTGTACATTTCAATGACCTTGTGTGTGTGTGTTTATTTTGTTTATTTGTGTTCTCATTTTTTAAAAAATTCTTTTGGTAGTGTAAGGGATCAAACCTAGGGACGCATGCATGCTAGGCAAGTATTCTGTCATTGAACTACATCCCCAGCCTGAGATATATCTTTTAAATGTAATAAAATTAGAAAGAAAGGATATCCAAATCAACTGAGAGGATCAGGTTATCTTTAAAAATATACTTTAGGTGAATCTTGAGGCATTAGTGTGACTTGGGTAAATACATATGAGCAAATAAACTACTGATCACCGTTTATTGAGCACTTACATCTGCAACATATTGTGGTAAGCACTTTATAGTCTGAATTCTCATAGCAGCCATATGTGGCAGGGAGCAGTGTTACGTCATTTTTATACATGAGAGAATTGAGTCTTAAGTTAACTAACTTGAAGTAGGTTGTTCAGTAGTTTGATGAGATTAAGTCACTGTTAGAAAGGTTGAAACTTGGTGATTTGTAACTTTGGAATTCATTTTTTTGTTGTTGTTTTTCATTTGTTTTTTCTTTGAGACAGAGTTTTGCTAAGTATTATAGGGTGGCCTTGAACTCACTGTATGGCCCAGGCTGGCCTCGAACTCCTGCCTCAGTCTCCTCAGTGATGGGTTTACAGGCGTGTGCTACTGCCCAGCTTCAGGACCCATGTTTTAAAGCCCTGTATGTTTTAGGCAGAAAGATAGACATATGGAAAAGCATGGCTGGGTAAAATAATAAAATACATGGTTAGAACTCTAAATTGTTTAGTATAACACATAAAAGATATTTGTAAAGTACACACCTATGAGACTAGAGTTTAATAGGGCCCAGTTCCATAAAGATTTTTACAAATTAAACCGGAAAAAGCAATTTAATGTGTATCCAGAAAGCTTCAGACAATAATGAAGGGGCTTTGGGACATTGAGTTTTAGCATCATATTTTGTTTAACTCTGGCAATAGTTTGGAGGATAAATTGGAGAAAGGGCCATTTTGGAGATAGAGAGATCATAAGGTTTTTTAAGTGTCCCAGGCAAAAATGATAAGAACCTGAGACCAGGCAGTGGGAATGGAGAAGATGGTATGAGTTCAATGAATATAGAGGAAGTAGAAGTAACAACTCCAGGAATGTTTGGAGGATGAATTTGGAGAGTAGGACAAGTCTGGAAAAATGTCCAGATTTGTGATCTGAATAGGACATATTGGTTGATCTATGTTTGTTTGTTTGTTTGTTTTTGGTACCGGGGATCGAACTCGGGTCCTTGTGCTTGCAAGGCAGGCGATGGAACCACTGAGTTAAATCCCCAGCCCTTGAATAGGACATATTGGAAGAGTTGTGGATTGGGATTTGGAAGAACAGAGGTGATTTCAGGTGTAAACATATGAGATTTGAGTGCCTAAGTGACTACAGAGTGGAAATGTTTGTCCACAGTTGTCTGTACAGTTTGAGAACTCAGAGAGAAGGGCTATAAGTGGATGTTTTAGAATCATGTTTTATGTCGTAATTGAGTCCACATAGTAAATGAAATTACACATACCACATAGGGCAAAGAGAGCAGAGGCCTGAGGGCGGGAGGGTGTGGAGGAAACAGAAATTTAAGGGGCAGTAGAAGAAGTTGAGCTCAGAAAAGGTATTGCTCAACCAGTTGGAAGGAAGTTGTGCTACAAAAGTTGAGGGGAGACCTTCAGGAGGCAGGGAGGGTCTGAACACAGATGCTGAATGTCTAAGAAACAGGTTATTAGTGATTTTGGCAAGAGCAGTTTTAGTGGCTTGAGAGGGGACAGAAGCTGGATTGTACAGATTGAGCTAATAGTGTGCAGTGGGAAGACATTGAACGCAGGTGACCTTTGCTGTAAAAGATAGGACAGATAAAAACGTAAGGCAGATTACCTTCTGCGCTTATACTGACAGCATAAAGTATCTGAACTCAGATTATCTTATTTTTTTGGTATGGGGGATGGAACTCAGGACCTCATGCCCGCCAGGCAGACGCTGAGCCGCTGAGCCGCTGAGCTACATCCCCGGCTGAACTCAAGATTATCTTAACATGGAATGCAACCTTGAATTGTCTGCTCACCAAAAAAAATAATCTGAAGTTACAAGTAATAATATTTTTAAATAGTTCCTATCAAAACCTTATCAAAAGTTATGACAAAGTACTTATGAGAAGTTGCTTGAAAGACAGATTAAGCCTCTTAGATTAAGCCACACTGTTAGAAGTCTGAAAACCTAAACTGCATTTTGGAATTCATAAAATTACTTCTGCTCTATTTGGTCTTGGTGTTGGCACTGCTAGCCATTTTAAGAAAAACACAGCCAAGTACAATTTGTTGTATTACCACAGTGAAATATTTTCGAGAACACTATCTGCAACATCACACAATTGTCTTTTGATGAGAAATTGTGGAAACTAATTGTATTACTTTTTAGTGTCAGGGAAAGCAGCAACTCATAAAAAATTGATTTATTTTTATCTATGGGCACAGTGTCTGAACTTTTTTTTTCCTTTGATTTGGCTGCTAAGAGTTACATTTGTCATTCATTTCCAGCAACTTCATAGTACCCACATATTTCTGTGTATTAATCCTATCTATACTCTTTTTTTTTTGGTACTGGGGATCAAACTCGGGACCTTGTGCTTGCGAGGCAGGTGGTGGCACCACTGAGCTAAATAAATACTCGGCCCCTATCTATACTTTTGTTATCATCCAGCCCTTAGTTTCTTTGCTCAGATTCCTCACATGAGCTGATATACAGACATAGTGCATATATACAGCACTGTAGCATTTGTGGGGAGGAAGGCTATAAAAATGATGCATTGAAAGGCGGGTTTGCTTAGTAAGATAGAAGGGCACAACAGTAATCAGTGTTTCAGAGAATCAAGTATCACTGATTTCCCTAAGTGGAGCTCTTTGATAATAATCCTTAACAGAGAGCCATTAATTGAAACTGAGGTGTCTTTTACATTTTAACTAACGATCTTACGGTCCTCCTTCTTTTTCCCTCATTTTTAATTTCAGGGGCAAATGTTTTGACCATTTTCCATTTTCTTCTCATAGATGAGGAGTTAATTTACTTTTTTTTTTTTTTTTTTCTTGGTACCAGGGGTCGAACTTGGGACCTTGCCCTTGTGAGGCAGGGGACAGAACCACTGAGCTAAATCCCCGCTTCAGCAATTTACTTTTGATTTATGAATTTTATTTAGCTTTTGAATGCATTTAAGTTACCTCAAGTTATGAGGGTTTTCTTTTAAGGGTGTATGTGGTCAGAAACTCAAGAACAGCTGAACTAACTGGTTATGGGAGGGTAAGAACTCTGTAGTCCCGAGGGGAAGCCAGATGGTGGCATCTTCACCTCAAGGCTTTGCTATTAATAGATGCTTCTTTCTCCTCTGTTGCTGAACTTCCTCACTTTTTCTATAGTGGTTATCTAGCATTTAACTTCTGTTTTCACATAACTTTAGTTTGTGTCCAGGAGTTTGTTCTCAGTCTTTCTCAGAGTGTGATCTACAGAAAACCTGTATCAGTTTTGCCTGGGGTGCTACTGGTTAAGCTTCCAAATCTTATGCCAGACTTTACCAAATCAGAGTCTCTGAATGTGAGACCCAGGAGGGGCCTGGTTTTTTAATAAGCTGCTCACATAATTTTTAGGCAAGTGAAAGCTTGAGAGCCAGTACTTACTTCTGCTCTCACAGTATTTTTTCTCTCAAGATTTTCTCCTTTAAATTCCAGAGAAAAGGAATTCACTTGGCTGAACCGATCATTTCATATCCTTGTTAGGTCCTGCCTCTTGGGTCTGTGGTGGCGAGTTTGGGTGTGTATTAGTTAGGGCTCTCCGGAAAGACAGAACCAATAAGGTATATACGGGTATTTGAGAGGGGATTTAGTAGAAGAATTGGGTGGCATGGTCCCAGATCCTGATAGGTCCCGGATCCTGATAGGTCCCAGAAGAGGGCATCTGCAAGCTGGAGAACCAAGGAAGCTGGTGGTATGACTCAGTCCAAGATTGACGAAAGCCTGAAAGGCCTGAGAGAGAACGCAGAGGCCACTGACACAAGTTCTGGAGTCCAAGGGCCAGGGACTGAGATTCTGATGTCCAGGGGCAGGAGAAGAGGGATGTCCCAGGTGGGGACAGAGAGGAAGAGGGAGGGCGAACGGGGAGAGGCAGAGAGTGAGAGAATTTTCTTTCCTCTGCCTTTTACTCTGTCCAGGTCCTCAGAGAATGTGGGAATTGTCCACCTGGATTGGGTGAAGGTGGATCTTCCTTAGTTCAGATTCATTTGCCAGTCTCCATGCTCAAATATAGTACTTCAGCAACTCTCTGGGTATCCGTTAACCTAGTTACTTTAATACCTACAAGTAATGATCTCAGGTTATGAATATTCATGAGGCTACCCTTGGTAGGGACCCAGGTGAGAGGTAGCTGTCTGCAGAAGGTGGCTGCAGCAGGAAGGATAGGCATCCTGAAGCTTGACTGATGGTCATGGTCATAGTCATCTTTGTCTTAGTGACATGGAAGTAGGGGAAGGTTTATTTTTTCCTCTTTTCTTTTCTTTTTTGCCATACTGAGGATTGAACCCCCCCCAAAATTTTTCTTTGTTTAGATACAGGATCTCAGTGGTCCAGGCTGGGCTTGATCTTGGAATCCTCCTGCCATGGTTTCCTTCATAGTTGAGATTACAAGCACGTACCACCCACCACACACAGTGATATTTAACATGTTTTGAGGCTTGACTATTTATTCATTCTAGACCTTTGTCTATGTTGGTATTTTTTTTGGTACCAGGGATTGAACTCGGGTCCTTGCGCTTGCGCAGCAGGTGGCGAAACCACTGAGCTAAATCCCCAGCCCCGCAGACTTTTGTCTATGTATGCTATCTGGATTGGTTTAAGGTCTGTTCATTTTGTAGTTAGAGTGGATGTCATCATTGCTACTAGTTTATTCCAGTAGATGCAAGAAATGTAGTCTTTTTTTCATTGAAATTTCACTTTTAGAATTTAAATCTTTCATTTTTGTCATTTTTGATAAGTCACTCTAGCAAATAAATATAGCTTCTGCATATTTTCAGATTCTTTAACCCATGAAATTTCCTCACATCTAAAAGAGGTTATACTCCAAAACTTTATTACTAAGAGGGTGTATAGAATTCCTTCCAAAAGGATTAATTTTCTGTTTGGGAAATTATTTTCCCCTAAATTAAATACTGAGGTTTTGGGTCACATAGGTAAAGAATAATTCACATGGGACAAGTGAACACAAAATAATATATACTATTTAGTTCCAACACTTTTAAATTATAGATTTTCGAAGAAGGCATAGGAAGTTTTGCACGCATGTTTTCCCTTCCTTGTTTCACCCTAACAGCTGAAGGAAGTAGGGAAGCATGAGCCTCTTGGAAATCTTGTGTTCCGGGTACTGAGCAGTCTTTCTGCCTTGGGGAGGGGCCCCTGTAGCTGTGGTTCTCTAAGCAACACACCACTAAGATGGAAATAATAAGTGACAGAGACAGAGATGCCTTACGTTGCTGGGACCAGGACACAATTTTGGAGAAAATTTGTTTGTTTGTTTTTTGCAGTACCGGGGATTGAACTCAGGACCTTGCGCTTGTCAGGCAGGTGCTGTGCCACTGAGCTAAATCCCCAGCCTAGAGAGAATTTATGCAAGTTAACCAGTATCAGTTAAGGGCTAAGTTCAGCCACAGCTATAGAGACTTAATCACTTCTACTTATTTCAATCTACTTTGAACTACTTTTTATATTAGAAGTTATACATTTCAAGGAGTAGAATCACTAGGTTCTATTGCACCATCTCAGCCAAAACTGCTCTTGTAATTAAATCACTCATATACTCAAATGTTCACTTCCTGCTAAGAATCAATTTAACATTATTTTGGAGTAAATTGTTTGTACTTATTTTCCTTATAAATGTAGCTTTCTGGAGTGGGGATCTAGCTCAGTGGTTCCGGCACCTGCCTTGAAAGCACAAGGTCCTGAGTTTGATCCCCGGTACCAAAAAAAAAAGCAATTTCTTTTGTTTTTGGGGTTTTTTTTGGTATCGGGGATTGAACTCAGGTCCTTGAGCTTGTGCAGCAGGTGGCGAAACCACTGAGCTAAATCCCCAGCCCGAGAAATGCAGTTTCTGTTAGTACAAAGTATATAATAATCCAGATATTTACTTTTTCTTATTAAATAACACTGAGAAAAAATGCTTTTATAATTACAAGTCAGTGAGAATTTATTGAAGATCTGCTTTGAGTTCAAGTACTGTATGCATTAACTATTTCATTCTTTTCAGAGAGGCAAGAAGAGAAACTGAAGAATAATAACAGAGATCTTTCAATGGTAAGAGTCCTAAATATAAGTTCATGGTAAAGCGCATAATGTTTTTAGCAAGTGGCTGATGTGCATCAAGTACATTGCACTTTTCAGAAATTTATTACCTTTGAGAGCTATAAATAATAATCATAGGTATTCATAGGCCAAATGGAAGTGAAAATTCACTACTGCTCTTAAATTTCATTTTAATAATGTAGGTAGCTTTTAGAGGGTATTGCAGAGGTTATGATTTATCCCTTTCACACATTTCTTAGGTAGTTTCCTTCTTTTTGTGTGTGTGTAGTTTCCTTCTTAATGTTTGTAAATGAAGTAGCTTATTTTCTTTTTCTTCTTTGTGTTAATCCTAAATCATTGGTTTATGGGGACTTGTTTAATCCCAGTACTGTTGATGGAACATTATAAATGGCTTTCATCATTTTTATTCTTTAAGAGTCCTTTTGTTCTTAGCACCAGACATAATGTAAAGTGTAAGGAAAAGTCATTTCACTACCCATTTGCTCATTTATAAGGAAAAGACTTTGTTTAAGTATGTCTGCTTAGGGCATAGAAAGGCTTGATTATATACAGCTTGGCTAACTTTCTACTTCTGTTTATGTAACACAGGACCTGGGAACTGTGCAACTGTTCTCTTTCACTTGCTGAGAGACTTTTGCTGTATTTCTTTATCTTCTTCTGGAAAGTCTTTTCAAGAGAGATTATAATTTAGAAGTGGATTTTTAAAAAATAAATTTTATTTTACTTTATCCATATCAGCCAGCCCCCTTCCCTCCCTATGTACAAAACCTTTGTTTCCATTTTTTCCTTCCATTTTCTTTTTTTTCTTGTCCCTTTGTTCCTTTCTCCCTCCCTCTTCCCTTGTTCCCTTTCCCATTTGAACACTTTCTTCCGATTTCTCAACATCCATTATACATTTCAGTCTTTATTTCCATTTTTGCTCTCTCATACCAGAGAAACAATGTGGTATTTGAACATGTGTCTGATTTATTTCACTTAAGAGTATGGTGTCAAGATCCATCCATTTAGCTATAAATATCTGAAGCTCATCCTTCTTTATGGCAGAGTAGTACTCCATTGTATAAAAAAACCACATCTTTATCCACTCATTAGTTGATGGGCATTTGGGCTGTTTCCAGGATTTAGCTATTACAAACTGTGCTGCTATAGACATGGGTGTGCATATATTGCTGTGGTATGATGCTTTTAATTCTTTTGGGAAGATATCAAGAAGAGGTACTGCTCTTCAAATGGAGCCTCTAGTTTGAGTTCTTTAAGAAATCTCCACATGATTTTCATAGAAGTTGCACCAGTCTACACTCCCACCAACAGTGGAGAAGTGTTCCTTTTTCTCCACAGCCCCTCCAGTATTTGTTATTGGTTGATTTCTTGATAGCAGCCGTTCTTTCTGGAGTGAGATGGAATCTCAGCATTGTTTTAATTTCCATTTCATGAATGACCAATGATGTTGAATACTTTTCACATATTCATTTGTTGTTTCTAATTCATCTGAGAAGTATCTTTTTATTTCAAATGCCCATTTTTGCATTAGGTCTTTAAATTTGGGGGGTTTGATTTTTTTGAGTTCTTTATATATGCTAGATAATAATCCTTTATCCAAATAGCTGGTAAAAATTTTTTTTCCCACTCTGTGGGTTGTCTTTTCACTCTGTTGGTGATTTCTCTTGCCATGCTTTTTAATAAGATGAGATCTCAGTTGTTGATTCCTTGTTATATTTCCCATGTAGTCTGGGTTGTGTTCATGAAGTCTTTGCCTACTCCTGTGTCCTCAAGCATTCTACCTATTTTTTCTTCCAGTGGATGTAGTGTTTCTGTTTTAATATTTAGTTCTTTGATCCATTTTGATTTTAGGTTAGTGTGTGGTGAAAGAAGTGAATATTTAATTATTACTTATTATATTTTGTTTGTTTGTTTGTTTGTTTGTTTTGAGACAGGGTCTCACTATATAGTTCAGGCTGGTCTTGAACTCATTATGTAGCCTAGGCTGGCCTTGAACCTGAGACGATCCTTCTGCCTTAGCTTCCCGAGGGCTGGGATTGCAGGCGTGTGCCACCATGCCCGGCATTAGAAATTAATATTTTAAAAAGTAGCTTTTCTTACCTGTTGACAACAATTATATGTTCACCATAGCACATTTGGAAACTAAGAGATACCAAGGACCTAGAGATAACCTGTTAATCTGACATCTTTATAATCTTTTATTTATGTGTTAAAGAATGTGTAATTAAGAAGGAATTTAGTTGCAAATAACTGAAGACCTAACAAGCAGTAGCCTGAAAAAGAAAATGGTTTCTTTTTGTTGCTCAGGACATCTAGAGGTTGGGAGAGCTAGGCTAGCGTAAGCAACTCAATTCTGCCCTCGGAGACTCAGGGCCTTAGCTTAAGGGCTTGCTGGCTGCTTAATCCTTGGGCAGTATGTTTTCTTTCAGGGCAAGAAGAATGGGCAACAGGTCTAAGGATGATGGGCAGATCTGTCCTTTTTATTTTTATTTATTTCAATTTTTATTTGTATCAGTACATGTTTGCAGGTATAATGATCACATTCATCATGGGGAGTTAGTACATGTACATAACACATCTTTTTTTTTTTTTTGGTACCGGGAATCAAACTCGGGACCTTGTGCTTGTGAGGCAGGTGGCGGCACCACTGAGCTAAATCCCTGGCCCTACATAACACATCTTAATTCTTTTTTTTTTTTTTTTTTTTTACGTCCTCCTCTTGCCCTTCCTTCCCTCCTCCCTCCATCAGAGCTGGGGATGTAGCTCAGTGGGAGAGCCCTTGCCTTGCAGACTTGAGGTTCCCATTTGTTACTTGTACTTACTACTCATTGGTTAGAACTGGTCTACCCTGCCACCTCAGTACATCGCGACGTGGCCAGAAGAGGAGTTGGAGGTAGAAGGTGGATTAGCTAACAAAACAGCTTTTTGCCATGGAGAGCTTTTTAACAAATAGCATGAAACCAAAACTTCAGGGCTATGCTCTAGTGGTGGTTTACTTTCATGTGAAATGACAGTTTGTTTCCTTATAGGTTCGGATGAAATCCATGTTTGCAATTGGCTTTTGTTTCACTGCCCTCATGGGGATGTTCAATTCCATGTGAGTATCCGTTATATGGTTTTGCATAATAACTATTTCTCTTTCTCTCTCTCTATCCGTGTGTGTGTGTGTGTGTGTGTGTATGTATATGTATATATATTCATTTTCATAAACTTTTTTTTTTTTTAAGGCAGGGTCTTGCTGTATAATTCAGGCTGGTTTTGAACTCATTATGTAGCTTAGGCTGCCCATGAACTTGTAGCAATCCTCCTGCCTCAGCCTCCCAAGTGCTGGGATTATAGGCGTGTGCCACCATGTCCAACATGTAATATTTTATTTTAATATAATTTCAGACCTATGGATAAGTTGTGAGAATAATGTATTTTTTTAGTGTTTTTCTCCACTTCTCTCTCTGTCTTTCTTTTTCTCTTTCTCTTTCTCTTTCTCTTTCTCTCTCTCTTTCTCTTTCTCTCTCTCTCTCCCTCCCTTCCCTCTCTCTCTAATTGGTGGTGCTAGAGATTGAACCCAAGGCCTTGTGCCCACTAGGTAAGTGCTGCACCACTGAGCTACATCCCCAGTCCTGTTTTCTCTCTCTGTTATATGTGTACTCATACAGATATTATTTATTCATTTTTATTAATCATTTGAGAATATTTATTTGCTTCTTTACCCATGAGTCCTTCAGTGTGTATTTCCTAAAAGGAAACACATTTTTTTTTAGAATTTTTTTTTTTTTTTGGTGCCGAGGATCAAACTTGGGATCTTGCGAGGCAGGCAATGGAACCACTGAGGTAAATCCTCAGCCCGAGGAAACACATTTTTTAATATAATCTTAAAACACTTATTGAAATCAAGGGAATTTAATTTTGATAGAATATAATTACGCAATAACTCTTTTACTCTCCTAATATTGAGGATATTTTATTTACAAGGTAAAGGCTTAAGCACTATGCAGTCTCTAAAAAAGAATTATGTTTCATCTTTCCAAATTGCTTACCGGAATATTGTTTCAAACTGAAGGTAGTCATATAAAGATGTTTTGACTCTTAAAATAGAGTCTTAACAACTATAATTTTGTTTAATGATGAGGTGGTCAATTACTGTTGTCTAAACTAGCATATAGCAGACCTGAGAAATTGTGGAACTGCTTTTTTTGTTGTTGTTTTGGTACCAGGGATCGAACTCAGGACCTTGCGCTTGCGAGGCAGGCGCAGTGCCACTGAGCTAAATCCTGAGCTGGAACTGCTTTTGATATAAGTTAGGAAAGCATTCAAAGATGACAGTCATATATTACCCTTTCAAAGCTCACCTGACTTCTACCACACATGTTAGAACTTCTCTTCCTCTCCCTTTTCCTTCTCTTCCTCTTCTTCTTCCCCACCCTTCCTTCTATTGGCCTATCTCTCCCTCTCCCTCCTTAAGTACCTCTTCCCCAAGTGTATCCTTTCTTTCCTACCTATTAAGTACATACTTTGTGCCAGCATTGTACCCAGGTATCAGACTATAATAAGCTGCAACCCCTGTGCTCAGTAGTATCAAATTTTATAGGAAGAAAAGGTAGATAAACAACTGAATGTCTCCATCGGTGTTATGATAAGAAATATGTATGAGGTGTAGTAGGGAGAAAGAAAGGAATGGTTAGTTTTTTTTTTTTTTTTTGGTACCAGGGCTCGAACTTGGATCCTTGTGCTTGCGAGGCAGGCAGCAGAACCACTGAGCTAAATCCCTGGCCCAAGGAGTGGTTATTTTTGTCTAGGTGAAGGTTTTAGAGAGGGTGTCCAAAATGGTTTTAATATGAAATTTCCATTTAACTAATCATTGTTAGAATCACAGACTTTTATAACTGGAATAGACTTTTGGAAGATTAAATAATTTGTCTGCAGCTGAAAGTCCCATGGTTTCTGTCAAATCCTAAACCCAATACTTTTTCACTGTGTCATTCTTGGTGTCATTTTTTGGCTACAAATCACCATAAATAACTAGGTAAACCACATATTGTAAAGTGTTTAGTTAACTAGTAATCACCACTGGTTCAACTCAAACTAGTCAGACACTGACCTTACGTGTGTCACATTCTGGACAGTATAGCACTGGCTCAGTACTTCAGTTTTTTTATTTGCTGCTTAACTTCAACTTTTTTTTTTTTTTTACTATTCTGATTTTCTTATGTTTCTATAGATTAGTGTTTTGTGCCTATATATGTATTCTTATGGCCTTGCCTGTATTTGTGACCACTGCAACAGCTCTGAGTCCTGATTTACTTGAAGTTCAGAATTAGAAGTTATTCTTTAGTTTTAGGTATTGATGAGTTCTAGTGAAATAGTCTGGATAAAATGGAACCGAAACACTCAGTGAGTAGTAATTCTGCTCTATGTCCTTGTGATTCTTTTTTTTTTTAGTATTGTTTGTGATCATATTATGTTTTTGTTTTTGTTTTGGTACCAGGGATGGAACTCGAGACCTTGCCCTTGTGAGGCAGGCGGCTGAACCACTGAGCTAAATCCCTGGCCCTGTGATCATGTTATGAAAAACTAATCTTTCCTGGCATATAACCAACCAGTCACACCCATATATACTAAATTCGAAAGAGTGCTTTATAAAAAGGGCAGCTGCTTCAAAGAATTCTCCCAATGCCTTGTATTTTCCCTAACATGAGTTTATTTTGTACCTTTTCCCCTCTCATTAGTAAAGTAATATATTCTCATTAGAAAAATTTCATTAATACATAAATGTAAAAAAGTACAGTAGAAATCACCATGCCTTCAAATGTAATACATATCCTTCAAGTTATGTACTTTTTCTGTATATACATGTGTAGATATTTGAATGAAAATTTCTATACATGATTGTTTTGCAGTCTGCTATATTAACCTGTCTTCTTTCTGATTCAAAAGTTGCTTCCTTATGATACTTTACCTGATTCTTACTTTAGTAGATTTATGTCAGTGTCTCCCTCAACTAGACTGTAAGTTTTTCATTTATTTATTTATTTATTTATTTATTTATTTATTTATTTTTTGAGACAAGGTCTCACTATGTAGTCCAGGCTGGCCTTGAACTTGTGGCAGTCCTCCTGTCTCAGCCTCCCAAGTGCTGGGATTACAGGTGTGCACCACCACGCTCCATGGTAGTTCCTCATATATTTAAATGTAAAAGGGTTTAAATCCTTCAGGTTCAGGGCCTTTTTAAATGTATGAATAAAACATTTTCAGGGCCAGGGATTTAGCTCAGTGGTTCTGCCGCCTGCCTTGCAAGTACAAGGTCCTGAGTTCGATCCCCGGTACCACAAAAAAAACATTTTCAAATACACACCTCTATTCCCTCTGTCCTGGTACCTGTACTGTTCCAAAGCAGTTGATCCTATTTCAAACATGAATCATCATTTTTTAAGTAACCAATTTCTAAAATTCCAGTGTCTTTCAAAGGAAGATACTAGCAAACCTAAACTCTGAAAAAACTTAACTCTCAACCTGAGAATCCAGGACTGGTTGATGAAAATGTTTTCTGCTGACGATTGGGTCATAGATTGTTTTAGTCCTTGGTGGCTCAGAGAGGTTTTTTTCTTTTTTTTTGGTACCAGGAATCAAACTTGGGACCTTGCACTTGTGAGGCAGGTGGCAGAACCACTGAGCTAAATCCCTGGCCCTGGCTCAGAGAGTTTTGTAGTATAACAGACTAACCCTAGCAATAACTATTGAAAGTGTGGATGTTTCAGTTTAACTCATCAACAACACTGGGAAAAAAATAGTGCAACATCATGCATCCTCATGACAGGTCAATAATAATTTTAATGTAATGTTTTTATTAGTAAAGGTTTGTACTACATAATAGTTACATTTATCTTGGGGAATTGGTACATACACTGATGACATCTTGATCATTTTTCCTCCCACTCCCCCTGCAGTTTAATTTCCTCAGGCTGTGATCTCCTTAGTGATGTGAGAGGGCATCGACATTAGGGCTGAGAAGGGAGAGGCCTCCAATTTTCAGCCCTAGTTGTGAAACACAAAAATGAGTGATTGTGGCTCATATTAACTGCATACAGATAAAAGGTGATGTTTTGGAAGATTCTGCCAGTTCTTCAATATTTTTTAAGACTAGACTTTGATATATAGCTTTGATGTGAATCCATAGTTGGTTTAGTTGGTTTGGTATATGAAGCTGTTGTATTTGATTAAAATTATGGAACCACACAACCACAAATACAGTAATAAATTTCATGTTTTTCCTGGTTTGTATGAGTAATAATCATTTACCTTTGTACTTTGGATTTTTTTTCTAATTTTCAAATTTCTATGAGGATCCTACATGAATATTTAGATTTCAACTATATCTGTTTAGTTAAAAAAGCTGCATGCTACTTTTTTTTGTCAGCGGTAAGAGAAAACTGCCTACCCTAGGCGCTCAAGGGACACACCTCTTTAGAACAGACATCAGTATAGGATGATCTACCAGTTATAAATTTCCTGCTTTTTTTCCTATTTAGAACCACCTATAGGGACTCCTAAAAAAGAAGTTCTCTCCCGAGTTCAATCCCCGGTACAAAAAAAAAGAGAAGTTCTGTGGCAGTAACGACCTGCCTCAGCTGTATTTTGCTGTCCTGAGCTGCAGAGCCGCCTGTCTTGGCCCTGGAGAGGCTTTGTACCTTTGTTAGCGTTGATACTCACTTGGGACCCATTGTGTTCCCTGCCAGAGCGGCCCTCATCCCTGGTGTTCACGAGTCTTTCAGCCATCCTCAGTTCTCGTCACCAGGGATGGGACCCTTTCTCTCCCTTCCTTTCTCCAGACATTCCATGTCCATCCTGTCCCAAATTTAACGTTAGATGCTGAGTTACCTCTAACCAGCCCTCTGTTCTTCTCTTGGTTAATAGTTACTGTTTACGCCTGTGTAGGCATCCGTTCATCTGCCCATCCCTGCCTCTCTTTCTTCTCTTTTCATCCATCCTAGTTTCAGCATTCCTTTCTTTTTCGCTTCCACAATTACCTCTTACCTTGGTATGATGATAACCTAACTGCTTCCCTCCTTCACTTTATTTTTAATTATTTTCTTTTTATCAACTTTCTCACTTAGAACCCTGACAAATAGTAGCTTTTTATTTTGTTTTTCAAAGTTCATGTAATGTATTTTATTACATACTAATGCATTATTCATATTTTTGTTCTGGTTTTTGTGCCTTATATATGGTTTCAAAAATATATTTGAGTGCCGGGGATTTAGCTCAGTGGTTCTGGCGCCTGCCTCACAAGTGCAAAGTCCCAAGTTCGATCCCCAGTACCAAAAAATATATATATTTGATTATGAGCAGCTAGAAATTAAAGGCTATGTCTCTTCTTATTAGGTGACATAGGAAATTAAAAGTATAATATGTGTTTTGAGTATATTGGACCAAAACTAGTCAACCTTTTTCTCCCCCCATACTAGGAATTTAACTAAGAACCTTTGCAATGAACTATACCCTTATCCCTTTTTATTTTACACTTGGAGACACTAAGTTGCCTGGGCTGGCTTGGAACTTTTTTTTTTTATGATTTATTTATTTTTTCTTCAATTCTTCTATTGGTACATTTTAGGTATACAATACGTGGACATTTCTCATTGGGAACTTGTACCTTTACATGATGCATTTTGGTTCTTATTTTTTCCCCGTTCCTAACCCACCCTTCCCTGTTTACAAAGACTTTATTTCCATTTTTTCCATTTCTCATCATTTTTCCTTTCCCTTCTTTCCTTTCTCCTGCCCCTCCCACT